>ML781292.1:454102-466222 GCA_009831015.1 Picea engelmannii
AGATTAAGAGAGATATGACAGTTAGAAAATTTTGGTTAAATCAGAGGAAGTAGGTTGAAATAATCATTAAAACGTTTCATTATGTAGGAGTGAAAACCAATCAAAGTACCTATTCCTTTAGGGGTAAGACTAATTGTTGAATAATTTCCAAAGACACATGAAGAAACAAAGGACATGGCATGTGTTCCCTATGCTAGTGTTGTTGGTAGCCTCATGTATGCAATGGTTTGCACTCGACTAGATATTTCCCATGCAGTGGGAGTATTGAGCATGTACATGTCGAAACTTGGGAAAGAACATTAAACTAGTGTCAAGACAATGTTTAGGTACTCGTGTGGCACAAAAAAGTATGCAATATTTTACCAAGGGAAACCTGAAATTGACAAGGAAGTGAATGTACATGGCTTTGTCAACGCCAATTGGGCTAGATATCTTGATCAAAGAAGGTTGACTAATATACATGTGTTTAGAATGTTCAGTGGAACAATCAGTTGGATGAGTAAGAGACATGCGATAATAGCCTTGTCAATAACAAAAGTTGAATACATGGAAGCCACCAATGCAAGAAAGGAATCAGTTTGGTTTCATATATTGTGTTTAGGGATTGGGTTTGAAAAACAAGCTATGAGGATAAATTGCAACAATCAAAGTGAAATTTTCTTGGAAAAGAACCCAACTTACCATTACAAGATGAATCATATTGATGTATAATACCATTTTATGAGAGACATGGTGGAAAACAAGAAGGTGCTACTAGAGAAGGTAAACACTTTGAAAAACATTGCAGACCAAGTCTTTGAGTGTTGAGAAGTTCTCTTGGTGTAGAGAGGTAATGGGAATCGTTTCCCTAGGCTAGTGAACAAAATTTTAGTTTCTCCTATTTCCACAAATAAGACAACAAGTGGGAGAATGTTGGGATGTTATATTCTTTGTAGTGGAAACTTAGTCAATTGAATGGTTAAGTCAAGTCGATGGTCATTAGGTTAGCCGATTGGAGGTCGACAGGTTAGTCGACAGAACGTCAACTAATTAGCCATTAGAGGATGACAGGTTAGATGAATGGATTTTCAATTGGCTATCTTATTGGAGGTCGAATGGATGGTTTATTCGTAGCTAACTGGTGGTCGAAACCAAAGACAAAATCTTGACAGTTATGGGATATCAACCAATCATCTTCATGCATATGTAACTGTTTTGGGCATCATGAATTAGGGTTTTACATGTAGAAGATGCTTATAAATATGACATTATGTAATATTGTATGAGAGAGAATTGTGTAATGGTTAGTCCTACTCTCTTGTAATGGTTATGAATAGGATGATGAATTGGTCTTAGGTGTGGACCAAGGTTAGTGATGTAACTATTTATTTGGTGAATGACTAAGACAACATAAGAGTAGGAGTCACTCAAGCATTGCTGGTTTTCCTAGTTAAGGGTTTCCAAGATAAATCTGTATGTAATATATGTGATTTCCATTGTTTACTTTTTTCTTTAATTCTGTATTTTCTCTTGTGTTAGGTTTAGTTCCCTACAATTTCTAACCATCCAAAGGACCCATGCGACTATGCATGGTAAAACCTTGCGTTCTTTTAACACTTGATATTTTATCCAATTCTCCATACAAATAACTAAATGATTTCCTTACGAGGTTCATTTTTACTCTATTAATTTTAAAGCTCCCTCCCACACCTCCTTAGTAAATGAGTATTGAACTAGAAGGTGATCAAATGATTTTATCATCTTTTTTGCAAAGGATACATCTCTTTATCCCTTTCCAAGTTATTCTCTTGTATTTATTCCAAGTTAGGACTCTATTTGATAGTGATAACTAGAGAACCACTCTTGTTTTAAGGGGGGATTTATTCACCAAATATGCTTCCACAACCATATTTGTTATCGTTCTACCTCTTCTCCAAACCTAGCCTTGTAATCGAACTAAGTTGTGTATCTTCTGAAGATTTGTTCTTTGACCATATATCATTTCCCCTCCTCCTCTCTAAGCCTTATTGCACTGTACTGAAGTTTATGCACAGATTTCTTCCATTCTACTGCTTCCTTTCTTTTAGGCTCAAACTATCTTCCCTTTCCACCCTTGATTCCAAACTAATGAAGATTCTAGATTTTCTACCTTTTCCAAATAATGAATACCTATAGATTTAAAGAATTGACTGGAGGTTCACAAATCCTATATATTCCACCAGAACTCACCCAAGGGTCCTCTCATGTTCTCACTCTATCTCCTTTGGCCACTTTCCATGCCAACTGGATCCCAAGCAAATGGTAAGATTTTATTAGAGATTTATGGATAATGGAGGCCTCCCTTATTGATTTAGTTGGATTCCTAATCCATTATTCTAATGATAGACGATTCATATATTCATGAAGAATCACTTTGTTTTTTTATAACATGTCATGCTTTAATAACTTCCATAGACTCTTCATTGCTAATACTTGCCCAAAATAGTGAATGTTCTTTAATATCCATCACCCCAATTCTTTAGTTTTTTCTAACTTACTCCAATTAATTGGAGGAATACTTTCTTCTTCCCTTTTCTCGGTCCATAAGAAACTAAAACATTTTAATTGATTTTTTCAAGCATATCTTTTGGTATATACGCTAAAGAATGCTATTATATTGGGATCGCTTCTAAGATTGATTTTATCAAGTTAGTCTTCCTCCTTTAGAAAACCATTTATAACACCAATTTGAGACACTATTTTCTATTTTTTAATTTAACCAATTCTAATCTTTGAACATGTAATCATTTGGTTTCAACATAAAAACTAAATATTTAACTTCATTAACTATACAAAGAAATCTCTAAAGAAGAATTTTTGGGGGTTTTGAATTTCTTCCAGAAGGATAAGAGTCCATGGCCTGATGGGTGGCCTGTGGAGTTCTACTTGGATTTTTTTGACCTCATTGGGGAGGACCTATTAAGAGCTTTGGAATAGGTAAGATGGGAAGGGAAGGTACGAAGGAATTTTAACTCAATGCTTATTGCATTGATACCTAAGCATGACGGTCCAATGAACTTTGATGATTTCGAGCCATTTTCCTTGTGCAATTGCGTGGACAAGATCATTTCCAAAGTTCTTGCTATGAGGATAAAGCTCATTTTATCAATAGATATTTCATCTGAATAGTTTGGGTTCTTATAAATAAGGCCAATTCATGAAGTAGTTGGTTCAATCCAATAAGGCCTTCATTCTATTAAAAAACTACATACATCTGCCTCGGTTATCAAACTGATCTCTCTAAAGCCTATGACAGGGTCTCATGGATTTATCTAAGACTTATTTTGATACATTTGGGTTTCTCCCTTCACTTGGTAAGGTGGATTATGGGCTGTGTGACTTATGTTTCATTCTGGGTGTTAATCAATGGTTCAACTTCCCATTTCTTCTAAACTTATAGAGGGCCTAGACAAGGGTTTCCTTTGTCCCCTTATCCATTATTGTTGGTGGTAGAAGGTCTTAGTAGGGACATTCATGATGCAAGAAGGCACAAACTACTAAACGGGGTATAGGTTGGGAGAGGTGTCTCACTTACCCATCTTTTTTGTTGTTGATGACATCATGTTATTTGGTCTAGGGTCAGTGAGGGAAAGTCAAACTCTAAAATATATTTTTGATTTATATTATACTGCCACCAGGATGGAGATCAATATGGACAAGTCAACATTATATACATATGTCATATATGATAATTTATCTAATGAGATAGAAATCATTTTCTCTTTCCAACATAATGATTTTGAAGGAGGCCTAAAATACTTTAGATATAATTTAAAACCTAATAACTATGTTAAGGAAGACTAGAGGTGATTACTTTCTAGTATTGATCAAATAAATTATTTTTGGTGCAATAGGTGGATATCCAGAGGTGGTATACTTATTATGATAAAGTTTGTCCTTGAATCCATTCTCATTTTCTAGCACACATTAGCTCATATTCCTAAGGGAATATTGGAAAAAATAAGGAAATGTTGTGCAAACTATATCCAAACTATCTCTGGAAGGGTTGTAGTGAATATAAAGATTACCGCATGGATAGCTGTAAACTTATAGCTACTCCAAATAAATTGGGGTAGTAAGGATTAAAGGATAATCACTTATATGGTCATTCATTAGCAACAAAACCATTATGGAAAATGATGACAAAGGACAATTTATGGAGTAAGATCATTGCTAAAAAATAATTTGCTGCAAATTCCTTACTAGACTGGATCAGATATAGAAGGAAGAACATACAAAATGTATCGAACTAATGGAAATCCATCTCCTTGGCATTTCTGGTGATTGAAAACCTCTTGGCATGGAAGGTAGGTAATGGGACATATTTTAGGATTGGCTCAAATGCAATACTTGGATGTGGTCTCACAATTTTTCTTCCAAAAGCTATAATAACACAATTTCAAGAGCCAAGGGTTTGCAAACTAGATAAGATAGGGAAGCTAGAGGACACAATCATCTAGTCTCAAGGTTGTCACAATGCTCAATATCTTGGTTTGGGAGGTCATTTAGGTCCAATATGGGATAGGTATGTGGTAGATATTAGGAAAGGACATATCCATTTAAAGGGGACCCCATATGAACTCAGCTGGGTTGGGGACAAAGTGGGAGGATCTTATTTAGTTAAAATAGGTTACTTGTATTTTCAAGATCCACCAGATGGTGAGGAGGAATGGTGGTGGTCCAAATTATGGAAGGTGAAAGCACCTACCAAAAACATATTATTTATGTGGTGGATTATGAAGAATAGAGTCTTGCCTCAGGAAAAATTACAAAAAAGGAGTAAAATCGGTCCTGGATGGCGCTATATGTGTAAGACATATGAAGAGACTAACCCCCATCTATTTATGAAATGTTCTTTCTCTATTCAGATTTGGAAAGAACTGGAAGATTCATTATAACTGTAGAACTTCTAGAGAATGGGTTCAATATATCATAACCTTGAAGAATAGTTCAAGAGTAGAGGGAATTGAAAAAGTTTTTTGTTGTGCCTTTTTTGGTTACCTGAAGGATATGGTTAGCTAGAAATACATGTATATTCGAAGATGTTCAAACTCCCTCCTTTCAAGTTATGACACAATCATTAACACTTCTTTCTAGTTTTCAAATTGGTGTTAATACACGAAGGAACAAGTGAGTGGAGGAGCTAGCAGTGGACAAAACAAGTCCTCGTTTTTTTTTTGATGGTGCTAGTATTGGATATGCACTCTATCTCTAAGAGGCTCATTACTTCTCTGATAAGGCGAATATAGGACCAGGAACAAAAAAATTTGGGGAATTAAAGGCCCTTTTGGTTTTCTTGAAGTCGACACTAAATAAGGGCTTAGAATGTCTCCAGGTATTTAGTGATTCTACATTCACTATCAACTAGATGAACAATTAAATGTAGGTACAAATATCAAGCTTATACAATTTGGCTCTGCATTTGAACTGGTTAGTTATTTCCAGACAATTACTTTTACACACATTTACTGGGAATTGAATGTTTAGGCTGATATTTTATCCAAAGAAGGTTTTTTCGGTGCATGACTTCATTTAATTGAGGATGAGTAATGGGAGGGAACATTAATTAATTCAAGGACATGCCCAATCATCGATTTTTAAATGTGGCTATGTGAAGACACAATTATGTAATTATGATGGTTATAATTCTTAAGTTTTTATAGATATTTAATTGTGTTTGTGGGTGGGTATATACCTATACTCATGTTAGTCCAAATCTCCAGACAACAATATTTTAGGATCCCATTAGAGTTACGATGATCTTTGACTATGTGTTAAAGAAAGTGTTGAAATTTTTTGTATGCAACAAAAATGGACAGACTGCCAGTCAACAGCCTTATCTTTTGTCCTGCACAAAAGAACATGAAGATTGTAATTTGGTTTTTGTCTGGAAATCAAAATATGTTTTTTTTTTTTGAGGAAAAAAGGATGACACATTCAAAGGGATGATTTGTACTATCCTTCTTTCTTGCTATGTTTATAGCTCATTGAATAAAATGGTGGATTTGTGAGCATTACCTCCATCCACGTTGCTCTAAAATATAGGCCTGAAATTTATGTAAGTATATTTTTTTGCTTCCCCCATAATTCCTAGAACAAACAAGATGACATACAAAACAAAGACTAAGTGGGACAAAGAAAGTTATATGCCCACTTTGATCCCTTTTATAGCTCCTTCCCTCCTAAATTTTTTTACAACCCTGCTTAAACATTCAACGATAGGTAGGAAGAGGAAAGTTGACATAGGGAATCCTTGTTGGAGTTCCCTAGATGGAAAAAATAATTTGGATGTTGATCCGTTATAAATTAACATCAATCTTAGATGAAGCCAACGGACCCTATCATAAGCCTTTACAAAGTCTATTTTAAGCACCATCACTAGCACTTTCTTAAATTTTATATAATCTAATCCCTCTTGAGCCACTCCTATTGCATCATGAATAATGTCTATTATGTGAAAAACCAAACCGCTCTTAGGAACTATAATTTGAAAAAACCTTCTTTAGCATGATGGCTATTGTTTTAGAAATAATTTTGTAAACTGAATTACATAATGAAATTATCTTGTAATATTTACATGCTTTTGGATTGTTCTTCTTAGGAATAATGGATAAGAAGGTTGAATTTGGAGAAATAAGAACTTTTATAGAGGATCTTGATTCCTCCACCATGCTTGGTGAGTCTTCTTGTACTAAATGTCCATTATCCACCCATTTGGCCTTAGAAATTTTTCCATCTAAAATGAATCCAATACTACCTTAAGCTCCTGGTTTATTACTTCTACTAAAATTTCTTCATGTTGTTCTTGATCAAATAGCCTAGGAATGTAGGAAATCATATTTATTATGTATTCTATATTAGCACTATTAAGTTCTAGGTAAATATTTTAAAATCGTGCTACCCCTAGCTCTGATAGCTCCTTGAATATCCTAGCTTCTGTTCTATCCTATTTTTTCACTTCCCATCTAGTGTTTATGTTTCTTCTATGTTTAGCATAATATGAAAGAAGTTAGTATTGTCACCTCCCTCTACTAACCATATTGATCTACTTTTAGTCCTCCAATTTGCTTCTTCCCATTCCAACAACCTTTATTTTCCTCGAGTTCATGTAAAAGGTTACTCTCTCCTTTTGTGAAAACCCCTTCAATATTATTTTCAATGGAGTTTTTATTTGAGATTCTACCTTCAAGAACTATTTTTGAGAGTTTTGAGAGATTTATTTGGCCAACATGCTACTATCTTCTTGACTTTCTTTATATTTTCTTCTATTTGGAACATAGTTGAGTGTCCTTTTATAGTGTCACATTTCTTCCAATTTTGAATTACCAATCTTCTAAAGTCCTCACTTTCCAACCCATTACAATTAAATTTGATAGGCCTGGAGGTTTATCCTCCTCTTTCTTTATTTGAAGTAGAAATCGAAGGTGGCTTGAGGATCCACCCTTCGTCACTCATGATTTTGTCATGTCTACTTTTACAATGATCTTTCTGCCACCAAAAACCCGTCCAACCTTTTTGACACCCCTTCCTCACCACTTTTATGATTTCTCCAAGTGGGGACCAATTTAAAGGGTTCAATATCACAAAGACCTAAATCTTCAAACATGTGAGAAAAGTAATCTACCATTGAGTAAGCCCTAGTCTTTGTCCCCCACACCTCATCATTTTTTGTATTAAGATTGAAATCTCCTCCTAAAATCACATTATCCCTTTTCAGTAAAGCCAAAGAGAAAAATTGATCCCATAATACCTTTCTCTCATCATATGGTCCATATAAATTGATCATCAAAAAGGACTTTCCTAATTCCTTTGACCATAATTAGACTGTATTCCTGCATTAAGAAGCAAACATTAAATGAGAATACAACTATTTCATCCTGTTAGTGACATTTCTTGTCCTAGGCACAAGAATATTCGGGTCTGCAAGTTGTACGAGGAGCGCCCAAGCGTAGCGTGGAAAAATCTCGTTTCAAGCTTCCAGCCAGTAAGCGAGCGAAATTATATTGACAACGGTCCAGATCCTTTCATAAGAGAAGATTGACGGTAGCGGGAAATCGCGGATAGTAGAGTTTCACCGAGATTAGCGCAAATAGATCGCACCCATATTGTATGCAGGGAAGAATAACAACCGTCCATCCGAGGGACGTGTGGCGCGAGATCCAATCGCGTCGGCTTTTCAATAGTCGCGAGTTCAAGGGGTGAAGGTTTTATGTCGTTGTACATTTCGAAACCCTGAACCCCAAAGCGCCGATGGCGCCCAAAGTCGGGCCCACAGTATCAAGGGGCAGTCTCAGTCGTCCATCTGAAGCGGACACCTGGCGCGCGATTAGGCTCCCCGCCTTTTCACCCATCGCGGTTTCGAAGCACAAGTAGCAGCTCCCTCATATCCCCGATGCACGAAGTAACGAGAGCGTCGAGTACCTGGGGCCCACAGAAGCGTCAGGAGAGTTTAGGACCATCATATTTGGAGGACGCGTGGCGCCAAATTGAGCCGTCTTGACGTTTCGCCCATCACAACTATGATAAGCAAGGATCATCTCCTTCCTATTCACGAACGTTGAAAGCCCCTATGGAAATAAAAGCAGGGTCACGGTCCGTGGTCATTTGGGAAACAAAAGAGCTAAGCAAAAGGGGCCAAAAGTGTTGAGTCCAGTCGTCGAAAGGATCATCGCGATTTCCAGATGCCAACGGATACGATTTCGCTCTCGGTTTCCGCTTGGAGTAAATGAAGGCAAGAACGGATGGTTGAAACCTCCTTTCATTCATTGAATATGAGATATGGAGGGTCTGGAAAGTGGTCTATTCAAAGGAGTTCTGTGTACTGATTATCCAAAGAAGCCATGCCGAAGTCCTCGATTAGACAGAGAAGTCTGCACATGCCATTTTGGCCTTTAATGTTTCGGCTACCTCCCCTGCAAAGGCCATGCGAAGTTAAGGTAGCATCTGTCATAGGTGCATGATCATCCTGAGTCTGCATGGGCAGACTGTCAGAAGACATGCAGACGCAATATTTTAATGCAACGTCTTGTTTTTGCTGCTGTTGTTGTTTTGGAGTATATGTAGGTGTTTTCGCCATTTTTGTAAGCATCGATGCTTGAGCAAGGCTCCCGGTGGTAAACTTTAATGAAGCATTGTTTTCCTGGTTATGTTTGGACTCTTGAGACTTCTTGTCTTACGAATGTCAGTTTTTTTTTTGCGTCTTTGTTTACACTGTGTTAGAACGGCTCGGAATTGGAGAATCCAGTCGAGGGGTAACTGTTATAGAATGATGTAGATTTTGATCACTGTAACAGTTGCACTGTTTCTAATCGGTCCCTGTGATTTTCTTAGCGCTGAATGACTTGGAATTGGAGAATCCAGTCAATTCCCCCCTCTCAGTTCCTCGAAGCTATGAACCAGAGGATCTCGCATTCAGAGTTTTTCTTCTACAAATTACTGAAAGCCCTGTTGCCTGAGGTAGTTTGTCCACTCTTCTCACCAAGTCTTCAACCTGCTCATTTTCAAATCAACCCACTGACTGAAGTTATATCAAGACCTCCTTTGTTCCTCGCATTCCAGACCCAGTCCCTGAGTTTGAGTGATATCTTCTTGAGTCTCTACCCATTTGATCACCCATTAAAACTATCGTGACATAAAAAATGATGGGCGTCGGGCTCTTCTCCTGCTACAATCAAGGAGTGACTTCCGTCACTATTGCCGGGGACTAAGTTGAAGATTTTCCCTGGGCAGAATGACATTGAGCCTCTGATTATGAAGGTGCATCAGACATCAGAGCCCTTAAAGATTGCTACTGTGCACCTGGCGATTCCATTGTGGCGACTCCATTGTTTCCACATCACTGTTTCAGCTGTGACTACTATTAGCACACCTGAAAGCTGACCCTAAGGAGCTTTCTTGAGAAGGTTTCAACAGCTGCTTTCTCAGCTTGAGAAGCTTCCTGGGGTAACGAAAATGTTAAGATCTGGCCTTTGGTGGTGAATAAGGACCAGGCATATTTGAAGCTGCACATCTTTCACCTGGTGACTCCATGATTCGGGGATCGATTGGCGACTCCACTAGTTCAATATGGAGAAAATTATGGCTCAAAGGTTTGCTTTCTGTGACTTTTCCCAGATAGTTGGGTTTCCTAATGCACTTCCTGATAGAGACCAATGGGAAGATTTCCTCCCTGAATTTCATGAAGCAAGTTGGGAGGAACCAGTTGAGCATTTACTGGACTTCCATGAGGCTATTCACYGACACAATATCATGCATGAGGATGTCTGGATTAAGCTCTTCAAGTATTCATTGAAGGGAKTTTCTCTTGAGTGGTGTCGATCTCTTCCCGCTGTGAGCATCCACTCTTTAACAGGTTTTCATACAACTTTCAATTCATTTTGTAAAGACTACTATCCAGCTGATTGTTTGTTTGAAAACTGTTGTGAGGAGTTTTCTTTGCTTCATGAAGCCTCTGCTGGCCCTGAAGACCATGTCCATGATAAATCCTTTACTGTGGAGGAAAGCATTTTCCATAAAAAAATAGAGGTGTTGAATGATATTAATTGTGTTAGCCCTAGGACGAAAGCATCTGACATTATATCAGATGCCTCTATTCTTTTAGATATTCATAACGATCAACATGGCTCTGGTGGAAATTGTGAGTTTACAGAGAAAATGTGGTCCATGGTAGATGACTCACCTGGATATCAGGTTGAAGCAGATGCTCCTAGCAGCTCTGCTCATGATGACGAAGACCCTCTCTTTTTAAAAGAGGGGTTAGTTGTGGAAGAGGATTCTTCTCTTTTCCTCCAGGGGGCTTCTCACGATATATTTTTACCTGGGATTAAAGAGAAAAAGATTATGTATGAGCAGCCAGAACCAGCAGGTCCCACTATCCCTAAAACAATTTTTTTTTACGGGATCATTGTTCTGGAGGAGGATCATATCAATGAAGGACACCCCCTTTTTGATGTATATTATAGTGATGATGAGCAGCAAGATTATCCTACATTTGATCACTATCAAGATACTGAAGAGCCAGTCAGCAAGCAGAACCACCCCACGGTCCCTATTTATGATGAATATGAATCAGACCTGGGGGAGAGCCAAGAAGAGGAGGAAAAGGAACCAGAGGAACAAATGAGCACATATTTCATTCCAGAGTTAGTCAGTGAGCAGCTACCGCCTGAGATCAGTGAGCCTACGTTAGTTGTCCACTCACCTGTGCTTATCAAAGATATTCAACCACATGTGAGCAACTCTGTAGTAGAGGAGGCTGCCTGTCACCAATTTTACGAAATTCGCCACTCATTCTATGACCCTGTCGGTGAATACATGGAGTGGCATGTCCTTTATGCCTTGGAGCCACCCTATTTCATATCAACTTTAGCATGTGAGGAGAAGTTGAAGAGTGTAGCCATTCTGCTGTCACGGTTACACTATCTGCTGGTGATCATCAAAAAAAGGAAGGAGCTTCTATCCAAGAAGCTACTTGAATGGCTATGGTGGAAGTTTTCTTTCACCTAGCCCATGTAAAATATTTTATTAGCATTAGGACTGTATATAAATAAGCTCCTTTGAGCATGTAGCTTTATTTTGTTACTTTTATTTTGCGGCCTGTATTTTCAGCAGCGGGATGTTTTGAGCATGACTCCATAGCCCAACAGCAAGGCACTGAAGCTGTAGAATGAGTTCTTAGAGCATCACAGGGACGACTCTATCCCCCATGGAGCCTAATGTTAGCGACATTTCTTGTCCTAGGCACAAGAATATTTGGGTCTGCAAGTTGTACGAGGAGCACCCAAGCATAGCATGGAAAAATCTCATTTCAAGATTCCAGCCAGTAAGCGAGTGGAATTATATTGATGACGGTCCAGATCCTTTCATAAGAGCAGATCGACGGTCAACAAGAAATCACGGATAGTAGAGTTGCGTCGAGATTAGCGCAAATAGATCGCGCCCATATTGTATGCAAGGAAGAATAACAACCGTCCATCTGAGGGATGCGTGGCACGAGATCCAGTCGCGTCGGCTTTTCGGCAGTCGCGAGTTCAAGGGGTGAAGGTTTTATGTCGTTGTACATTTTGAAACCCTGAACCCTGAAGCGTCGATGGTGCCCAAATT
>ML781292.1:479495-507092 GCA_009831015.1 Picea engelmannii
AGTTGGTGCTTCCTTCTAGTGGGTGCTAGAGAAACCAGGGAGTCGGTGCTTCCTTCTAGTGGGTGCTAGAGAATCCAGAGAGTTGGTGCTCTTAGCAAGTAGCAGCTTGCAAAATAGAGGTTGTAGCCTCATTATGAGTTGGTTCTCATATTTATGATAATGTACAGAATGTAAATATTACGTATCATATAAAGAAGAAGAGGTTTTTACCCTTTATGGGTTTCCTCAGGAAATATCTATCTCTATGTATCTCATATGTGTGAATGATGCAGAATGTTCTATTGCTTACTTCCCTGCATTATTGTGATCATCATTGAGAGTTCTGTAATGAATTTAAAATAAGCATAATTGTTTAAGCTCAGTAACAACTGATTCACCCCCCGTCTCAGTTGTCGAATACCTCACATGGCATCTTTTTGAGCAATGATGTTAAGGAAGCGACAAATTTTCCATCATTTTTTACAAACTTCTTGTAGTAGTCAATAAGTCATAAGAACCCATGCAAGCTCTTCAATGTTCTTGTCCGAGGCCAATCTTGCATAGCCACAACTTTCTTGGGATCTACACATACTCCATCTTAACTCACAATGTGACTCACAAGTATTCAACCTATGAAGCCCTGAAATAATATTTGTAGTGTTTTAGGAATAATTGGTGGTCCCACAAGAGTTGCAAGGATCTATTGACATGCTTTATGTGGGAATCCTAGGTTTTGTTGTAAATCAAGATATCATCAAAAAATACCAGCACAAAACTATGTAGAAAGGTTAAATTTTTTTTGGTCACGAGGCTTTGGAAGGTGGATGGAGAATTGCAAAGGTCAAAGGGCATCACTAAAAATTCATAATGACCGACATATGTGTGGAAGGATTTCTTCGGGATATCTACCTATTTCATCCGTATTTGGAGCTATCTTGAACACAGGTCAAGTTTAGTGAAAAACTTGGCTCCATGAAGTTCAACCAAGATGTCATCAATGTCTAGGATGGGGAATTCGTCTTTGATGGTTAAATTATTAAGATCCCAAAAATCAAGACACATGCATTAATTACCTTCCTTCTTTAATACCATGACCACCGATGATGAGTAGGGGTTGGTACTGGGACGTATGAATCCAACTTTCAACAACTCTTGAATGATATGTTTAATTTCATTCTTTTGTGCAAACGTGTGCCAATACGGACACACATTGGGTGGTAGACTAGTGAGAATCAATGGAATACCATGGTTATTCCTCACTCATGAAGATGGTAAACCCTAGGGTGTTTCAAATACTTATTGGTGTTTAGAGAGGACCAACTACAAATTAGGGTGAATCTTTTGTGGGTGTGTGTCCACTACTTGTATGGTATTGAACTATCCAATAATGCTTGATTGGAATTTATTCAATAACTTATCAATGTGATGAGAAGTGATAATTGTTGGCCCTCCAAATTGATGTTATTTTTACTGCCAGATACCTCCTTTTGACCACTAAATCCTCTGTTTTACCTTGTCTTCACTCCTTTCACCAAGCCTAATCCATATTTTCCATGCAAAGGTCATTCGAGAGCTCAAAAGGTAATTAATTTTTAATTTAATAGTTTTTCTATAGTTTTTGATAAATTAGGGGGGTTAAAGGTTGTTTATTACTAATGATATTTTTGACTAGTTCAAATCATGTAACACACATATGAATCTTGTAACCCACCTCGATGTTTGGCATATACCTAATCTTCTAGACGAGGATTGAAAATATGGGTTTTGTTCCTAGACCCGTCGACATGCTTTTATGTTATACAAGTCATACACAACTCCATCGTGGCCACCTCTAGGTCTTGATCAACATTTCAACCAAAATTAGCAACAATTTCTAGGCAACAATCTTCAGACGCGATTTGTGGGTTGATGAATATGAATCTAGAGAATCTAAAACATGAGTTTCTCTAAACTGGGTTCACCTAGATTTCCTATTACGATCGTTTTTCAAACAAAATGATAAACAAATTCAAAGGGTAAGATCTCCAATGCATTACAATGGATACCAACACAATTAAAAGGCAAGGATATCATTTGAAATGATTTGTTATCTATCTTTGTCAGAGCAACACCTGGAAATCGAATTGTCTCTATTTTTTTTTTTGATCTTTCATTGTTGTAATTGATGCGTCCAAGGCATGGAAGAAGGGATCCATTCTTGTGTTTTCTTGCGTACTCTTGTGAACGAATGTATATATAACTAATCCTAGATGAGCTAGGAATCAATCAACATTTCCATATTATCACTCTATTCTTTTATCTGTATTACTGAACTTTCAATTTGTTAATACAAAGAGATCATACTGATTTTCTTAGACAAATTCTTGTGTATTCAATTTTCTCTTAAGCTTGTAGTCTTCTAGCAGCATGGAGCTGATTGGGAGGGCCCAAAAATTCAGTCCATGTTCGATTTTACTTTCTGTAGGCTTAGATTTTTAAATACAATAAGTTTTTATTTTGTTATAGCCAGAATTCAGTTAGTTTGATATTAGAATAGTTCATCTCTGTTTTCAATTGAATGTTAC
Organism: Picea engelmannii; assembly: GCA_009831015.1. NCBI lineage: Eukaryota > Viridiplantae > Streptophyta > Pinopsida > Pinales > Pinaceae > Picea > Picea engelmannii. Next base: position 482,039 of record ML781292.1, read on the forward strand.
ATACATATTTCTTTTTTGAATGTTTGGTTCCTTGCAGAGGTTAAATCTTCCATTCAAGACTAAGAGAGAAGTTGTATTTTTCATTGTGTCACGGGAACATTCCAGTGATGAGAATGAAACAATGTGATTTGAGCCATTAAAAATACCATGTCATCAATCCAGTGAACAAGTGACATCTCTGTCGAGTTACAATTTATACTTTTTCTTGAAATGATTGATTTCATGTTTTCATTTGCATTAGTAACTTATAGGAATATAAGATTCATTGAAGATCTGAGTTAAATATTTTCTTCAGAAACAGTTAGAGGAGCATTTAAGAATATGATATAAATGGAATTTTGTAATCTATGAGCCAACAAAGAATTTCCTTGGTCAAGCATCCAATGAACTAAATATCTCCATGGTGTAGTTGTTTTGCATTTCATTTTTCTTTAAGTTTATTGCATGGTGCGATAATATAGTTACCGAAACATCCATATTAACTTGATCATTGAACAAATTACATATAAATGGTTGCAATAACACACTGGTTCATATTCAATGTGAAATATTGTAACATGTGCCCAGTAATTGCAGATCTAGTAGATGACATGGATTTGGAATTCAAATGACTTTGCATTTAAAATTCCATCTTCTTTTAAATTACCATCATTTCTTTGTTAGGATAGAATATGCTTTAATCCTACATATCATGTGCTTGCATCTCTAAGTTTATGCTCATGGATTGATGATTTAATGTCAATAAATTATACATATAATTTGTCTGATAATAATTTCAGGGGAACCATATGTAAACTCTTTGAGGGTATGTGTGTGCCCTTCCTTAATGAAGCTCATTATAAATATTAAAATTCCATGGTGACAAGTACCAAAGTATGTAACCATTTTTCCCATAGAAATATGTTGCAACCATCCATTTCAATAGCAAAGGTGTGATTTTTGAGATGATACTCACCCATTTGGAGTTTCACATTTTCAAATTGGCCACCACATTTCATCATGCCACCATTATCTATCATAATTTAAAAATCAAGTATAGGATAGGCATAATAAGGGGTTTCTTCGACCACTCTCTTATGAATAAAATTGTGGGTTTTGCCACTATCAACCAATACAATCACTTTGTGGTGGTTGATATAACTAATCAATTTCATTTTGGGTGCCAAGAAACTCGATAAAGCATGGAGATAAATTTTGGGTTCCTCACAAGGAGGTTGCAAGGTACTTTCTTCATCCATGGGAGGGGTGGCATCATCCAATTATGGTTTAGGATTGTCTTCATCTAATATGTCTTTTGAGTGTTCTTGTGGGGATACATCCATTTGAATTTTTTTTATGTTCTTTACATTGTGCCCTTTGAAATATTGCTCATCACAATTATAGCAAAGGTGGAAGCATTAGTGTTCTACCATATCTTCCTGAGATAACTTGTGGATTCTCACTGACTGAGAGTTGGAGAGGCTACATGTAGTTTCTACAGGGGAACTAGTGTGATTAGTGAATAAAGGTCTCTTGGTTTAGGCATTGATCACCATATCGACTTCTTTAGCTCTTTCACAAGCTTATAACCATGTTTTTGGGTGCTACATCACGATGTGTGCTCTAATTTCCTCCTTGAGATCATTGATGAAACATTATTTCAAAAATAATAAGATAGGCCCTTTGTGCAGATTGCCAATTTCTCAAAGGTGGAAATATAGTCAATAATTGTGCTTGTTTGGCATACTTTTGTTAGTTGTCCCAAATAACGAGTGCCATGTTCAAAACGAGTATAAAATACCAACAAAAAATGGGTACATGCAATGTAGCATTCATAATTTGTTTTATACCATTGCCAACATTATGAATCCAGACCCCAACTTTTAGTTTCTGTTGGTCATCAATAATTCCATGGAGAGAAATAGTGTTCCATTTGGGAAACCCAACCTGAGGGATTAAGACCATCAAATTTGTTCATGTCAACCTTTGGAAAGTGGTGCCATGAATTGTGATCCTAAAAATGTGGGCATGGGTTATTCAAAAAGAGTGTGTGAGTGGCTTACACTTCATTTGTTGGTTATTCCTCCTTGGTTGGATTGATATGTGGATTTGATATCTGGATAATGAAGTGGGTACCTAACATTTCCAAAACTTGACCTTGTTTGTTCATTGTGGAAAACAACTCTTTAAGATAATATTAAATGTTAGAAACCTTGGCCCCAAGCTATTGGTGCTTAGCGGGTAAGTCATGGTTTTGGTTCTTCATGTTTGCCATGTTGTGAGTTCGGACCATGGGACCACCTAAGAGTTTTTAAAAATGTTATTCCCAACTTATCTTTCTACAATTAATGGATTGAAAGGAGTCTTTTCAGATATGCCATGAATATTTTACTACCAGATCCACACAAAATGGGTTATTGTAGAGATATATCCACACAATCAACACAACATAAGGAATATTTTGAGATAGGTATCCCATAATGGTTTCGGTAACACTCGTAATTTTTTTTAAAACATTGGTGGGAGTATTAATCCCTGCTAAACATTATCGTGCCGATAGAATTTCCAAATTTCTTCTGGATACAAAGATGTAGGAATTTTGCTAGTTGATTACAAAGGACATGGTTTGTAGGGTCATAATGATAGAGGACTGTCAAGCTCTATATCTCTCTGACATATCGAAGGGTTTCCAACACCAATACTTGGTTGGATATTTCATGACACCAACTAAGGAGGATAGACCGTACCCTTATCCATACTACTCGATACCCTAGTATTAGAGAGTGATCTCCTTAAGTGTTTCTCTTGGTGTACTATAACAACATGATGGCCATAGGTCTGTGTAAGGATGGTTTCATGTGCACCTAGAGGGATTATGATATACCCTAGGGTATGTGTAAAACTATTATGTATACAAGTGATGTCAATGTGGTACCACTTGAAGAGGTACCAACAAATTATGTTACAAGGGTGTCCAACCAGGTGATGCAACTTGTATTTTCTACATATATTCTTCCCCAACTATAGTTTTACTCATCAAATGAAATATCTCTCTTTTATTTAAGGATGTTAGAACACATCTCTAAGCCTAAAAATAATTTGCTAAAATATGGAGATATGTTGGCTTAGGAAATAATTCTAATACCACTTTCAGTGTCCCTTAATCCTTAAACTTGAAACACAACCAAGTATACAAAAAATATAATTGTAGAAAACTAGATAAAAGAGACAAATAATATGAAATATGCAAAATATATCCTTGTACTAAGATAATTAGAAGAAATAAATCAATGTTCATTTGCCTCTTAAGGTGGGGCAACCTTTCACTGAGCAAAGCTCCAAATACACCAATACATGATAAAACATTCCATAGACTCCTATATCTTTAAATAGATTGTGAATAGGAAAACCATAAATACTTGTGGGGCGACATTTCACCAAGCAAATCTCCAAATACAACAATACACCACAAAACATTCCCTAGACTGCTACCTCTTTAAATATATTCTCAACAACAAAACCCTAACTACTTGTGGTCCCACCATTAATGGGTACCAACTACATAGTGGGCATTATAAAGTGGACCCTTTTACATTAACTAACTATCCACTATTATATAATGGGCCTTATTCAATGAGAATAGATACATACATCAATTGACTAACTCCTAGGTAGACTAAAGTAGGGAGGTTGGGGTAGGCCGATAACATTACCAATACCCTAACCACTACAAGGAGAACACTTTCTAGCAAAAGTTTTTAGTGTTTGAAAATTTTGAAAAAAATCTCCACTATTGGCTACAAAGGTTTTATCATATGTTCCATATAATTAAAAACAATTGGGCGAGCAAAGGTTTTTTTTGTTGTTTATTTTTTATTTTTTTCGGTGTTGATCTTGTCGAAACGCACTGGTGTGTTATTGAAAAACATCCACATACACATTAATATAATAAAACACACCCATATATTAATATAATACAAACACCTCATATCTTAATATAATAAAAAAATGCCTTGGTGAGTTTATAACTATTGCGCACCAGTTCTGCCTTTTTCATCATATGCAGAGCATCGATGCTCTTATAATTTCTACGCACTAGTTCCGCCTTGTTTTCATATGAAGCACCGATGCATTTCAGGATTTGTCTACCCGATGCATTTAAGTTATAGTTATCCCCGATGCGATAAAGTTATCCTGAGACTCGATGTGTTTAATATAGCATGCACACTGATGCTTGTGGAATTAGTACGTATCGATATCTATTTTACCATGTGCATCGAAGGGTAGTGACATTTCCAATATTTGATGTGAGAAGCCAGTGCCATTATTTTTAGTATGGATCGATGCATATATTATAGTAAAGGAACCGATGCATAAATATATTTATAATCTCGGTGCATATAATAAACATAACGCACCGGTACAAAAATTATTTTTAGTGCTCCGGTGTATATTTCAAACGTGACCATCGTACACTTTTGAAACAATAAATATTATTGTACGTTATATCGTTTACGAAACAATGCATTTTCATAGTAGTACGTACTAGTGCATTATTATAATTAATATGTATTGATGTCTATAACTCCTCAAAACACATCGATGTCTATATTATGGCACACACTGTCTAGTGAGTTCAAAAGAATACAACGCACTGATATGTATACATTTTAATTCATTACTTTTTACAATTTCCAATTAATCTTTTCAAAATCAAATATTTTTTTTATAATAATATTGTTTTATATTTTTGTTATTGTATTTTGATATAATGGCTACATTAATGCGTTATCCAACCAATTAAACCTCTGTTATTTTTAACAATGTAAATCATCTACATATTAATTTTTCAAGAACACAACATTTTGCAACATTCGTCAATGCAATGAAATAAGAAACCCGTTTTATTATATACGAATAAGAGTCCCATTGTCATACAAAAAGGGACAACGTAAAGGTCCAATACAATACTCAAATTGCAACCAATTTGTAATTTTTACATTTATTGGTAACATGTCCTCATGCAATTGGGACAATATGTCGAGTACATTAAACAAAATCCCTTATTTTCAGAGACAAATATTCCAAAACATACAACTTGCGGTAACATTCAATTATATTGATTGTCATTCATGAGTTGAACCGTGGACATTGCTCGAGCTGCTTGCATGCCTTATTTGTTCATCATTTCTAGGTGATATTGTGCTTTGGTTTTTTGATATAATGTTTCTTGATTGACTTGTTTTTTATGTTCCGCCCCTTCATCTTCCATCTACAAACATAGAAATAAATTGTAATAAGTATATCTACATTTATATATATAATAGAATATACATGATTGCATAAATAAAAAAAACATACCTTAGCACCAAGTCTTTCATAAACAATACACATTCTTTCGAAGCCATGCCTCATGAATTCTCTCAAAATCTCCTACGTTGGCTGCATACCATACTTCATTTTCTACATGTTTAATATGAGATGACAAAGCACAGTCGATATAATCAATATAAAGTTTTCTTGTTTTTTCATTAATTATAAAACAAGGGAAGTTAAACAGCATAGCTACTTACGAATTGTTCAATGAAACTTTCATTCTTCAACATATACTCACAACCCATACTTAGCCCAATGTTTATCAACTCATGAGTTGGCTTCTCTTTGTATGTTAACACCTAGTAGAAGACATCCATGGACAAGTGTAAATTAATTATTTACATATAAAGATCACAACAAACATGAAATCTTAAGAAAGACCGAAAACATAAATACTCACAAGTTTGCAATCAACCCTTTTATTCCTCGTCGTCCTGTCTTATGTGTTGAATGGATTCTATTTTTTTTCTTTTCTGCAAAAAAACAATTGAAAATCAGTATTTCATGCAATACTTAAATTCGATGTACATAAAAGAATAAATAAATGATTACATACCTCTGATGCACATTGTAGTTGAGATGGATCCTCTTGCGATGCAATTATGTTTATTTCTTTTAACATCTTCTTCTACACTTTTTTGGACATCCCTACTGACATGTCTTGGTTTTCCCCTTGTTTTCCCCTTGGAATTTTCAATAATCTCCGAAAAAAAAGATATAAAAATTATTAATATTAAAAAAAGAAGAAGATCCAGATGCATATATTAAGATAATATGCATTAGGTGCTAACAATATTTATACGCATCAGGGCGTCAACCATACATATACGCACTGATATAGTATAACAATGCCATTGCGAAATTGAAAATGTTCTACAATTTTTTTGTATTCAGATGGTGCTTTGTGAATTAAGAAATTCACGGCTTCCTAAGTACTGTTTATTACGCACCGTCAAGTAGTGAAAAAATTCAAGAAATGGTGATTTCCATATAAAAACAATATTTTTTTCATTTTAAACTCAATGGTGTGCTTTGTAAATAATGCGCCCTGGTGCGTATTTAGGTAAAATGCACACTGTCGTCCACAAAAATCATTTTTTAATAATATTTCGAATTGAAATAATGTGATGCTATTTACAAACAAATATGCACCGGTGCGCTTACTATGTACAAAGTGCATTGGTCACCGCGAAGACGTTTAAAAAAAACCCCGACAATGACAGGACGATTTGGGATCCAATGCAATGAATGGTTTCCTTGTAATGGATAGGAAACACCAATATATAAATAAACAAACCCTATAAAGAAATTGTGCTTAATTTTTTTTTTTCTTGTGAAATATAAAAGGAGAAAGAAAAAAAACAATGAAGAAATTAGGGCTTCCAATACTGAAGGTAACTATGAAGCCCTTTTTTTGGTTTGGGAATAGACTAAATTGTTTGAATCAAATAAGAGAATGATCAATATGGTTAATATAATGAAATCATATACCTAAAATTTATCCTCTGCAGATTTCTATGTGATCTACAATAATCCCCCTCGAATTTTCTCTTAAAAAAAATCCACCGACTCTGAAATCTTTGTTGATAAATATTTGTTGCATAAATATCCTTTCTAAAATTTTGAGAAAAAATAAAAGAATGAATAGGGTTTTCCTTTATAAACACAAAAACTCAAATTCTAGCTTATTTTTTCATTGTGTATTTCGACACATTCATGATAAACACACACGTTGTTTTTTTTCTTTCAAAAGTTACATTTTTCGGTGCGCTATACTGTGAGTAGTGCACCGATGCAACATGTACGTATAACACACCGATTTATTTTTATAATAGATTTCAAAATATTGATAGTACACACACATTATTTTTCTAACTTTCTTCAGTTGGTGTGCTATATAGTTCGAAACACACCAGTGCGAAGTGTAATTAATAACGTACTGAGGCGATGTGTAAGTAATAAGACTTTGTAATATATTTAAATTTGCACAATGAAAATGCAAACATGTGCATTTAAATTTTGCGGATATTTTTCTTTGCAGAGGCAATAACATAGGTCAATCTTTGGTGCTTCTCTTAATTACATGCATTGGTGCATCTTTACATGATAAAGCACATTGGAGGAGAGAGAGGTAAGGGCACACAATGAATGAGAAAAGGAGGGGGATATAGAGTGAGGGGGAGAGAGGGGTAAATGTAGGAGACATAGAGAGGGGAGGATATAGGGAGTGAAGGGGAGGGGGGGAGGGAGAGAGCCAACGAGAGAGAGAGAGAGAGAGAGAGAGAGAGAGAGAGAGAGAGTGCATTAGATTTACATTTTCTATGTTCGAGGAGGATATTTCCAAGGATCGAGTAACTATTTCAGATTTTGTAAAGCCATATTGAGATTTCTTGTATAGCTGTATGGAAAAAAATAATGATATTGTAGAAAAAAACAATGATTTTTTTAAGTGTGTTGTCAAGCTATAAAGTTATTTTTGAAGTTATATTGTTCTATGCTACCCAAGATGACGATTTTGTCTCAAATGCAGGAAACAAATAATTATAATATCAAATGGTCGATTCTTCAGATTCCAACGCCTCATTCTGTATCTTTGGAACTCCTTCAAGTTCTCTCACACCGATTGAAGTATGTCTAGATTTAATTATAATTCATTTATCTCATTAAATTTATGTTATGTATGGATGTGTAGTTTAATATTTTTTCATTGAATTTTGCAGGATCAAGATTCATAATCGAGTTTAGATGCTCAAGATATTCCCATGGTCCCAAAATTCCGCAAGCTCTTATTAGGAGAAAGATAACACAAGAAGATGTTTGATGAAACTGAACAACTTCTTTACCCTACCAATCCTAACATGAGATCTTCCAACAACTAGCCCGGGTCAACGATATTACACTGTGAATTTGATCTCTTTTATGTAGACAACCCCATAGGGCATAAGAAAAAGATGATTGAGTAATTGTGTTTTTGGATTTTCAATGGAACTAATGTAATTGCATTGCTTAATTCAACATTTGTTTTATAAAGGGGTCGATTTCAATATTTTTACAATTAGGATTCTAAGGACAAGTGACCTGTCCACCATCTACTGTTGCACCCCACTATGATGTCAAGTCACGATCTTGTTTCTAAAGGAAAAGAGCTTGGAGAGGAAGCATACCAAGAATGGTTGAAACAACCATCGATTCAATTCCCACTACGTTCTAAGTCACCATTTCAAAACATCGACAGTAACACTAGTTCTTCACAAGTTGGGGATGGAGGAAATGATATAGAGGTTGGTATGGATGATTTATTGCGGGATACCCAGGCAATGGAGGGAATGTTTTTAGATGCATTCCAACAAAATGAAGTATGGGATGACGCTGATATCGTAGATACCTTCTATGAAATCCTAAAATCTGCTTCCACCGCCCCTTTATTTGGTCCAGTACAAGGGTTTGCAAGGTCTACCTAGCTAGGGACAACATTGCTACTATACAACTTGAAAGCAATGTATGGTATGTCAAACGCATGTTTCTCGACACTTTTGAGGTAAATAACCATTAAGTCCACTAAAAGTTTAAGGAATCTTGTCACACAATGAAGGAATAAAAGGGTTGATTTTATTCATGCTTAATGACAGTGTAAATTTATGTTTCCCACTAATTGCAGGTTACTCAAAGATAAGGTACTTTTGAGTGATAATATCTTGCCCGATAACTACGCAGAGGCAAAGAAAATGCTAAAAATGTTGAGTGTTGAGTACATATCATACCATGCATGTTCGAATGATTGTATTCTATACAAAAACGAATATGGAGACAAAGACATAGGTCCAGAATGTTGGCATGACATGTACCATAAATACCAAAAAAACAAGGGTAAGGTACACGGTCCTCCTCATAAGATATTGAGGCACATGCTTATAATTCCAAGGATTCAAAGGCTCTTTCGTTGTAAACAATTAGCCTAGTTGCTAAGGTGGCATGCCTCACATAGAAGTGAGCCATGAGTGATGCGAATTCCAGTAGATTCAATAGCCATGAAGCATATAAAGGATACACGGCTCGATAAATTCAAGGATGAAGTATGGAGCCTATGATTGAGCATATCTATGGATGGAGTTAACTTGTATTCTCTCCAAAAAACCAACTATTATGTTTGGCCAATAGTAGTGATCAATAGAAATATCTCCCCATGGTTGTCCGTGAAGAATGGACATCTTATGTTGGCTCTTATAGTCCTGGGTAGAAGACAAGTGAAGAGAATAGATGTCTACCTCCAACCTTTGATCGATGAATTTAAGCAATTATGGGAAGTGATACATGTATATGATGTATTGAGACCATCCCAATGGATAAGTCTTTTACATTGTATGACATATGTGCATACACCAACCACGATTATCCAATACTAAGAGTTTACTTTGGTAAGCATGTTCATCGATTTGTTTATATCCGTAATTTTATTTGGAATACTTCATTTGGAGAAACTATATTTTTAACACTAACATGCTATGCATACGATAACATAGCAGGTCTTGTAACAAAAGGGTATTGTGGATATAAATTTTATGGACCTTCTATAAAGGCTAGGTGGTCCAACCACCTACGAAATCCGATGTATGATTGTTCGAGGGTATTCCTCCCAAAATACCAACCTTATAGAAGAGTTGCATCTACTTTCAGTGGTAAACCAGAGAGAACCCAAAGACCTGAAATAATGACACCAACAGATTGGAATAAGGCATACGACACAAAGAAGGAGAAGGAAATGGTAGAATTTTTTGATTCAAATGGGGAACCTATGTTTGATGACCTTGAATTTTTTGACACCTATGTTGAGAAAATTCCCATTGGGATGAAAATGAAATATGTATTTTATGAGCTTCCATATTGGGAGCACCTTAAGATTGGCCACTTATTAGATCCCATGCATATATTAAAAATATTTCATCTTATTTATGGAGGCACAAATCATGGAATAAAAGCGACACATTAGCTGTTAGAAGAGATCTTATTGCTTCAAATACTAAAAAGGGACATTTGCGAAGAAATGAAACTAGAGGAGAGGCTAGTCCCTCTTGGTCTTTTAAAGAAGGTGATGTCCCATGGATTTTGAAGAAAGATGATATTTATACGGCGAAGGGTGTTATATTGGGTGTGAAGAAACCTTCTTTATATGGGTCGACTCTACAACATTACTTCACTATAGGCATGAATTTGCCGGGGTTGAAATCACATGACCATATGAACCTTCTAAGGGTATGTATGTTGAATACATGATTCTTCTTCTATACTGACGTCGGTGAAAATATGCTATGCACTCATAATTTTATGGAAATTAATGACGTGTGTGTCTATTTTGTAGTGTCTTTATCCTTTGCTCGTGTGTGGTTGTGTGAACCATGACTTCCCCTAGGAAATGCAACGTGCCACATCAAAATTATCTACATTTGTATGTTGGATCACACCAAGGGAGATTCATATGACTAGCATTCCATGGTGGTGTCGAGAGATAACTAAGATTGTTTGCATGTTTGAGAAGGAACTTACCACGAGTTTTATAGACTTGCAAGTCCATCTTCTAATTCACCTACATGATGAGGTTGAATTGGCTGGGGTGCTCTCATGTCGTTGGATGTTCTTCTTAGAGAGGTACATGAAAAAATTGAATGGGTTTGTTCAACAAAGGGAAAAACTAGAGGGCTCTATGGCAGGGGGTACATAGTATGCGAGTCATTCTATTATGCCAACGAGTACATCAAGAAAATTGATGACACATAAGGGGCAGTCGTTTGGGATGACCATCAATATGAAGACAAAAGAGAAGGGGAGCTACTCCAAACGAATAGAGAAAGGTGCTTGCTAAAGAGTAAGTCAATTATATTTTGTCAATTTAGTACAAAGAAATTGTTTACATTGAAGTTGATAATATATACTTCATCATGTGTTATTTGTTTTGAATTATTTTATACATCAACGGATTTAGAAATTTTGATGTCATTTATAAATTCGTTCTTTAAGTTGATAATATATATTTGATCTCATGTTATTAGTTTTGAATTTTTGTATGCATCAATGAATTTAGAAATGGATGCCATCAATAAATTTGTTCTTTACAACATAGATGCAACGTGAGCATGGGTCATGTTGTATGAAGAGAAAATAAGGAAATGGGACAATGACAAGAAAACATTCAGACAATTGAATGGTATAAGCATGCCTTATCCTAATCATTTAAAAGAAAATATGCCAAAAATATGTACCAATAGTTGCGTGGTTGACTAGATACAAGAGAAATATGTGGTGTCCGGTCGTAACCCACATGGAGAAGATTTGGATGCACTAAACATAGGGATCGAGTGCAATAACTCTGTAATAACCTCTTTGAGTACCATGATCTATTTGCAATATTTTACATTTGAATTGTAACACCTATTATGTTTTTATTAATGTTTTGGTTATTAGACATACAACAACGTCCTTTGTTCACATTTTTACAGGTGAATTTCTTCCCATATATGTGGGCATATGGACATCATTTTCGCATTGAGTATGCTGATGATGGACACATCACACAAAATCATGGAGTGGAGGTCGAGTTTGACCAATCTAGTCGTGCTAGCCATTGGGATGAAAACTTGGTAGAGGGGAAGTTAAGTTACAATGGAAAGTTACAAGAGATCATGCAAGTGGACTTCTCATCATTTCAATGTGTTATTTTTTTTATGCAAGTGGTGAGATACCTTCGACTAGAGAAATGTAAAGGAAGACCGTGATAGTGGGCCAATATGTATTAACTCTTAAAAATGTGGGTTGAAAGTGAGGAGCCTTATGTTTTCCCAAAACATTGCAACCAAGTGTTTTTTTACCCAGATGTGTTGGATAGGGATTGGTGGTTTGTACTGAGACATGATCTGAGATCTAAAAATCTTTTTGAGAACAACAATGTTACAATGCCAAGCGAGGAATACAATCAGGGTGATAGAAATGAAGACTAATTTGTAAATGATTTGTTTAGACATTTAAATTGTGGATGTGTCATTTTATTATGGGTATCAACAATGGACAATTATATTTTTTTTCCCTTCATTTTGTAATTATGTTGGATGTGAAAATTTAACAACCATTTACAACCACCATATTGAAAATACATTAAATAGATGTACAAGCATAAGATGTGGTTTTGATATAGCAAATTTATGTTGTATTGTATTACAATATGTTAATGTTAACCTTTGAATTACTAAGCATTAATTGAGATATCACAAATTTGGTGGCATACAATAACAAAGGTTTATTTTCAATTATATTTTATTTAACAAAAAATGAATATATTAAAAAATATTCAAACCTCAAAATTTTTAATGTTTGAGAAAATCAAAATTCAAATAAATATATACTTACTTTGATGGAACTTCTAAGGACAGTTCTAACAAAATAATTTTGTGCAATGTCTACAATGCTTGTGGTGTTTTCATTACCAACTTTGATGTCATTCCCCACCTTAACTAGTGCAACTATCACGACCTTCACCCATTCCACTCCATCCTTTAGTTTTATAATCATATTAACTTATATTAATCATTATTTTTGCATACTCCCTGAAATAAGTGTTAATATAGGAAGGACGTGGAAATTCTAAAAGAGTCTTTTTCTAGAGCCTAGTCAGAATTAAGGAAATTTTTAATGATCCATACTTATCTAAAAGTATAGAAACCTTTGTTAATTTTACTAATTCTTAAAATACTAATTATAAAATGTTGAGTGATATTATTTTTTAATAGAAGATTCGTAAAGTATCTATTAAAGTAAAAAATTGTGAAACCATTTCATCGAAAGTGTATCGATCAAAATGTATTAGTATTCTCTATATTTATTATTTTAAATTTAATTGAATAAATTTCATATATTATAATAGTTGGATAATATAAATTAATAAAATCTTTGGAAAATTAAATATTAATAAAATATAATAATTGTGATTTTAGTAAACAATTAAATTATAACTTTGTCTTGTAATCTTTGAATAATAATAATAATAATAAAATAACAATATTATTACATCATCATCATTATTATTAGTGAATAATTATGTTATACTATTATTATTATAATATATGAAAAATACATAAATATTCAAATCACAATAATTTCACTTATCATATTTAAGTATTTTTGTTTCTAAACACGTTTAATAAATATATTGTATCTTGTTGGACAACAAACAATTCACCTTCAACAATAGTGAAACATTATATGACATTAATGGTTATAACTTTTTGCAATCACAATCCAAATTAAACACTTTCATAAAAGTAAAGTTAAACATCATATGGAATTTGTAAATTTGAATGAGTGATGCATAGAAAATTTCACTTAAAATTAGAGAAATCATTAACATGTTCGTCATTAGCATACTCATAATACATTTTATAAATCAAACAACAACAATAACCACAAGATTATATGAAAAACATAATATACATGAGCGATATACATATGAATATACATGTCAAACATACATCTCAACAAAATTTGTAATAAACATGTCATATATAGATATTGAGTCAAATATAAAACAATCAATATAAATGTCAATCAATACCACTACTAGCTAGGTCTACCACCAGAGCCAGGTGCATTAGTGTCTTTTCTACTAGAGGTAGAGCCTCTATCAATAACAACTATCTCATAAATAAATGTCAGCAAAAGTGCAATATCAAGTGTCTCTATATCAATATCATGACAATGTGCAGTATTACCCAATGTGAACATTGTGTCCAAAGTATCAAAATATTGTGACACAAGTGGATTAAGAGGAGGAGGAGGAGGGGGGGATCGGTGGATGATGACACATCTGGACTAGGAGAAAGACAATGATTAGTGGATGGTGACACTAGCAGAGGAGGAGGGGGAGGATCAATAGAATATGGTGACACATGTGGAGGAATAGCAAGAGGAGGAGGAGGAGGAGGAGGATCAGACATGGATGCAGGTTCAAACACATGTGGAGGGGAAACAAAAGGAGGAGGAGGAGGAGGAGGATCAAACATGGATGTAGGTTCAGACACATGTGGAGGGGAAGCAAGAGGATTTGTAGATGCTAAAACCAATTCATGTGGAGGAGAATCAAGAGGAGGAGGAGGAGGAGGATGAGGACCATGTGGTGGAGTAGAGGATGTGGATGGCTCTACTAATGAGCTAGATGTAGTGGGATCATGAGCACCACCTATCAACATTTCGATCAGGTTAATAACACCAACAATATGATGCATCAACATTGTCATGTCATGAGGAAAACGCCTCCATGTAGTAGATAGATCCTATACCCGTAATATGTCTCTAATGGGTGTGAGTACCACTCCGTGACTAGTCATGACACAACATATCTCATTTTCCACCTCTAGATGGACTCTCAGATCCATCTTGTGTGGCATGTGGGGTCTTTATACTACTATAGGCTAGTCCTATACCTCCTCCATCACCTCATCCTCACATTGGGGAGGCGCATCCCCAACATATGTGCCAATATCTACAAAATAATAGATAATAATAATAAGATAATTGAAAAAAAATGTTACAATAAATTACATGTGAATTAAATAATACATAAATATGCAAATAAATTGATCAAAACATAACGATAACATTACCTCTTTCATATGTTGGCTCCTATGCTATAAATCGAATGTTTGGACATGCTCTCCAATCCATCCCCGCATACAGGTACTCTACAATACCAAGGACATGATTTTCCTCGCTAGACAATAAATCAAACACCTCCCTACCCACCAAAGTAGTTGGAAACTTGGATTTGCCCCTATTGGGCATCAAATACCCCCACATGTGCATAGGCACATCAAACATAGGCTTAGAAGAAAAGAGAAGTACTTTTTTCCAAGTGGCATGAACCCTCTCAAAAAATAATGTATACAAATCTGACACAAATGGGAAGAATATCATCCCATACAAAGCAACAAGACAATGATCTAATGCATGAAAAAATTGTCTAAAAAAACATCTTCTCACCTAATAAATCAAGGTGTCTGCAATAAACTATCTACATAATACAACATAGAGAAACTAATGTGTTTCCCATCAGAGATACACAGTGATAGTGATGAGAGCATAAGACACATAAACCTACCATCCTTTCTCTGAAATGAACCTATCCATAGCTGACCACCATGAACCTGGAACTCTGATGTTGAATGAACATGCAGACCGACATATATTTATACATATTCCAGCTGGGTCTCTCCTGTAACACCAGTCGATAGCATAGGGAAATGGGGAAGTCCCCCCTCCTAGACAACCCAATGATGAAATAGACATACTACTCAGTGGATGATACCACAGTTTGGGATCGGCCCTGAACCCTTGTCTCGCATGATCCCAGTGACATATCCACTGCAGTAACAATGAAGAGTCCCCCCTAAGGGGTATACCATCTTGATAAGATTTCAGTAGGCCAATATGCATCAAAATTTCCTATGTCGACTGTGAAAGAGGGTAAGGGAAGAAATTCCTCTCCCTCTCCCTTGCCTCCCACTCACGCACAAATGTGTGTGTTTTGACCAATTACCACTCTTCCTCCTCCTCCTATCATCATGTATTTAAAAAAATCCAAAATTAAGTTTTTTTTGCAAAAATATATTAAAAAACAACAAGTGCACCACAAACAGAACATACTCCTCAAGGATGGTGTGATATATTAGAGAAGCAACACCACCGAATGGTGTGTCCCATAGGACACTCCGCACTGACTTATAGCTTTGAACCATGTCGGTTCATTGCTTTTAATAACATTGGTTCATTTCGTTAACAAAGACGCACTGCAGTGCTAAAATTTATGGTGCAAAAATTCATGGTGCCCTTTGCTAAAGCGAAAGAACTGGTACACCATATCTACAAGAGCACCAACATTGATCTAGATGGATATCAATGGCCACCCACCTATTCCACTGGCTCAAAACATGGTTTTCCACCTTGGTGGTTTTTCTATAGTTTTTCGGGTCCTGAACTTCTGAGGTCATTTTGACTAGCCCTTTTCAATGAGCTATCGTGCGCCCCAAACAAAGACCGTATGTAAAAGTTACACCTTCGAGAAGTTGACGTATCAAATACCCCCATCGGGGCCCATAAACCTTTTGGTGCTTCATCTCCTGTGGTTAGGGTTTTGGATGTTTAGGGTTTTCTCCTTAATGATTTATGTTAAAAAGGAATTTGGAGCCTCATTGTAAAATCATCTTCTTGCGAATGAGCGTAGCTATCATATCTCTTCTTAGATACTAGCTTCCACCATTCTAGCGAGTTCATTCACTTTGTATTTTTACAATTTTTGTACATTTCTTTCATTAATAGAAATTGTGTGTTACTATGTTTCTTGCAATATCTCCTTGTATTTCCTTATTATATATCCACCTTCATTTCGTTCTCAAAATAATTTGGATCAGTGGTATCAAAGTAGGTTTCTCCTTGTCGTTTCTTAGTGAATATCCCCAAGGAGGTCATGGTATAGAGAGTTGGGTCTTGAGCTAGTTTCCCTTGAGGAAAACTGTTCTCTCTAGCCCAGGTGACCTCCCATGGCGGAAGAAAAGAGAGACAAGGGAGCATGAGATTCTATTCATATGTTGCTCGAGGAAGCTGTCATGCGACATAGGGATGAAATGGTGGAAATTTTTTCCCAAATCCTTTGACAATTGTCGACAACAACATATGCGTATTCATCAAACAACCACTATGGAGGTGCCTCCCCTTTCAAGGTACAAGTTAATTTTGATATTCCTATGTTTGAAGGTCAGATAGATGTGGATGCTTTGGAGCAATTGTTAAATATGATAGAAGGTTATTTCTCTATCCATAATTTTTTCGATAGAGAAAAGATCACCTTTGCACTCCTTAAGGCTGTCCCCCATGTCAAAAATTGGTGGGAGACTTACTTTGAGCAAAACTCCACATAAGAGTCTGAAATATTTGAGGCCGAACCCAATTGGGATTTTTTTATGGATACTATTAAGGAAAAATATTACTCTATTGGAAACTATGACGACTAGTACATGATATGGACCACACTGCGTCAAGAGAGGGGACAAACAGTGTCAATTTCACAAATACCTTCCATACCTTGCGCACCAAGATGGGTATCAAAGCCTCCAAGTGACATTTGGTTCTAAACTACTGTGGGGATCTACACAAGTACATCCAAACCAAAATGGAGTTTTTGGACATCTCGTCACTGGGAGCCGCTTATCGATATCTTGTCAAAATCGAGTAGAAATTTAAGCATTAGAAAAAGAAATATTTTGGGTCTACAAATCTATAACAACCAAAGTTTGGTAAAGGCAGTCCTAACTCATAGAACAACCAACCTCAAGACAACTAGTACAAGGCATAGGAAAAGAAGGGTAATAGGAAGACGAAAAAGGACATTGGAAAGTGGTGCGACTTCCACAAAATCCCTTGGCACAATATCGATGAATGTCACTCGAAATAGTCATTAGTGGTGAGCTCAAAGAAAAAGAGCCAAACCCCGACTTGGAATCTGATTTAGAAAACAATAAAAGGAAACATATCATCGATGCAGAACCCACTGCTACCATCACGACCAAAACAATCCAACTAGAAGAACTAGAGGATCTTGAGGAGGGGGAATGCCTCTTCCATTCAGATATGTGGGTGAAGGGGACCCCACTGCATTTCATTTTTGATAGTGGAAGACAAAAGAACCTAATCTTAGCAGAGGTTGTCAATCAGTTGGATTTTCCACCAAAATCCATACAACATCGGGTGGCTTCACCGGGGATGAGATCCCCATGTTAGCCAACAATGTTGCCTGCCCTACAGTATTAAGACCTTTAAGGATGAGGTACCGTGTGATGTCCCCCCACAAGAAGTTTGTGATGTTATTTTAGGCTATCTATATATATGGAAGCATCATGTTGTTTATGAGTCTCGACCCCCTAGTGTCATTGTTACTCTCGGGGGTCGGATCTACAAGGTACTAGAGGTAGTTCTGAATACTATCTCGACAAAACAATGCCACAAAGTAGTCTCTCATACCGTAAAGTTTAGCTTCTTTGCGATTCGGTTAGAAGGTGAATAAAAGGACATTGTGACCACTACAAGCTCAGCTCGAGACCTTTCTATCTAGTAGAAGCAGGTCGAAAAGATTGTAGAAGAGAAAAAATATATTTTTGCTTCACCTATGAGGGTGCCTATACACTTCCCAGTCAAGCCAAGCTATAACAAATCTCTTCATATCTCTATTGGCTAGAGTCCTTTTCAGTTGTGCTTGGGGTTCCAACCATTAGCCCTTGTTGATATAGCTCCTCATTTTGCATCTTCACCGATAAAGTCTTCCCACACTCATACCATGGAAGATTATGTAGCCAAATTGGTTGAACGGATCCAACCCCTCCAACAATAGGTTCATGAAACCCTTCAATAAGCTAATGCCAAGTACAAGCAATACAACTTCTTCAGTAGGGAAAGAAACTCACCAAGGTTCAGATTCAACAAAAGATTTCCCATCTCCCACGAGAACTTTATGCAATGGGGACCATTGCTTCCTAAAGGGGGAGGAATAATCCAGATGGATATCGGTGGCCACCCACCTATTCCACTGGCTCAAAACATGGTTTTCCACCTTAGTGATTTTCTATGGTTTTTCTGGTCTTGAAATTTTGAGGCTGTTTGTTTTAGGCCTGGTTGAAATGTGTTCTTCTCATATAGACATTTCCAACGAGCTATCATGCATCCCAAATGGAGATCATATGCAAAAGTTATGCCCTCGGGAAGTTGACATATCAACTACCCTCATCGTGGCCCACAAAAATTTTGGTGCTTCATCTCTCGGGGTCAGAATTTTCAATGTTTAGGGTTTTCTCCTTAATGATTTAAGTTAAAAATACCTTTGGAGCCTCATTGTAAAATCATCTTCTTGCGAATGAGCGTAGCCATCACATATTTTCTCAGAGATAAGCGAGTTCATTCACTCTATATTTTTACAATTTTTGTACTTTTCTTTCATGAATATAATTTTTGTATTATTGTGTTCCTTGTAATATCTTTGTGTATTTATTTATTATATCTCCATGTTCATTTAGTTCTCAAAATAATTTGAATCAAGCATGTTGTCTACCAGTGCGTTGTATTACTAACGCACTACTAACATGCCTTACAGAACATGAATGCACTGTTTATTTTTCAAAACATGTCCCGGTGCGTATGTTTAACATTTACACACCATTGCACCATGACTATTGGTGCACCACCATAGATTGAAATGGTGTGCCTACTAAGTTTCACCACGCTAATTGGTTATTACAAATTCTCCTCGATGTCATTGTCTTTACAACACCAATGTGTTTGTTGGATTGATGGGCACCACTAAGCTAAAATTCATTATCATAGCTGAAGTGGTGCAATGTGTTACTATTAATGAACATGTACCACCGTGATAGTGGATCACTGATATTTTGTACCACGGTGCATTGTAAAGGATAGAGCATAGAGAACAAGGCGTCCAATAAGATGCCCTGCTATGAAAAGTCAGGCAATATATGTCACAGAGCGTTTCTCTATACAATATCGGTGCGTTGGCTTAAAATAGTTCCACCACTACGTTAAATTTAATAAATTTTTATGTTAGTGGTGTTGTTATTTAAGTGAATTGTACCAGTGTGGGTAGAAGCCAATTGTGCGTCGGTTTTGGGGCATTCGAAGGATGCACAACTTTGATTCTATAATTTATCGTGGTGCTCTTGCTCGAACGACATTGATGCATACATATATATGAGATACATCGGTGGTTATGTTCACTATAAATTCAACATAGTACACATCACGTCAGGGAAACTGAAGCGTTCAGGTGCATCGCATGAAATTTTATAAAAAATATTGAAAAAATGCCAAATTTCAAGCTAAATTCAAATTTTGACTGGATAAGAATGAAAATAGGAAGGTAATAAACAATTTACTTGGCCTCTTATGTCCCAAGGAGGAATGGTTTCACCATTTATAAGAATTAAAATTTGTGGTAATTTCAAAAATTTGGAAATGTGTGGAATCTACCAATGGAGCTATCCACGTCGGTGTAGAGCACTAGAAACATGGTGTCTTAGGAAGGACGACAAACATCGGTGCTTGCTTGAGAGTTTGGAAGCATGGGATAAAATGTAACAATGAAAATCGGTTTGGTAATTATTTTTTTTCCCTACGACGATGCGCCTAATGACAGTAAGGCGCACCAGTGCGTATTGTTCAATGGCACTGGTGAAATTGATTCGGTGTGTGTATTTTTTATTATAAACTACGTTGGTGCTTTTGAACATTGATGCACCCATGCTTTATGTTTCATGTATGCCCCGATGCGATTGGTTAAACTAGGTGCACCGTTACGTTAAATTTTATATATCATTGAGCTAGTGGTGCGATTAATGAAGTGAAATGTACCAGTGCGGGTCAAATCCAATTTGTGTCGGTTGCGGGGCATTTTGAAGGACACACCACTTTGTTTTTTTTTATAATTGATCACAATGCTCTTCCTTGAACAGTTTTAGTGCGTACATATATATATATATATATATATATATATATATATATATATATATATATATATATATATATATATGTGACACATTGACAATGGTGCTCACTRTAAATTTAACACAAGATGCACCACTTTTGGGCGAGCCGAAGTGTTCAGGCGCATYGCGCGAAATTGGAAAAAAATAAAAAAAAATGGAAAATTTCAAGCTAAATTCAAATTTTGATTGGATGAAAATGCAAATAGGAAGGTAATAAATAATTTAGCTGGCCTCTTATGACCCAAGGAGGCATGGTTGCACCATTGAGAGGAAATGAAAATTCCTGGTAATTTCCAAAATTTGGAAATGTGTGGAATCTACCAATGGAGCTATCCAAGTCAGTGTAGAGCACTAGAAACAGGGAGTCTTAGGAAGGAAGGTGAGCACCGATGCTTGCTTGAGAGTTTGGAAGCATGAGATAACAATGAAAATTTGTTTGGTAATTTTTTTTTTATTTACCCTATCGCGGTGCGCCTGACGAAAGTGAGGCACACCAGTGCGTAATGTTCAACAACACCGGTGCAATTTATTCGATGCATGTATATTTTATTATAAAGTATGGCAGTGATTTTGAACATTCACACACCGGTTCTTTATTGTTCATGTACGCATCGATGTGTATATACATTAAAGGTGCATCGACAAAAAAACCTTCGCAAAAATCTCCGGTCGCTCAGCTTTGCTAACAACCTCCGCTATAAACAACTATGGGATAATTTTTTTGGGGTTCTTCCGTAAAAACCTCCGTAAGAAGGTGTTCTCCTTGTAGTGAACCCTTGTTCATTTATGCAGACTTTCCTTCATGATTCTCATGCATCAATCTTGAGATCTTTCTCCATTATTTTTTCCTATCAAATCTCAGGCAACCTTTCATCATCTGGCCATGTATGTGACATAAGTGAAATCTAAAGGGGATCTTCTAGTAATCCACCTACTAGATGAATTTCCACTTCCCCAATTCAATTTCATCTTTTGATAAGAATGCCTCTTGCATGTCCATTTCCACCAGGATTTTAGCTACTATTTTGTTGATTTTGGACAATGTGTTAACATCCATGTTGACGAAATTTCCTAGGGCATTACCTATTTCTTCTGAATTCCCTTTGTTCCATAATTCTAGGTGAGACCCAATAGCTTGACTTAAATTCAGTAAGAGGTCTTAGATTCCTATCTAGGATCAAATCACGACATCCATATCTTCATTGATAGAATTGTAGGCCCCTAATACCATCTCCCTTTTAGAGTATCCTTTGTGTCATTGCTAGCGGGAAAATCCCCCCTTTAACTATACCGGGGTTTAAGATATAGACAGAGCGAATGATCGTCTAAAAGTCAATCTAATTTATACTCTACCCCAAACATACCAAAATAAATGAAAATAAATCCATAGAAGATAATATCAGTAACTGTAGCTTTTATCCCATGTCTGGTGATGATCTCCTCAACCTCCATAGTTTCAAAGACTGCAAGTCTCCTCCCAAGGCTGACCTGCATCAAAGAATAGGAAAACAAGGACTACAAGCATGCTATTTTTATTCATAAATTAGGGTTAGATATCAAATGCTATGTATAAATCAAATAAAATACTCAAAACATCATCATTTGGGACAGGGAAAAGAGATTCTTTTATTCATCAAACAAAGACCAAAACTTACAATCCATGTTGGCCACCGTTCCACGAACCTAGTCTGGGCTCCTCTTTACAATGCTCCAAGTGCACCTTCAATAGGCCTCTTCTCTCAATCTTCTGATCACCTCAAGGGAAGGGAATGGATTGAATGGAAGAAGAAAGGGCTGAAGAGGGAATGTTATGGCAGTAACTCAGAAAAGGTAGCAAATGCTTGGGCAAGGAAGGGAAGTGAAATTGGGCAGAGTTTCACTGTTCTTATGCTTCTTTTTGAAATGAGACCCCAACACCTCCTTTTATATGACAAACAGATGGTTATTCGGTTGGGGGATGGGCTAAAATAGGTGAATTTGTTGAGAAACCTCCAATATCCTGTAAATTCCACCGAATTCCTTACAACTTTTTAATTTTTGCAACTTTTGGAGGTATACGCAGCTGTAGTGCAGCAGCCTGAGTATGTACACGGGTTGTAGTGCAACAACTAGATTATTTATGTGGGAAGTAGTGAAGCAACTTGAGTATGTACACGAGTAGTAGTGAAGCAACCTGAGTATGTACGCGGGATGTAGTAAAGAAGCATGAGTATGCACACGGGTTGTAGTGAAGCAACCTGCATATGTACGCGAGCAATAGTGCATCAACTTGAGTATGTATGTGGGCAATAGTGCATCAGGGCATGTACATGCTCCAATTTTTTTTTTTTTTTAAATGGATTTCCTCAGCAGTGGTTTGGAAAATTATGCAAGTAGGAAGGCCAATGCCATGTATGCATGAGTAGGGCATTTTAGGTCTATAACAGTCATATTCGTATCAAAATTCAGAGGCTAACAATCTGCTTGTGAAGACATGGAATGCTGACGCATAACCCAACTACCATTTCCATACTCATTCCATCCAAGAATATTTTAATGTACCTAGGGAGGATAATATGTGGTACCTAGAGGTAGTCAACATGATAATGAATGTAATGTTTCCACAATAACAAAATAGGCCCACTATGTATATTGGTGTAAATTTGCATAGAGGGTGGGAAAATTTACAAATCTTGTGGTTGACTCAAGATTACATATAATAATGAAGAAAAAATAGAAACCCTAGCTTTAAATGGACACATTCATATTCAGATTGTTGCTATTCATATGAACATAAATAAAATGCAGCAAAAATAAATGAACAAGAACAACAAATTCATAAAAGAATGAAAAAATTGTCCACTGTATAATAAAAGGCTTTACATAACACTTGTGGAAAACCCCTTGAAGATGTTGATCTTCTTTGGCCTCTCCTTTGGGAGGTTTCTTGAAATTCCCTAGGTGTATGACTACTCTCTCCTCTCCTTCTGGATGTAGATGACAATGGTTGCTATAGAAAAACCCTTAAGAAGCTAGGGTTCTAGTGAAAATAAAATTTCACTCACCCACGATGAACAGAGGAATGAAAAATGAGATGATGATGTGAAATGGAGGGAAACCCTCTTGGTTTTATAGGCAAAAGTTTTAATTTTATTCATTTATTTTGTTTTTTGTTTTAAATAATTCCAAGAGGGAAAAGTTATAAAATGGGGTTTTTGACTTAATTAGGTGAAAATAACTTTAGGAAAGGGGTTCCTTTAAGTTATAATGATGGAATAAAGTGTAAAAGTGGGTTTTGACTTATGGTACCCATACTATTAATATTGTATTTTGGTACACCTAGCGTTTTGGTGTAGGTGATCATTTTTTGTGTGATAGTAGATGCCCCCTAATATATGAGGTTAGGAGCACATCATATGACCGAGATACATTATAGTTTTCTTTTACCAATGAATGAGACAACTGAGGGGAGAAAGAAGTGCCATGGAGAGTAGAACCGACCGTGGAAGAGGCCAAAGGAGACCAACTTGTTGGAGTAAGATTGAGACCGAGGTTCTCTAAGCTTGCCAACAAAAGGCACCATTGTAGTCTAGATAGCCGACATATTCATCCTTCTACAAGGGAAAGCAGTCTCACACAAGGCGTAGCCAAGACTTGGAAGATGAAGTGAGTCAAAGAGAACGCAACATCCTATTTACCTTAACATTAGTTAGAGACATATAACAAATCCCAACGATATCCATAAACATCGATCAAATACTTAAGCATACAATAAAGAAATAGTTGTGCGACAAAACCATTGATTCATGCACATCAGATCAGATCATTACAACAAGAAATTTTAGGGCCCAAACCATTCTATTATATTATCAAAAATACCACCAACTTTCTTACAATAGGTCTCCATGACTCATGCATTAGCCTGTGCAACACGATCTAACCCTGAAATTCCCGTTACAGACTCAATATTCGACTGGGCAAGCACAATGTTCCCAACAAAACCCGTTACAATATCTTATCAAGACTAACTCAATCCCAACCCTTTTCCTATTAACATAGTTACCAACTTAACGAGAACTCTACAGAGTTCTCGTTTTTTGGGGGGTCACATTGTTTACCCCATTTTAAAAATGGTGCTA
>ML781292.1:533044-543555 GCA_009831015.1 Picea engelmannii
GCCATCTCATTTTACATATTTTTCCAAGCCACTAATGAACAACTTCTTAAAAAACACCCCTTTTGAGGGCACACACACCCTGCTCCACTACTACACGCATGTATATGCTAGTTGACCCACTACAACCCATGTATACCTACAATAGCACAAAAAATGGAAAGTTGCAGACGAAACTCATAGTTTTGGGTAAGTTAACTAAACCGTTTGACCACCCATAGCCGGTCACTCGACCAAATACCTAGCCCTTTCTAGCCTATAAAAGAAGGGGTAGGGGTACCATTTGGAGGAGGAAAATAATTATAAAGAAACTCTACCCGATTTTGCATTCCCTTTGCCCCAACCTTTTGCAACCATTGTGTGAAGAGAAGCATATACAAAAGCAGTTGGAGCACAATTGAAGAGGAGCCTAGGACCAGATTCGAGGATCAGTGTTCGATCTCACTATTGTAAGTTACTCTTGTGAGATTAATAAAAGAAGTACTTTTCCCGTCCCGCCATATGAGGTTTTTAATGTTTAATATTTATTATATTTTGATAGAATCTCTAACCCATTAGTTCATAGATCAAATGCATGCTTGGAGTTCTTTGCTTGTCTGTTTGTATGTAGGTCAGCTTTGGGAGGAAACTTGCAGTCAAGGAGCAACCGAAAGCGAAAGGATCTACATCAAATGTGGAAGTCAAGGTATAGTGAATTGATCCTTTTATCTTTGTATTTACATATGAATAATGGGGTTTATGATTGGGATGTTGGTAAAAAGTAGGAGACTTTATGTCATTTCTACATGCATTACAAAACCCTTAATGTTAGTCTGTAGGGGGATTTCCCACCCATAACAACAACCAAACACTCTAAGATGATGAAGAGAGGGTTTCTTTCCAGACCATACCTTGTGTGGATTTTTATCATCCAACGCTGATGAAGGTGATCGATTGACCAGCTAACATGTTGTACCCACTGCCTCTGCCCAAAATTCCTGTCCTAACTCGACACTGTTGAGCATGCTCCTTGATTTTTCCATAAGTGTCATGTTCATCCTTTCTGCAACTCCATTCTGCTGAGGAGTGTATGGATTAGTCTTCTGCCTTGCTATACCACACTTCTTACAAAATTCTTTGAATTCATTTCCACAGAATTCTCCACCATTATCTGTTCTCAATACCTTTATTTTATCCTCTGTCTGATTTTCTACTAGAGCCTTAAACTCTTTAAATTTATCAAATACGTCAGATTTATTTCTAAGAAAATAAATCCATGTGTTCCTTGAGAAATAATCTATGAATGAAACATAATATATAGATTTACCAAGGGATGGAATAGGAACAGGTCCAAACACATCACTATGTATCAACTCTAAGATCCCCTTTACTCTTCTAGCACCAGATGGGAATCTTGATTATGTTCATCATATATGCAATGTTCACAGAAATCAAAATCCACAGTGCAATTAGACATACCTTAAACCATACCTTTACCGTGTAGTGTTCAAAGGCCCTTTTCTCCAATATGCCCCAGTCTTTGATGCCACAACATGGTCTTATTTCCAGGGACAATATTGGTATCTTCTCCTTCATCTCTCTTCTCAAGGACAACAAAAATGTTACACCCATTAGTATAATTGCTTCCCAACAACTTGTATAGAGTTCCACATCGAACTCCCCTCATCAACACCATTTCCACTCGTACCATCTTGCAAGTTCCCTTTCCCAATATAGTATCCACTACTGCATCATCCAACTTGCTTACAGATATTAGGCTCCTGGCTAGTTTTGGAATGTGTAGAACCCCAGGGAGAGTTCTATTCCTTCCATCTTTTAGCAACAACTTAACCCTTCCACTTTCCATGATACTGGCTGTCGAGTAATCTCCTAGGAATACATCACCAACATTGTATTTTTCATATTCAGAGAACCACTCCCTGTGAGGAGTCATATAGTATGACGCACCTGAGTCGACCAACCATACATCACAGTCTGCATGTGTACCTATAGATGCCAGGTAAACATCACCTCCTTCTTGAAAGGAGGTTTTCGCCTATGTGGAAGAGGTACTATCATATCCCTTTGGTTTATCAACCTTCTTAGACTTGCAATATTCCTTATAATGCCCTGTTTTACCACACTTCCAACATTTCCTCAAAGATTTTCCTGGAGACTTAGATCTACCTGTAGATTTAGATCTTCCCCCAAAGACTTACCAGGATTCATGTCTTGGGTATGACCTCTTACAAATAAAGCATTTGTGCTATGACCATCCATGCTTTTTTGCCTCATCTCTTCAGATAACAAGGATAAAACTACATCCTCATACTTCAATGTAGATTGAGTGGTACTACCAATTGCTACAACTAGATTATCCCAAGAGTCTAGCAAAGAACATAACAAAGTAATACACTTATCTTCTTCTACAATTGTAATATTAACAGATACAAGTTGACTTACCAGAGCATTAAAGGCATTTAGATGTTCTATCACAAAATCTCCATCTTCCATCCTAAGATGATATAGCTTCTTTCGAAGAAACAACTTGTTTACCATGGACTTTGATTGATACAAATTCCCTAACTTATCCCATAGTTCCTTGGCTGTAGATTCTGCCGAGACATTCAACAACATTGAATCTTCCAGGCAGAGTCGAATAGTACTCCTTGCTCTTCTATCCAACTTATCCCAATCTTCCTTCGACATACCAATAGGTGGTGTACTAGTAGTTTGTGTACTAGTAGGTTGTGTACCAGTCGTCTGTGTTCTAGCAAGCTGCGTACCAATAGGCTGTGTACCAGGATCCACAACGATCCATTGTTATTTTTCTACAAGAAGGTCCTCCATCTTTAGCTTCCATGGCTCAAATTTTTTATCGTTGAACTTCTCTATCTCAATTCTAGAAGAGCTTGCCATTCCTCTTTCTACACTTGAATAACCACTGAAAAAACTCCCACTAAACCCAGGTTTATCACAGACCCAAGCTAAACTTGATCTATCAAGACCGAACAAAACCCTTAGCAACAAAGGCATCCCTCTGAAGCCAAAAACAAGATCTAATACCGCATGTAAGTTTTAAACATGTGGATTAAAGCAATGCATATAGATTCTTAAGCAATACAAAAATTAATCAATGGCTCATACACATAGTAAACAAAGATTTATACCAGAAGCCCTCAACTGGGGAAAACCTTTCAACTCTTCATTATATTAATTTCACCATTCACCATACAATATATACAATGTTTTTAGGTATTTCGTAGATACCAAAACCCTAATCCCTTAATCCAGGATTAATTTAGAAAGCCACTAAAAATAGAAAAAAATCGCTCAGACGCAGTTTCCACATGCAAAGAATATAACATATACCCAACATAATGGCCACAAGGTGAAATTGGGAGATTTGACTCTACAGGTTTCAGAAACATCTATTGCAAATGATGCCAATTTACCCACAGATGGAGAAAAGTGGTTTAAAAACCAAACCATCAACAATAAAAAAAAATCAACCATTTCTTAAAGCCAGATCATCAAAACCATGACTGGAGTAAAGGTATTCTAAGGAGATGGCTCAAGGATGAATGGGGCGAACTGTTGAAGATGGTTCAAAGGTACATCACCTGTGAAGGTAGATACACCATTACCTTGATGTACCACATGATATTTTTATTTCATTTTATAGGAGAAAGGAGAATGAATCGTCCATTTTTCTTGCTAAGGAGCTTAACAAAAATGTCAGCTAGAGTTCAAGCTCATCCTTAAAACACCAAACATAGTGTTATCCACAGGGTTTAATCAAATTATTAATCATGGAGGATTTGAACAAAACAAAAAGAACTTGGTAACATTTCTTGGTTGTTTTTAAAGAAAAAATTAATGAGCCTCAGGAAACAGAAGCATATACTCATGTTTAAAGGATTAAAATTCTCAAAAAACCTAGAGGTATGGTTATTGGGTCTTACTCTATAGAACAAGAGATGAAAGTGTTTACAAGGATGACTAGGAGTGTTGCAAGAAAGATTTCCTATGAAGAAAAGAGCACATCAAAAGATGCAGTAGAATTTGTTCTAGAGTAGAGAAGGTCATTTCCTGAGGTTAGTAGGGTTTATAACAGGAAAAAGAGAAGGATATATACTATTGATTTGATAAATAAAGAGCCAATCATTGAGAAACCTTATAGTAGCACAACAGTTAAAAAAGGATCTAGGAAATTCTCTCTGAAAGCTAAACATAAAGCACCAGAGGAGCATGTGTCTAGAAGACCACACACTCGTTTGACCAATAAGTTGAGATTAAATGAAAAATCGATTGTAGACCCTTCTTTAAAGAACATAGTCCTCACTATAGAGGATGATGCAAAGGGATCCTTTCTAGAGAATGAGGAAAGACAAAGAGAGACAAAGATCCCTAAGCCTATTCCAGACAAGTTGAAGAAGAAGAAGAATAAGAGATCAAAGAAGACAAAGCAAAGAACTCCTCAACCTGAAGTACTCAATCAATCCTTGGATTTGGGAGATTCATAACCTCAAAGTTCCATGCCAATTGAAGAAAATGTACATGATGCACCTAAAATAACTACAAAACAATATGTGGTTTCATCTCAACCAAGTCAGGGTAAAAATATATTAAACTTACCATATTCAGATAATGAATATTCTGAGCCAGAAAAGGATGAGCATAACAAGGAGGTTCTAGTACACGAACCAGTCACACCAACACGGCCAAGAAACAAAGGGGAGAAGAAGATAGAGAAGCTTCAGAAAAAGTTGAAAAGGTTTAAGAGCTTGATCAAGCACCTCAAACATGAGAATGCTATGTTGAAAAAGAAATGTAAAAGGGTCATGAAAAAGAAGGTCAAACTGACTATCAAACATAATAAGTTGTGTGCCTGGGCTCAAAAGATATACCAAAATAATGGTAAGTTGTTTAGACGAGGTAGAAAATTGAAAATAAAGTGGCTACAGGAGAAACTCAAGAACCAAGACAAGGACACTCTCAAATTACTTGTAGAAGCTATTCAACATGTTCTATAAGAAGCAGTACATAGACTTCAAATGGTAATTACCAAATTCTATGAAGGGATTTCATCAATAGAATAGAGTAATTTTGGAAAAGGACGTGTCTCTAGCAGGTGGTTCAAAATTTTGAAGATTGAACTTCCAATAGCGACTTCTAGAGAAAATTTCAAAAGTTCTACCACAACATTTGAGAATGAAACTTTTTCATTATTTTGTGAATTCCGAATATGCAACGTATCTAGAAATTTGATGATTCTATTGACAACCCTCAATTTTCTATGTGCCAAAGATGAGATTGAGATCTAAGATAGGATATAGTCAAAGGAAAGGCTTAGAAAGTGAATCTGGAATTGAAAATCGGATTTCATGCTCCAAATTAGAAAATCCGATTATGATATCTATAGATACTATTTTGTTCCTAAGATTAGGTTCTAATCCATTAATTTTGGATCTTATATCTATTTTTGAATAAATTTTGTATCTATAAAGGAAAAAATGAAAACTTAAGAGAGGGTTGAGTTTTGGGTTTAGGAAATTGCTTGTAAAGATATATTTTATGCGGACCTGTAGAATTAATGCATAGGTTTCATTATTGAAGAAATCTCATGAGTTCAATATCATATTGTGCCTCTTTTGTTCACACCCTTTTTCTTTCTTATTTGTATGAGATGATTGTTTATGTAGCATACATTAATGGTCTATGAATTATAGATTATTGAACAATAAATCCTTACTCTAGTTGCCTATATTTCATAAGACTCATTCAAACATTTCAGTTCATAATTGGAAAGCTTTTCTGGTTGTAGAATATTCAACCGAGTGAATGTATTAATTGATCAACTTGCGAGATTGATATATTTACATCTGTGCCTCTCCTTTCTTCACTCTTTCACTTAGTTGATCCAAAGTGTCTGAATATTGATTTCATTTTCCTTCAATCCATGAGATGTGGTAGATGAGTTTGAGAAGTTGACCTTGATTTTGATATCCAAATCCTAGTTACCTGATCCACCAACCAAAACACAAACTATTTTCTTTTGATTTGCATAGGATGTGTTCTATTGCATTCAAGAGTAAACTCTAGGAGTTGACATCTTTTTGGTGTCGTTGTCGGGGAGCAGAGGAACAAAGTATCTTCCCTAGGTGTTTGAAAATGAATAAATCTTATTCTTGATGGTGAACAAGAATAAATCATCAAATATTGGCTGCATATCTTTCACCTGGCGACTCCACGATAAAAAAACTCCACTGGAGTATGAACCTTGCAGATAGAAAAATGAAAAGACGGTATGGAAAGACCAGGTATCAAGTCATTAGTTTTTTCCAAGAACTTATATTGTTTTTCATTAGTTATTTCCTATCTTTTCCATTACGTGTGAAAATAATTATCCTTCGCTTTGTATACTCAGATGGTTATATGCCTACAACTATATATCCATCTTTGAGAAAAGAAGATTTTCCTTCTTGCATTATTGATCTTGATTTGATTCCTTCAGCTGGACTTACTGAGGAAAATGAAGTCCATTTTCCAATCCCTCCAGAACAATTAGTCTTGTAAACTTGTTGATTCTAAAGATGATTTACCACCTCGTGAAATCATTGTTCCACCCTATAGTAAGCTTACTAACGTTCAGTCTAAGATTAGGGAAGGTTATAAACCTTTGAAATTGCCATTCATCCTTTGTGATTATCCTCCCATTTTTTAAAATTACCTTCCTAAGTTTAATGGAGAGGACCGTGTGACATCAGAGAATCACATGGAAGATTTTGAAAGGTTTACACATCTTCTTGAAATCATGGATGAGGATGTGTTTATGAGAGAATTCTGCTAGTCTTTACATGGAGAAGCTAGGCCATGGTTTAGAAATTTGGAGGCTAACTCAATAGGTTCTTGGATGGAATTTTAGGACATTTTCCTAAGATATTTGGGTGAAAGGAAGTCTTTTGATAATTACCTTATTATATACCATGAAGAGAAGGAAGGATGAAACTGTTACCAAGTTTAATAGGAGATTCCATAGATTTTATCTCAGTATGCCTAAAGACATTCAACCTTCTGAAACTAATGCCACATTGTTTTACATAACAACCCATCATCCTGACATAGAATTTTATCTTAGAGAGAGCACGTCTTTGACTTTGCAACAAATGTTTACTGATGCTGAAGAAATAGAGGACAATCTCCAGGCTTGTGGAAAACTCCAAAATCAAATTTGGGATGAAGATTTAGACATAGAAGAGCATGAGAACGATTATAAACAACATAAATCAGATTAGGGTTTTCATTTGTTTCTAGATGTTGATTCATGATCTTCAGATTTGTGTTTCTCTCAAGATCTTGAAACTAGTGAATCAATTTTTTCTATTGTCAAGGATGTAGAAAATGCATATGCTCTTGAGTCACAATAGTAAGATGATTTTTTATATACATTAGAAAATTTTTCTAGTTATGTGCAAAAGGTTGATTATGTTATGAATTTTCTTGGAGATTTTCATGAAGATGATTTTGTAGAGGGTTATTATCAATCTGCTGAAGAGGAAGTTGTTATTCCAGAAGATCTTACCGCTGATATGAATGATCAAAAAACTTTATATGTTTATAATGAAATTCAGGATTTTATGGCTTCAAATTCCTATCAAAATGTTTTATTATAGGAAGAGAATCAACAATTTGAAGGAAGTTTCTGTAGCTGTTTATTTAAACCTAAAAATTTTCAAGCAGATAATGAAAATCATATTTGTGAAGTTCAATCTTCAAAGAGTATGTTTTTTTTTACACAAACTGGGAAAGTTTTTGTTCAGTGAAAGGGCACGACCGAGGCTGTTGAGTACAAAAGGAAATGATGGTAATGAATTCAAAATCCATTATCATAATTTTTCCATTACACAAAGGTACTTTCTAGTCCTATATAGCTTAACAATTCCTCCATAATCTTTACAGTTTCCATAGTTTTTTAGATATCATATGCCAATTACCATACACAAAAAAAATCTTAGCAATAATTTTGGAGTGATAGACTAATTTTCTTCCTTTATCACTTCTTTTGATGGTGATTCCATAACAATTTTCAATTCAGGCAACATCTTCATCTTTTTGTCCTTATTTCTTCTGAAATCTCCTTTGTCTTGGTTTTGAACTAAGGCTTTTGAAGTTGACTCCGTCACAACTAGTTGCCTCTATAGGTACTCTCCCTGTCTGCAGAGGAAGTCCACTTCATCCTGGAGTTGTCCAATGAGCACTCTGTTTTGGACCAGAGTGTCAAGAGAAAAGGATAAGGTCGACCCGTGAGAATCCACTTTGAGAGAGAGTCAATGAGTGGAAATGAAATTGTCCTCCACTGACTCCTCAAATTATATCTCTCGTTCCTTATGTGGATCTTTCCTGTTTTCCATACCGATATACGAAGAACATGGGTCAATTTCAAGAATTGACTTGGCCTCCACAGTGAAACAACCAACCAGAATTACCAGAGCAAGACTAATTCTCAAAATAAAACTAATTTTCCAAGAATAAGGAAGAGTGGGTCACTTCCCAGAGTGCCCTCTACTATCACTCACAAAATTTTCAGACCAGAGGAAATATACAAATTGGAACCCTATAGAAACTAGTATGCGTCTGAGAGGACTTACTAGGATTTTGACCAATTTTCTCCGCTAGGAGCTGAACTCCAACCACAAAGGAATCTGGAGAAAGAAGTGTCCTCCTCTGCCAAACCACCATAGAACCACCCTATTGCATGAAATTGCAAGTACTGAACGCTCCCCGATGTATCGTGACAAGTGACTAATCGCCTCTCATTGATCCTTGAAATATGACGGTGGTGAGTTTACCAATCACTTGCGGGTTTTGGTGTAACGACATCCGTAATACCAACAAATGGTATCGTAGCTAGAGTTCATGAGTTCGATACACACTCGGCTCACGTTGAGGGGGATATTTTTGTTGAAATAATGTAACTGCAAAGTGTATTCTAATTATTATTGTTATATTATTCATTAGATCAATCCCCTATTGCGGATTGGTCAAAACATAATTGTAATAGGAAGAATAAGAAGTCGGCCCCATAATATATCAAATAGGCCCCAAAATACATTAAAGGTGGCTATAACCACCCAGAAGAAGAAGTCGACCCTGCCAGTGAAGAGACACCTCCACATGTGCCAGATTTGTATAAATAAGGAGGCTAGTGCCTCATTTAGACACACACTCACTTGTTCATTTGAGGAGCAAGTTTCAGAGCTGCAGTTGGAGAAGAGAGAGAGAGAGAGAGAGAGAGAGAGAGAGAGAGAGGCACGTTCTTGGGAGAGGACTTTCTATATTTGTTTGAGTTATCTCTTAGCATTGTATTGGCTATCTATAATAAGGAAGTTTTGCTGGGTTTTCTCCTCCATGAGGGTTTCCCAGGATAAATGACGTGTCTCTTGTGATTGTGTATTTCTCAGTGATCCTATATTATTCTATTGTTATCTAGTGAATTGCAAATAACTCTAATAATAGATTAAACCTTAACATGGTATCAGAGCTAAGATGAAGAGAAAATCTTTCACAAGAGAAAGTGAAAAATGTCACTGTTGTCGTACATGCAAATTAGGGCTTTTTGTTGATGAAGTATTTCAGCCCCAAAACCATCTAGAAAAGTGTGCCCTTCCTCAAGGATCACTTTGGCATCCTCAATGTAACTTTTTAGTGTCTAGATCTCCTAAAAAGTGAAACCCTAGTTTCACAAAGTACCATAAGTACCGAAAAACTAGAGTACCAGAAGTGCCAGAGTACCAGAGGTACTAGAAAACCAGAAGCACCAGTCCAGAAATCCGTTGATTAAGTTTGAAGGGGTAAAAGTTGGATTTTCAAAAATTTGATTGCACCAGCTTACTCGCCTCAGCTCAACGCATCTATCCCCTGGATCAGAATTCCAAAATTCAAAGTTTGAAAAATTAGAGTTTCCTCATAAAACCCTAAGTTGCAGTCTCATAACCATTTGCAGTGTCAATTGCAGTAGCAGTCGCAGCCTAGTACT
Source organism: Picea engelmannii (assembly GCA_009831015.1). Classification (NCBI taxonomy): domain Eukaryota; kingdom Viridiplantae; phylum Streptophyta; class Pinopsida; order Pinales; family Pinaceae; genus Picea; species Picea engelmannii. Next base: position 543,060 of record ML781292.1, read on the forward strand.
AGTTGCAGTCACCCTTGAATTCCTTAAGAGTTGGTGATCATTACCGCTGCTACTAGATGGTGCCTCTACCTGCAAGTGTCATCAGAGGTATGTACTCATGGTTAAGATTTAAAGAGTATTTGCAGGAGAAGGGATCTCTTGTCATAGATCCAGAAGGATCTCAAGATCCAACACATTCAGAGGAATAATGCAACCCAGGTGTGATTATTCTGATATGCACCTATTTGTTATGACATTATTTTGATCAGTGTTGCATGTTGTAGCTATGACTATCATTCTAACCTTTGATCAAAATATGAGTCAAGGTATTAGATGAATTAAAATTTAAGATCATAGAGTTTGTCCTCTAACCCAACCTTCTGCCAAGATAGCATATTGTCTTAGTACAAAAGACTGGTTGAAGAAAGCACTCGTCATCTTGAGTAAAGGAGACTTGGAAGAAAAGAAAGCATACTCATTCTTGAGGACAAGGCTCCAGGCTCCAGGTTTGATTAAT
>ML781292.1:557603-574974 GCA_009831015.1 Picea engelmannii
CGAACCTTGTGATGAGGTCCTCCATAAATCCAATGATTACCTTGTGGGAAGCACTCCTGGTAGGGATATCTTCAATCCACTTGGTAAAGAAATCTGTAGCAGTCAAGATCCACCTGTGCTGCCCACTGGAAGCAGGGTGAATTTCCCCAATGAAATCTAGGCCCCACTGCTGGAAAGGTCCTGAAACCACCACCGAATTTAACGACAGAGACTTGAGCTACTGCTTTCTTGCAAATTTTTGACATTCGATGCAGGCTCTGACCCTGTTGTAGACGTCAGTGAACACGGTAGGCCAGTAGTACCTATCCCTAAGGATTTTGTAGGCTGTGGCTTTCCATAAATGGTGCCCTCCACACAGGCCGCTATGAAATTCAGCCACGATCATTTCGGCCTCTTGTGGACTCATACATTTTAAAAGCACTCCCAGGGGGTCTTTCCAGTATAACACTTGATCGATCATGCAGTATCTGAATACCTTGAGCTTCAGAGCTCTTGCTTTGTTCCTTTGTAGGCCTTCTGGGGGCCACAACTCTTGCAAAAAGTATATGACATCCTTATACCAAGGACATCGAACTAATGGAGGCTCTCTTCAAGGGTCCATTTCAGACAGTCGACTTTGTGGAATTCCTGAGCATTCGTTTATGAAACTTATCCCCAGAGCTTGGCAGTTTGCTTTAGCCAACAACTTAGCTAAACCTTGACCTTTAATCAATTTAGTGGGCCTTATTTCCAGGTCGAATTCCAGGATTTTGGTTATCCATTTACTGCTTCTCCCGTCTGTGTCAGGCTGAATAAGAATGTCTTTAACAACAGCCAAGGGGACATAGGCGATGATTTTTTACTGCAGGACGTAGGTTCTAAAATCTTTGAGAGATTTTACTAGAGCATAGGCCTGCTTCTCCATAGTGTCATACTTGAATTCGACATCCCTCAATGCTCGGCTGAAATAAGCAATAGGCTACTCTAGCCCAATGTCGTTTGTCTGTAATAGAACTATAGCCACCGTGTCAGGGGAGGCAAAGGAGAAAATAAGGAAATCCTTTGAGTAGTCGGGACTGATAAGCACAGGAGCTTGAGTCAGGGCCTTCTTGATTTGTTCAAAGGAATGTCGCGATTGAGGGGTCCACCTTACTTCATTTCCTTTCTTCAACATGGATGTTATAAGCTTTACCTCCTCAGCAAAGTTAGGCACAAACCTCGTTAGAAAATTAATTTTACCGAGGAAAGATTGGACCTCCTTCTTGGACCTCGGGATCGATAAGGCTTGTATTGCCTCAACTCTGCTGGGGTCAATTTTGACTCCTTCCGTTAATACTATGTGGCCTAGTAACTTTCCCTCCTGCATGGCGAACATAGATTTCTTGGGGTTTAATGAGATGCCAAAATTTTTTCATTTCAGGAAGACCTTCCTGAGATGACGATGGTGTTCTTTATCAGATTTTGAAAACACTGTGATGTCATCCAGATAAACGACCATAAATTTATCCTTTTCCCCAATAAAAGCTATGTCCATGGCACGCTGAAACATTTCCCCTGCATTCATTAGTCCAAACGACATCTTGGCATACATGAATGTGCCCCATGGAGTGGTGAATGTTGTCTTTTCCCTGTCCTCAAGCAGAACAGAGACTTGATTGTAGCCAGAGAAACCATCAATCATGGACATCCTTGAAGCTCCTGTTACCCTTTGCAGTATATGTTCCATCTTTGGCAAGGGGTAGTTATCCTTTCGTGAGCTCCTGTTCAGGTTTCTGAAGTCTACACAGAGCTGGATCTCTCCATTCCTTTTCCTTACTGGCACCAGGTTGGCCACCCACTCTGAGTATCTCAGCGGTACAATGATCTAAGCTTGAAGCATCTTCTCCACTTCCCTCTCCATGATAGGCAGTAGCATAGGATTGATCTGTCTCAGCTTTTGCCTAAATGGCTTTGCCTCCTCTTTTAATGGGATTTTATGCTCGATGAGAGAGGTGTCATAGGTCTTGAGGTCTTCATAGGTCCAGGAGAAAACATCGGCAAATTCCCTCAAAAGTCCAATGTATTCAGACCTCTGCTCCTTTGTCAGTCTTCTTGACAAGTTGACAAACTTGGGCTCACTCTCAGTCCCAATGTTGCACTAAATAGTACCAGTGTCATCCTACAAGGTTTCTCCTTTTATCGACACATCATTTCTATCAAAAAGCCTTTCCAAAGGAACCAGTCCTCTTGGAATATGATTACTGGGCAGCTGCACAATGTTACACTTTGAAATCTTATCCAGAAAACTACCCCCACCAAACCTTTCTTCAGAGACATAGTCTTGGTCGATGTGCATTTCTGAAAATTCTTCGACAGTCTCCAAGAACTTCTTGATCTCGAGATCATCCTCGAATACCTTCCAATGTTTGACGTTGTCAGGTATGGAGGGCCTGTATTTCACCTCCACATCATATCTGAATTTAGGCGGTAAGGGTACTTTGAAATTACTTGTTGATGTAGCCAAGGAATCTGCCATTATGTTCTCCTCTCCTGGAATGAAAAAAATGTTAAATGCTGAGAATAAACTATCAACTAGGTCCCAAACCTCATTTCTATAGATTCTGAGTCGAGGATGCTTATCCTGCTAAGCGTTTCTGATCTGTTGGACCACCAACTCTGCATCACCAAACATTGCTACTTCCTGAATTCCCATTGCCCTCGCAGCTCTTAATCCCAGAACAAGAGCCTCATACTCTGCCACATTGTTGGTAGCTTCAAATTATAATTTGTATGACAGAGATACGATTTCCTGAGCAGGTGACACAAAGACCACCCCAGCTCCAGCGCCTTCCCTGGAAGAGGCTCCATCAAAGAACATTTTGCAGACAGGGGTGATGGAGGGAGGAAATTTAGGGGGAATGTTGGGTTGCTTTCTGAGTTTAAGAGGAGGTTCGGGAGCATGGGTGAGTTGAAGCATGCTGGAACCTAAATCGGTGTCCAAGGAAAAAATGGGATGGTTAGTAGGGTTGGCCTCATCGATGATTATATAGGCCAACTGGGCTTCCCTGTATAATATTCTATGCTCTCCTCCAAACACTGGGATAGTAGCATATGTGAGGTCCATCTGCAAAGTTCCCCCTAGTATTTTTATCCAAGATCTTGATAACAACATACCGAACTTGGGGGGGACATCGACCACTACAATATCCATGACCACACTTTTCATGGGCAACTGAAACAAGGTCACAACCAAGTCTTTGATAACTCCCATACACTGAACTTTCCTGGAGTCAAATGAATAGAGGTCATGATAGGCTTGGGTGACTTCTAGTCCTAAATATTCCATGACAGTTTTAGGCATGAGGTTATGAGAAGCCCCCGAATCCATCAAGCAGTTATGTAGTACCTTGTCATGTATATTCAGGGATGTGTAGAAAGGGGGGGATGAGTCATCTCTATCTTCTACCATAGGGCCTAGAATGACTGCAGGTTTTTCATCTTGCAAGTTGATGGAGTCTGTGGGAAGGCATGAGGATTCAGACTGTAATAGCTCAGAGAAGCATTTTTTGAATTCTTCATGTTTAATTAGCTTGGCCAGGGGCACATGGATTCTAATCTTTTGAATCTCATGCTCGAAATTAAAATAAGATGAGAGCTTTGGGATTTCTCTTATTTCGAGAGCATGACTCTGGATAATGGGAGAGAGGGGTTGGGTATTCTTACCTCTGTGGTTGTCTGCTGCTTCATTAGCAGGCTTCTATGTTCTAGTGGACTGCTCAGGAACATCAGGTGCTACTGTCCTTTTCTTGGAACGCAGATCATACCTGCCTTGGCCGCCACTAGCCCTGTCTCCTTTGCTCAGTTCATTTAGCTGACTGTCCATGAGAGACTCCTCATATGATGATTGAGTGAGATGAGGAAAAGGAGGAGCGTCTTCGAAGCAATGGATTTCAGGATCAAGCCTATCTGTTTCCCCTTCTTCCCCTTCGGCCACAAAATTATTTTGAAAAGGGGCCTGAATCTTCTGGTCTTCTCTGTCTCTTCCCCTCTCTCTTGGCATAGTCGAGGAAGCAATATTGTTGGGCCTTCTGAAACCTCCTCCTTTTTCGGCATTTTGGGGACCTTTGTATGCTTTCCTCCCTTCCACCCTCATTCTCTCCATCTCTGCGGATAGAGACTTCACCATCCTGGTCAATTCATCCACTTGAGGGTGGGGGACCGATGGGCCAGAAGTTGAGGCTTCCGACCTTCCCCTCCTCTTGTCTGAGTTGGTATTTATTCTCAGTCTATCAGCTGCTAACACATTGGATTCCACCTCTATGGCCACATCTTTCATTTGAGCTAAGGAGGTGGCTCTTCTTTCTCTCAACAAAAGACAGAAATCGGGGCCAAACGCACTAGCATAAGAAATTTTGGCCGAGGCTTCCGAGGGTTTTATTTCGGTGGGGATTTTATTATACATCTTATTAAATATTTTGGAGAAGTCAGAGACAGACTCTCCTTCCATCTTCTTCAAAGACCCGAACTCTGTCATGTAGTACATGAAATCTTTCCTATCGCCCCACTGCCTCAGGAAAGCATTATCTAGGGCTTCGATCCCAGCAATAGATCCGGGGGCCAATCCTTTGAACCATTTCCTCACCTCGTCATCCAGGCTCTGGACAAAGACTCTCATCCAGACATATTCATTTTCAATGTTGAGGTTGTCTGCATAACTGTAGAAAGCAGCCAAGTGCTCTTCGGCAGTTATGTCTCCTTCCCCAGTGAACTTGGGCATGTATTTCAAGTAATCTCCAGCAGGGAGAGGATTCATAGGATGGGGAAGAACTAAGGGATCATATCTGGCAGCGACTATGGCATCCATTCTATTCAGAGGGGGATTAGCACCAGCCATAGGAATATTAGGTAGAGGAGAACTTGGAGAAGAAGGAGTTTGCAAAGGGGCTATTGGGAATGAGTTCCGAAGTGGAGTGGGAAACAAGAGGGGAGTGACAAGGTCTTGTCCCTCCGGTCCCAGACCAGGAGAGGAAAACTCAACAGGAACACTCCCGAAATTTAGGAAACGAGAAATTTCAGAAATAGGTCTGTCAAGAGACTGAGGATGAGAAAAAGGAGTTCCCACAGGAGGATATGGTGGATTACCTGGTTCGGTGGTGGAAACTTCTTCTTCAGAGGCCTTTCCCTTTCTGAGCACCGCTTCTGGATCTGTTTTAGGTGTAGCTAGAGGCAGTTGTGGATGAGACTGCGTGTGTCTGCCTCTGAAAGCCACAATTAATAGAGTAGGTTCGCCCCTGTGGAGTCGTCACAATGGAGTCGCCAGGTGCACAAAAAAAATCTTGATAATTATGATATCTGATGCACCTTCATAATCAGTTGATCATTGTCGTTCAACCCCGGGGAAAATATTCAACTTCGTCCCCGGCAACGGCGCCAGAAATGTTAGCATCAGAAGTCACTCCTGGATTGCTTGCAGGAGCAGAGCCCATTGCCCATCAGTTTTATGTCACGATTTGTTTAATGGGGTGATCATATGGGTGAAGACTCAAGATAATATAGCTTTAACTCAGGAAACTGAGCCTAATATGTAGAAAGCAAGGGAGGTCTTGATCCAACTTCTGCAGTAAGTTGATTAAGGGGTGGTAGAGGGAAGACTTGTGAGAAGGGTGAGAAAGACTGCCTCAAGCAATAGGCCTTTGGAAGATTGAAGAAGAAAAAATTAGAACCCAAGATCCTCTTGGTCCAGAGTTTCAAAGAGCTGAAGGGTGACTCAACTGAATCCTTCAATTCCAAGTCATTTCAGCGCTGAGAACATCACAAGAACTGGTTAGAAACAATGTGACTATTACAGTGATCCAACCTACATCATCCTATAACAGCCACATCTCGACTGGATCCTCCAATTCCAAGTTGTTATAACACAGTAAACAAAGAAATGGAAGGGAAGCTGACATCCATAAAGTAAGAAATCTCAAATGCCTTCTACATTAACCAGAGCGACCAACGCTTCATCAAACTTTAAAATCGAGAACTTTTCTCAACCATCAATACTTACAAAATACAAAGACTGAGTCTATATACTCAGGAAAATTCACCTCACAGAAGCGTTCCCAGTCACCCAAGGCTTGGTGTCCCTTTGGTCAAACTCGTACCGATATCTTTATTTAAGTGCCACCTTAACTACGCATGGCTCCTGTAAGGAGGGTAGCTGAGCCATTAAGTGCTCGGCTAACATGCGTAGACTTCTCTGTCAAGTTGAGGACTTCGGCATGGCTTCTTTGAGAAAATCGATGCACAAGACCTCTGCGAGCAGGCGGCTCGCCAGACCCTCCATTCCCCTCACTTAATGAATGAAAGGAGGCTTCAACCACCTTCTCTTGCCTTCATTTACTTCAATGTTAGAAACAATATTGGGATCAGGTTCGATGGCGCCTAGAGATCGCGATGATCCCCTCTGTAACTGAACTCGGTGCCTTTGGCCTTCTTTATGCAACTCCTTCCTCTCCCTAAGTGACAATGGGTTGTGACCATGTGCTTATTTCCAATGCGCTTTCGGCGTTCATGAATGGGAAGGAGCTATTCTTGCAATTTGAAATCGCGATGAGCGAAACACCGAGACGGCTCAATCTGGTGCCATGTGTCCCTCTGAGATCTGACGGTCTTGAATTCACCCGACGCTGTTGTGGGCCCGGGTCCGGGACTCTCCCGACATCTCATGCATCGGAACATAACGGATCTGCTTTTTGCACCTTGGAGTCGCGATGGGCGAAACGCCGAGATGGCTCAGTTTGCTGCCAGGTATTCCCTTTATATGGATGGCTGAAAATGCTCCGTGATGTCGTGGGCCCCAGTTTCGGCGCTTTCGGTGCTATCGGGGTTCGGGGTCTCATGATGTTCAAAGACATAAAACCTTCACCATACGAACTCCCGAATGCCGAAACGTCGATGCGGCTGGATCTTGCGCCACGCGTCCTTAGTATGAATGGATGAGGGGGAATTCGATATTTGAAAGGGAGCCGCCCTCGTTCATAGGCTCGCTTGAAGTGACTTAGTGCTAGAACCATGGGCTTGGTTTCAAAGGCACTTTCGGCATTTCACCAATCGGCGATATCAATTGCAACGAATGGGAGGATCCTTGTTTACCGAAACTTCGATCCCTGATACATCGACTGGAAGCCACCTTTCCCAGTTGGATCGGACAACCCAGATTTGTCTTGAATTATTGGAGCTATCTCCCGCATTAACCCCGGGGCAACTTGGCAGCCCCGAAATCCCGACGACCATTGATCAACTTTATAGGTGGATCTCGACGGCCGTCAACAAAACTTCGCCGATTCGCTCATATTGTAACAAAAAGGGGTTCCTCCGTGCTGTGCTTGGACACTTCCCAGGCCATCCTGCAGACCTGCATACCTTTGAGCCCCGATACCAAAATTGTTGCTAACAGATTCAATTGATTAGAGTAGGAGGTGTGATGAACAAGCTCATTGTCTGAGCATTTGGTTTTCAATTTGATTTGGTGTGCAACAGATTAGCTGAATAATGACTCCATAGCCCAATGGAGAGGCATTGGTGTAGATTTAAGTTATTTCCTTTTCATATTTATGGTTTTGTTTTCAGTTTATTTCATCTAGCAGGAGTAGTTTAGGTTTGCAGAAATGGTTTCAGAGCAGTTTACAGAAACATGAATGGATAAGGAATATGAGTCTGTAGTTCTTGGAGCCTCATAGAAAGGAATCCATCCCTGGTTTGAGCCAGGTGTTAGCACCAAATTTGCAGTGATACATTTTTTCCCACCTTCTCCAAAGTTTTATTGGGTCAACATGATCTATGTAAGTTAGTTTGTTTTGGTTTGGTCTAGTCTATTGTCAACATTTACATAAGTCTGTAATGAGTCTTAAAAAGTGTCTTCCATGAGTCACAGTCAAGTAAAAAAATATAGTCTATTCTATGAAAATCTTGGCTTCCTAATAGTAGAGTTGCATGTTTAAGTGTCATTACCTTTGTTGAAGTTTTTAACATCTGGTAGCGAATTGTCGCTACCAGAAGTTCTACATTAGGGTTAAAATGATAATTAAAGGTTATAGTCATTTTACTGTGCGAATGCCAAATAAGCCATGTGAACCTTAGCTGATGATATGTTTAAAAGGTTACATATGGTTGTACATCCCAAATTTGATATTTATGTGCCCTATCAAATTATAATTAATCTTTTGTTATGCCATTTCCCAAGTTTTTTAGCCCGCCACCTAGTCACTAAAATGATTTCACATTCCCAATGTGACCTCACCACATGCTGGTTGTGTTATTTAAAAATAATGAATCATGTATGTTTTCTTCTCGCCTAAATTGTAACCCTATTCATTCTAACTATCGCCATAGCACGCTAGAATTTTTATCTTGCAGGAAATGGGTAAAGGAGGAAATGTCGTACGTGTTGAACCAGAGGGTGTCTAGCTATTGGAATATTACCATGACTTTGTTGTCAAAGTTAAATAGGTCGATTGGTTTTTTCTATGTGAGAAGCTTCGAGGATGCGATCATGAGGTCTCCAGAGTGTTTGTAAAAGGTTTGATGGCCACAAGGTGAAATTGGGAGATTTGACTCGGTAGGTTTCAAAAAAATCTATTGTAGATGCTACCATTTTACCCATAGATGGAGAAAAGTGGTTTAAAAACCAAGCCATCAACAATAAAAAAAATTAACCAGTTCTTAAAGGCAGAGCATCAAAACCCTTACTAGAGTAAATGTATTCCAAGGAGCTGGCTCAAGGATGAATGGGGAAAATTGTTGAAGATGGTTCAGAGGTACAAAACATGTGAAGATAGATACACAATTACCCTGATGTACCATATGATATTTTTATTGCATTTTACAGGAGAAAGGAGAATGTGTCTTCCATTTTTCTTGCTAAAGAGATTAACAAAAATGTCAGCTAGAGTTCAAGCTCATCCTAAAAACACCAAACATAGTGTTATCCACTAGGGTTTAATAAAATTATTAATCATGGAGGAGTTGAACAAAACACAAAGAACTTGGAAACATTTATTGGGTGGTTTTAAAGCAGAAATTCATGAGCCTCGGGAAACCAAAGAATATACCCTCATTGAAAGGATTAAAATTCTCAAAAAACCTAGAGGTATGGTTATTGGGTCTTCCTCTGCAGAACATGAGATAAACGTGTTTACAAGGATGACTAAGAGTGTTGCAAGAAAGATTTCCTTTGAAGAAAAGAACACATCAAAAGATGTAGTATAATCCATTCTAGAGTAGAGAAGGTCATCTCCTGAGGTTAGAAGAGTTTATAACAAGAAAAAGAGGAGGATAACTATTGTTGATTCAATAAATACAGAGCCAGACACTGAGAAACCTTCCAGTAGCACAACAATTAAAAAAGGATCTAGGAAATCCTCTCAGAAAGATAAACAAATATCACTAGAGGAGCATGTGTCTAGAATACCACACACTCGTTTGACCAATAAGCTGAGATTAAATGAAAAATCGATTGTAGACCCTTCTTTAAAGAACATAGTCCTCACCATAGAGGATGATGCAGAGGGATCCTTGCTAGAGAATGCGGAAAGACAAATATATACAAAGCTCCCTAAACCTATTCTAGAAAGACTTGAAATGGTAAGTACCAAATACTATCAAGGAATTTCGTCAATATAACAGAGTAATTTTGGAAATGGACGTGTCTCTAGAAGGTGGTTCAAAATTTTGAAGACTAAACTTTCGATAGCGACTTCTACAAGAAAATTCAAAAGCACTACCAAAACTTTTGAGACTGATAGTTTTTAATTATTTTGTGAATTCCGAATATGCAGTTGTTGGACAATTGGTTGTCATTGATGTTAACCCTTGGAGAAGTTAGGAAGCCCTAGATATATGGTTGAGATTGATGGTGAGTTAGTTGTCATTGATGGAGTGGTTGATGTTAGCATATGTGATGGGTGCATTTGATGAAGTCTACATGAAGCCACAGAGGAGTGGTTATGGGACCCAAAGTTGGTTGAGGAATATGGACATGAAGGATAGTGTAAATGCAGGTAAGAAACTCATAGATGGATAGTCCTTGTTGTTCTGTTTCCAGTGATAGATGGTACACCATGTGGTTCCTCATGGTTAGGGAGATATGGCCTTGTGAAGTTGGAATCCCTGAAGAATGTTCAAGAAGCCCCTAAGTAGTTACAAGTCAATGAATGAATGGGTAAAGTGGTTGTAACAAGAAATTCAATAATCCCTAAGAATAAGGAAAGAGGTTACCTAGAAAAAGTATAAATACACCTCAAGGAGTCTCTCATAAGTACACACACACTTACATTGAATATATATCTTGTGAATGTTATGGTCTATTGGAGAATCTGACGGTAAGTCTAAGGAAACAGAGAAAGTGCGAGGAAAGAGTGAAGGTTTTGGAGCTGTAGAGTGCAAGGGTTTTTCTGTAACCCTAATTTGGAAGGTCCTCGCCGGTCAGCTTGAGGGTGTCATGTGAGGCACCCTTGTGGGTTGCCTAGGGCACGTCACGTGAGGCCTTGTGTGATAGGGAGTCTTAGTCCCATGAGGCTAAGACAAATCTGGTACAAATGTTGGTACTAGGATGCTGAAGGTTGTGACAGAGTTACAGGTCAGTATTACAGTACAACATGTCAGCTACAAGTTACAAGTATGCTTATGTGATTGTATCTTATGCTTGGTGATGGTATGGTACATTCTTGAGAGGCATGTCTTGTTGATGCATGGTATATATTGGTGATATTGGTATTGGTACATTGATTAGTAGTACATCTTGGCTGTATTGGTATCTGGTTTGGTTACATGGTGATGATGCTATATGCTTGAGGCTTATTATGGATATACTTTTGAAGCATTGGCACATGGTGTATGGTTGTCATCGATATTGATACATTGTCATGGAATACACTTGTTATATGGAAACACATGTATGAGATATATCTCTTGGTGATGTTGGTACTTGATTGAGGTACACGATTGATAATACTTTCTTGGTATATCCTATGGTATATGGTGTATGGGATGATTGAGTGATATGGTATATGGTTGAGACACATTGTTGGTACATGGTATGGTATAGGTGTCGATGTACATTTTTTATGTACATGGTTGATGTGCATGGTTGGCACATGGTATGATATAGGTGTTGATGTGTATGGTTGGCACATGGTATCGTACATGTGTTGATGTAAATGGTTGATGGTTGAAGTACATGGTACATGTGTCGGTGCATGGTTGATGCACTTGATGTTGTATAGGGATTGGTGCATGGTTGATGCACTTGATGTTGTATAGGTATTGGTGCATGGTTGATGAAATTTTTGTGGTACATGTTGTTGTACATGGTTGATGTTTGGTATGGTACAAGTTGATGGTTTGGTACATGCTTTGTTACATGGTTGAGAAAAATATCTTGTGATGGTCTGTTGGTGATCTTGGTACATGCTTGGTAGATGCATGTGTTGGTGATTTTGGACATATAGTTGAGAGGTGTCCCTAGTGTATGATCCATGTAAGAGGATCTGGTTGAGTATCAGTGACAGTGACAAGTTGGACAGGTTGATCAGTGACAGGATACAGTGACAACTTGATAGGTAATAGGTTGATGTGACAAGTTGGATACAGTGACATGTTGATAGTGACAAATTGGATACAATGACAAGTTGACAAGTAACAAGTTGATGTGACAATGATAGTGACAGTGGCACTGACAATAGCAGTGATTGTGGTAGTGACAGTTGGTCTACATTTATATTTCAGGGCAGCAGGACAGGGCTAGGAAAGGGGGTTGTAGCCTCCTTTTGGTCGGTGTTGGAGAACACATGGAGTTGGAGCTTCCTTTAGGTTGGAGCCTGAGAATCAGGGGGTTGTAGCCTTCTTCTGGTTGGAGCCAAAGAATTCAAGTTGTAGCTTCCTTCAGGTTGGAGCCTGTAAATAGGGGGTCATATCCTCCTTCCAGTTACAGCTAGAGAATTGGGAAGTTGGTGCTTCCAATGAATGTATTATTTGATATATAAGAAAGCATTATGTGGTTTTCTCCCATTTGGGTTTCCACGTAAATCACGGTGTACTGTGTATTTTATGTGATGTTGTTGATATGATGTTGCTTATGTTTATACACTCATGATATATTAAATGCAATCATATATGATACATTGATGATATATTGCTGAGAAGATTGAAGTTTATATATTGTGGTTAAAAGTGGTAAAAATTCTCATATTGATTCACCTCCCCTCTCTGTATTCCAACAATAGCATATCTAGAAAGTTGTCGATTCTATTGACAACCCTAAGTTATATGGTTATCTACCTTCTAAAGTCTGCTATGTGCCAAACATGAGATTGAGATCTAAGATAGGATATAGTCAAAGGAAAGGCTTAGGAAGTGGATCTGGAACTGAAAATCAGATTTCATTCTCCAAATCAAGAAATCCAATTATGATATCTTTAGATACTATTTTGTTCCTAAGATTAGGTTCTGTTCCATTAATTTTGGATCTTAAATATATTTTTGAATTAGTTTTGTATATATAAAGGACAAAATGCAAACTGAAGAGAGGATTGAGTTTTGGGTTTAGGAAATTGGTTGTAAAGATATATTTTATCCAAACCTGCAGACTTAATACATATGTTTCATTATTAAATAAATCTCATGAATTCAATATCATATTGTGTCTCTTTTGTTCACACCCTTTTTCCTTCTTATTTGTATGAGATGATTGTTGATGTAGCATACATTAATGGTTTATGAATTATATATTCTTGAACAATAAAGCCTTACTATGAATGCCTATATTTCATAAGTTTCATTCAAGTATTTCAGTTCATAATTGGAAATATTTTCTGGTTATAGAATATTCAACCTTGTGAATTTATTAATTGAACAACATGTGAGATTGATATATTTACATATGTGTCTCTCCTTTCTTCCCTCTTTCACTTATTTGATCCAACCAGTCCGAATATTGATTTCATTTTCCTTCAATCCATGAGATGTAGTAGATGAGTCTGAGAAGTTTCCCTTGATTTTGATATCCCAATCCCAATTATCTGATCCACCAACCAAAACACAAACTATTATCTTTTGAGGTGCCTAGGCTTTTCTCTATTGCAATCAAGAGTAAACTCTAGGATCTAACATGATGCTCCTTCTCCTTAAGATGATTGGTTTCTAGTTGTAGAGTGTCTATTCTCCTTGCTGATTTTGACCATGCCTCTGTGATAAGATCAACCCTGTGCACTGGAACAACTGGGGTAATATCCTCAAGAAGATCAGGAGAAACCTGCCTAAGTGTGGTCTAAACCTAGATAAATTTGTCAGAAACAACTACAATAGTAGACTCGGCCAGTGTGCACAATCCATGCTCATGCTCCCATGTTAATGGCGATGCAATATGTCCTGGCGCAACTATTGCATTTGTTGGGTGAGCTCTTCATTCACTTGCTCGAACTAAGTGATCTACTGCTCAAGGTGATCAATGGAGGCCCATATAAGATGTAAGATATGTGGTGTAGACCAATCCACAAGGTTTCCATCAATGAGATATGGATCTATGGGAAACCTTGAGGCAAGCAGTTGGCCACTGACGACAGATCGTTCAGACATACCGAGGGTTCCAACACCCTCAAGACTAGGATAAGTAGTGTGGAAACTATGTGCAATACTATCCTAGACCTCTGGAGGAAGGGTCCTAATCACATCTGTGTTCTCTAAGAACAATTACTGTATGGCGTGACATTATTGTGGATCTTGCAACATAGGCACAATCTATTCTTTCACAGGGATCACATTGTGATCAAAATAAGTGTCCTTCTGAGTATCCGTAAATTCATTTGGAGGATGTTGACTCAGTTGTTTCGACACTTCGGTGGATTTCTCAGCCCCTAGAGAGAGTATATTTTTGGGGTGGGTGTCAAGTGATAAATGAACTGGTGGAACTTGGGGAAAAGGGAATAGAATGGGGAGGGTGGTTCTTATGGTCGTAGAGAAGGGAAAACTAGACTCTGGCTTAGTGGTTTCAAGGTGGGATTGGGAAGGGGATGATGGAGTGTTGGATGGGGATGTCATAATTGAATGAGGTGGTTGATGGGTGAGCTCATGTTGGATGGGAATGGGTTGGGTTTTGATTGGGGGATCATCTAGAATAGTGATAATGGGAACATAGGATGGAATGGGGGTGGTAGTGTGAGTTGGAGGTGGAAGGGAAGAAATAGGAATGACCTCTACGATGATGGTGTCAGTGGTGGATGTGGACAGAGAGTTGGTGCATGGCTTCTTAATGGGAAAAATAGAGGCAATGACTTTGCATAATTGCTTACCAGAGATTGTGGCATCAACTGGGATCGATGGGAACATAAGTGAAACTATCCTAGGTATTGTCTCCTCTTCACCTTCATCCTCTTCTTCCTCAAATCTTGGGGGCATCTTCTCTCTCTTTGATAGGGTCGTGCTCAGGCCTGCACCATTTTTCTATGCAGGGGTTGGCCGATGCGAGATGGAAAGAATCGTGTATGTGACACCTGATATCTTCTTTTTCTCTTATGACTCTCAACCATGCAGTGACTTCCTTGTCCAAAATGGCCTCATCCATGTAAAATGACAAGGGCGTCATGTGAAATAGTGCCAGAGTTGTGCCTCGTGGTTGCACAAATGCACTAACGCGGTTCATTACAAACCAGATGTTATGAGTATGTCGATTTAGAAACATTTATGGAATCCTCGGTTGTTGTGTAGCTGTGATAAGGTCATTATTCCACTGCATAAAGGAAATATTGTGTTTTGTTGCATGAGCGCTAAAAGTGAGGATGTGCTAGGGATCGAAGAGATTAGCAATTCTGGTGTCCAGGTTAGATGATAGTGGACGCTGCACTAATTCTTTCCATTTTCACATCACAAAGGTGAACAAAACATAATTTTAAATGAAGTAAGTCACCTTCTGATGCACATTGATGCATGCTTGAAACATTTCCATGAGTAGGTACTTAGACCAATTGAGTGGTGCTCCTACCTTGAAAAACTCAGCCACTGATATAACATCGAGCATGCATTCACTCTATGAGTATTTATTCATGATATTTATAGAAATTAAATGGTAGGTGGAGCATACCTACTCATCATTTATTGGCCTGATGTGAGCACCACGACCTCCTTGCCTGGTTCCATACTTGTCGTAGAGGTTGATCTCTCCCTTCTTGTGACCATGCTTCCCTGAACCTTGGAAGAATTGTGTTACATCTTGTCCCTCCATGGATAAGCCAATAAGTTTGTGAATTTCATCCACATGGATGGGATAGGCCTTGTCCAACCATAAGGCACCATTGTGAAATTGATTAATGAGGAATCTGGTGCATTGTGTGACTTCTACGATAGTGCCAAATGCTGGCAGTTCATGTAAGTTCATTAGAGTAGAGTCCCTGAGGGGTAGGAAGGATGATTTCCACTACCACTACAAGTCATTGGTTGGCAAGGTTGAGCAATCCATAAATGTGTTAATATCCATTTGGAGATACTGTGAGGCATCCATGAGGTAGGTGTTGAGCAACCAAGTTTGCTCTACTTTTCCGTGGAGATCACCCATAACCTCAACCATTGGTTCAATGAATTCCGCTAGAACAACAACATTTGGAAGGACTTCCCAAATGGAAGTGTGAACCATACTAACAGGCCTGCATTGGTAAACAAAGAAAATTGGTGGAAAAAGGTGTTGGCGCATGCTCACAGAATGCTCAAGCGGCTCCAGAGTGAAAAATTCAAACAAAAAACTAGAAGGAATTGACTGGAGTGATAGGCACCCACAAGTTTATAAAGAGAAAGGAGGAAGGTGACACATGACACACATGGACATGTCATAAAGACAAAGATCATGTATCTTAATGCGCCATTAACAATGGATGTGGCTATTAACTATGGTAATATCTATCTGGGGATTTGGGCAATAAAGGGTACAATCGACAACACAATAGTGGGACATTCGAGGGAACAAAAAATTAATTAATGAACCAACAATTAATTGGAAAGGTACTGCCATTCGTTGGGGATTTAAATGACTTGGACTATAAATGACGGGACAATGACCAAAAAGGTACCAACACTAGCATATTTGGGCCATTTTGTGATGGATGTTTCGACGCTATTGCGACGTTATTTCGTTGATATGGCAATGAATCTGGAGTCTTTGAAACGTCGGTTTATGTGACGTGGAATTTTCGACAAACTTGATCAAACGTCGAAAAAGAGACAATATAGGAAAACAGTGTGAAACCAATTTTTTGTCTAAATTGCGACAACAACTTTTATAGCAAAAGAAACACATCAATAGAAGTTGTCATCACATATGCGACGACAACTTTTCATTGTGTATATAGCTAAACCGTCTCATCAATAGAAGTGGTCTTCGCCTATTCGATGACCACTTTTTGTTGTTTATGTAGCTAAACCGACACATCAATATAAGTTGTTGTCGCCTATTCGACAACAACTTTTTGTTGTTTATGTAGCTAAACCGACGCATCAATAGAAGTTGTCGTCGCCTATTCGACGCCAACTTTCCATTGTTTATATAGAAAAACCATTGCATCAATAGAAATTGTTGTCGCATAGGCGACAACAACTTTTCATTTTTTGTATAGCAAAATCGTCGCTTCAATAAAAGTGTTGTCGGATATGCGACGAACAAAATTTATTTAAATATAAACACATTTTTGGAGAGCCTTAACAAGCTCCATCAAAGAAGTCCCAAGGCTTTGTGAAATCAATACGGGGCTCATGCAATACCCTTTGGNATATATATATATATATATATATATATATATATATATATATATATATATATATATATATATATATATATATATTGGGCATCAATTTTGATATTAATATTAAATCCCAAAGGGTATTGCATGAGCCCCGTATTGATTTCACAAAGCCTTGGGACTTCTTTGATGGAGCTTGTTAAGGCTCTCCAAAAATGTGTGGGGATGGAGTCATACTCTTTTTAGATCATTACCACTTCTTCTCCTTAAAATATGGAGCAGGACTGGGAGCAAATAACATGGTTGAATTCTACACCCTCTAGATGTTGATGAAAGTGGCACTTGAAAAAAATATTAGGTGTTTGCATGTTCTTAGAGATTTTAAGTTGTTGATGGATTGGGATAATGGAAAATTTAATATTACATATTTGGTCTTGGAGCCAATAATGGCATTATGCTTGGAGAAAAAATCTATGTTCGAGGAGGCCTCATTTTTCCATATCTACATGGATTTTAATAAAAAATAGGATATGTTTTCAAAATAAGCCATCATGCTACAAGTCTCCTTGTGGAATGTGAATACAAGGACAATGCTCTACTAGAAGCTACTCAATTTTCTATGTTTTGATGTTTGGTTGATAGGTCTT
>ML781293.1:0-14954 GCA_009831015.1 Picea engelmannii
ATGGATTCATTTATTCTTTGATCAAATAGTTGTTCTTGTCTTTTATTTTTTTGTTGCATTTTACTTCCATATATAGGAATAACATAGATTAGAGAATAAATTAGTTCATTGAAATATAGGGTTTTTAGTTTTCTAACTCATTTGTCTGTAATCTTGTAGCAACCACAAGGTTTTCAAAGTTTCTCACTCTGCTTGTACATTTGCACCAATAGAGTGGTGATTCCACTAGGCATATGAGCCAATCTCAATATCCTTGATTGTGGGTGTGTGGTAAATGCGTTTATTTGTTTTTTATGAGTTTTTTAGGTTTTCTGACTTCTTTTAGCTTTATGTGTTGTGTTTGCAAGTGACAAGGGTTGGAAACCACAAAAGAATCCCACAGAGTTGAGCTCCCAGGTGCAGGAGACCCCCTAGAGACCATCACACTTATTGGGGTCAACAAGTGCATTGAAAAATGCATCAACAAGGTCTAGTTCCTTTGTTTGTCAATGTAGGAAACATGGCACCTTTCGTCATGGGCCAACACACTTTTTGAGGTAACTTTTTGTAGGGGTTAAAAAAAATATGTTTTTTTAGTTTTTATTGCTTTCGTGTGTCTACTAGGTTTATATTTAGGGAATGTGGATGATTAGTTAGATTTTAGTTTGTAGGTTTGGCTTAAAACCCTTAAAAAGCCAAACGATTGAGGAACAAACCCCCCTATGGTTTTACTACCTTTCCTTCAAGAGTTTTTTTTAGGGTTTGACTCTTTGTTTGTTCTCTGCAAATAGGTTGTAACTTTGCATTTCAATGGTTGTTTACATCTATAGGTTTATTTTCTTGCAATTCATTTAATTTTAATTTGAAAAAT
Organism: Picea engelmannii; assembly: GCA_009831015.1. Taxonomy (NCBI): domain Eukaryota; kingdom Viridiplantae; phylum Streptophyta; class Pinopsida; order Pinales; family Pinaceae; genus Picea; species Picea engelmannii. The sequence goes on from ML781293.1 coordinate 851, forward strand.
CAAAAGAAACATAGGCATATAGATAGTTGCATTGCAATTTTTTTAATTGTCTGTTATAGTCATGGACCATTTCATTTTTTCTATTAAAGAATGCTCATGTAGGTCAGATTTGCATAGATCCTGTGTGAATGGCATATTTTTTTTTTTTTTAAACCCCAATATTGGTCTCTTTAGCGACCAACCTATTCATCGCTAGTATAGCCAATTGGTCGCAAACATCAACGTGTTAGTCGCTAGAGCGACCAACCTGTTCGTCACTAGTATAGCCAATTGGTCACAAACATCAATGTGTTGGTCTCTTTAGCAACCAACCTATTAGTCGCTAGTCAGTTAGTGACTAACTGATCCTCCTTCTTTTGACCTTTTTAAATGATGGTTTGGTCGCTCTAGCGACTAATATTCGTCGTTCTAGCGACTCATAGTGGTTTATTGACTAAGTTTGCCAGGGTTGTTTTGGTCACTCTTGTGACTAATATTAGTCATTTGACCGACTAACATTTGTCTCTAGAAGAACATTTCCCTATTGTGAATAGGCTTCTTTTTCCGCTCTCTAGACCGGCAAAGATCCATGTGTGGTCGCTAGACTGACGAATTAATTCCGACGAAATTTTTGTTTATCTTGGTCGCAAAAATGACTCTATGCCGACGAAAATTCGTCTCTACTTCTTCGCAAAAATGTTCAAATTTAATAGTGCCTTTGCCTTCTCAAAACCCCAGGTCACCGGGGACGTCTCCCCTAGGCCTTAGCTCTCTAAACAGAAAGAACCTTCCTATCAAGGTGACATTGGGTGGGATTGGTTCAGTTACGCTAGTTTGTCTCTTTACATCTATCTTTTATCCCAACTACAAACTGCATGATAACAGGTCTTCTACAGAATCATATTTCATCACCTTTATTATAAGTTATGAATAAATTTGTAGAAGGATATTAGCCTCCAAAGTCATGATTTTTCCATTTTTATTAATGTAAATGGTTATGGGTCAACCACACAAAACCCTTCCCTTCATTAGGAATTCAAACATTGTACTCATGGGTCTCTTTGTAGCATGGGTGAAATTATGGGGACCATCATTTTCTAAGGGGAGGAATGATCCAAATTTTATGGGTTATATGGTCTAAATTCAGATGCAAAAGTCATAAAGTTATGAAGCTAATTGATTTCCCATGTGGATCAAGGATGTGCCCACCTCCTCATTTATTAATTGGGATAACATGTTTCCCATATGGGTCAAAGAGAGTCCACCTCTCCATTATTGTATTGGGTTTTATTTTCCACTACTTAGTTAGGTAGGTAGTTAGATCTATTATTATAATAATAGAGACTCATTTAATGAGCTCTTTTTGACTTTGTCCAATGGACCATTTTGCAATGCTATATAAAGGCCTAGAAAAACCTCTCATAATATCAAGTTACCCATTTCGTCTTCTCTCATTTGTTTATTGTGAGATTAATTAGCTCTGAATGATTTACTAGTCATTAGTTTTAGAGGTGAGGCTCCTCTTTGAGCCTCACCTTTTGAGTACTTCATTTACATAAAATGTTTTTTTCAATGCTTCTTTTCATCGAATATTGGCATGTCTAAGGTCCTCCTCTCTCGGCATTCAATCCATCCATATCTAATCCCATGAGATATGGATCAACAGTTCTTGAAACCATTTTGATGAATCGATGTCAAGAAGCCCTTTTCTTCTTGTAGTCATGCCTCCTTGCCTGTCGACATCCACACAAGTTTTCAGGAAGGTGGTGGTATCTTGGCTCTCATTAAACTATTAATGAGTAGTCTCGGATGACACAAAAAGATTCCTCGTTGCTTTTTGATGTCATTGACCTCCATAACATTCAACTCCAAAAAGTTTCATGTTACGGTGGGTCGTACTATGCAACTTTTGTAGTTTTTAGTCACAACCAAAGACCTATGAATTTAATAGGCCATCAATGCCTATGAGTTGTTCATACCTCGATTCAGAGTCAGTTCAGTCATCAAAATCGTAGTCTGTTTTGTTTTACACCCCCGAGGGCACTGTAGATATATACTTCATCAACAATTTCAATTATTGTTATCCCTTTATGGTTTCATGACGCGAGAATTGGTAATTCCCGCCTCATTTGTACAAAAAAAATATTTTTTGGAGAATACTTGGTCCATATATTCATTCCCTCTCCCTCTAATGAATTTATCTCACAATTCATCACTACATATTCTCTCACTCTTCTACACAATGACATCATCAAGAAAAAAAATGATGATATATTTCAGTTATACATATGCCCCCAACCTCACACATCAGGGTGCAACTATTATCACCAAAACATTGTTCTTACAAACACAAACAATGGATGAAGAAACAATAAACACAAGTACAACATACAACCAATAATATCAGGAGGATCACAACCAATATTGTCCAGATAGTCACAAAACTATGCAAAAAGGATCTTGAATTTCCGTGCACATTCAACAAAGACAATGCACGCACATTCACACTAGCTAGCATAGTGTACAATGTGTACAATGCGAGGTCTACGTGACTAACAATCAGGAAACCCATGCGGATGTGGAAATGATGCATTCAGGACTTTGGTCAGGCCTCAAACACTTATGGGATGAAGTAGATCTCAACCATACCCCAAAATCTCCCTAAAATTCCACCTTGGGGTCACTAAAAGGATGGTAGGTACCTTCAAAGGCATCCCCATTCACATTGGAAACTAGTTGTGAAATATCTAGAAATCCTCCTATAAATAGAGGATCATTGTATGCAAAAAAGAGAAGCAATTTGAGTATTGTTATATTGTTCACTTTTTCTTTGATAAGACATCTTTCTCCTATAACTCTTTGAGCATTCATAGAAAGTGTTTCACTTCTCTCCTCTTGAGAAGTTCAACTATCAATTCTTCACCATTGTGTTTTCATTTTCAGCCATTGTTAGAAGAGAAACATATTTGTGTTGGGGACTCAAGAGACTTCCCAATAAGGTAGAGGGGACTCATAATTTCCCATATTTCTATAAGGTGTTATCAATTCGAATATTAGTCTCATTTGGTATCTATTTCTTGTGTCTCTTTCTTGCATCAATTTTAGTTGTTACATGCTTAGTTTAGTTTTATTCCTTTGTTGTTTACTTCTTGTTTTCTATTTAGTTGAGCCACTAATCAACTAAAAAACTATTTTTTTGTCTTGATATCCTAACTAGATAGTTAAGGGACCTCATTTTTGTCACCCAAGTGACAAAATGAACCCAACAGGGGTGTTAACTAACAAACAACTTTGTGGCACCATTGGGATTGAGGTCGTTGATCGCCAATTTACGAAATCTCTTGGATATACCATCGTCAGAGAATGGAGTCAAAGAGATTAAAATATTGATCCAGGTGGATATAGGTGGCCACCCACCTTTTCCAACTGGCTCAAAATAATTTTCTAGCAATTTTGGCAATTTACTATTTTTTGCAGTTTTTACTTCTGGGCCATTTTGAGGGCCTAAATGAAGGTTTTTTGGGATTTAGATTGATATTAAAATGCTCTTAATGAGCCCCCTATATGAATCTCCTCGACAATACCTTTCCAACAAGCTATCGTGCACCCCAAACAGAGATCATATGCCAAAGTTACGCCCTCGGGAAGTTGATACACCAAACTACCCAAAACGAGGTCCACAGAACTATTGGATTTTCATCTTCCGGGGTAAGGCTTTTGGATTTTATTTATGATAAAAAGGACTTTGGAGCCTCATTGTAAAATAATCTTCTTGTGAATGCGAGTAGCAGACACATCTCTTCTCAGAGATAAGTTGCCACCATTCTAGCAAGTCTTTCACTCTGTATTTTTACAGTCTTTGTACATTTTCTCTCATTAATAGAAAATTGTGTATTACTCTATATATGTGTTTATGGTTGCATCTCTGATACATTTATTTTATATTATTTTATATTTGATATATCTCTTTACATTAACTTGTTATATCTCCTCTCTCATTTCGTGCCGAAAATAATCTGGATCAATGGTATAAGAACAAGCTGCTCTTGATCGTTTTTTTTTTAGTGCATGTCCCCAATGAGGTCTGAGTATAACAAGTTGGGTCTCAATATTGTCTCTCTTGAAGAAAATATCTCTCACATGCCCAAGAAACCCTCCATGGCAGAAGAAAATAAAAACAATGGAGCAGATGATTCTATCAATCTATTGCTTGAGCAACTCTCACGCGACATAGGGACGAAATGATGGAGAATTTTTCCCACATCCTTCAATGCCTGTCGATAGAAACATGCACATATTCATCAAACAACCACTTTGGAATCACCTCTCCTTTCAATGTACATGTTAATTTTGATATTCCCATATTTGAAGGTCAGATATATGTGGATGCCCTAGACAAATGGTTAAATATGTTAGAAGGTTATTTCTCTGTTCATAATTTTTCCGAGAGGGAAAAGATCACCTTCACACTCCTTAAATATCTCCCCCATGTCAAATATTGGTGGGAAACTTACTGGGAACAAAGTTCCATAGAAGATTCTGGAATATATGGGGTCGAGCCCACTTGGTATTTTTTTATGGATGTAGTAAAGGAACATTATTACCCTGTTGGCAACTATGAGGACCAGTACATGAGATGGGTGACACTGCAGCAAGAGAGGGGCCAAGTAGTTATGGAGTTCACCAATACCTTCCATACCTTGTGCACCAAGCTGGGTATCAAATACTCTGAACGACATTTGGTTTTGAAATATCGTGGGGCTCTACACAGATACATCCAAACTGAAATGGATTTTCTGGACATCTCATCACTTAGTGTTGCTTATCTATATGTTTTTAAAATCGAGCAGAAATTTAAGCACCAGAACAAATGAGAGTTTGGGTCTGCAAATATACAACAACCAAAGTATGATAAATATGAACCTAACAAATAGTCTCCTGAAAACCATTCCAAGCCATAGGAAAAGAAGGCTCATAGAAAGACAAAGAAGGACACTGAAAGATGATGTGATTTCCACAAAAGCCCCTGGAAAAAAACTGAGGAATTTCACTCAAAACAGTCATTGTGGTTGAGATCAAAGACAAGGAGCCAAACCTTGATTTAGAATCTGATTTTGAAAATAACCATAAAATACAAATCATCGATGCATACCCCACTGCTATTGTCGCAACCACAACAATTCAACTAGAAGAACCAACAGATCCTGAAGAGGGGGAGCACCTTTTTCATTCACATATGTGGGTGAAGGGGACCCCGCTGTATTTTATTGTTGATAATGGAAGCCATAATAAACTCGTCTCAACAGATGTCATCAAACAATTGGGATTATTGACAACACCACACCTGCAACCATACAATATTGGGTGGCTTCGCCAGAGATGAGATCTTCATGTCAGCCAACAGTGTCGATTGTCATACAACATCCAAAACTTCAAGGATGAGGTATTATGTGATGTTTACCCACTAGATGTTTGTGATGTTCTCTTGGGCCAACCATATATGTGGAAGTGCCATGTTGTTTATGAGTTTCGACCCCACAGTGTCATTGTTTCTTTGGGGGGTCATCTCTACAAAATAACAGAGGTAGTTCCAACTATTGTTCCACCTAAATAGTGTCGTAAGGTAGTATCTCATACTACAAAATTCAGTTTCTTCACAATCTGTTGAAAAGGTGAACAGAAGGATACTACAACCACTACAGCCTCGGCCCAAGCACCTTCTATCCAACAGAAGAAGGTAAAAAATATTGCAGCAACATTTAAATATTCCTTCTACACACAGGAATATCATGTAGTCAGACTGGTTAAAAAGGTCCAACCCTTCCAACCACATGTTCCTGACAACCTTCAACAAGCTAAGAAACACAACTTCTCCAACAACGTAAGAAACTCATCAAGATACAGATTCAACAAACGCTTTTCCCTCTCCCTCGGACACTCAACACAATGGATAACATTTCTTCCTAAGGAGGGAGGATTGTTCCAGGTGGATATCGGTGGCCACCCACCTTTTCCAACTGGCTCAAAACAATTTTTTGGCAAATTTGGTAATTTACTATTTTTAGCAGTTCTTAACTTCTGAGGCCATTTTGAGGGCCTAAATGAATGTTTTTTGGGATCTATATTGTAATTCAAAGGCTCTGATTGAGCCCCCTAAATGAATCTCCTCGACGATACCTTTCCAATGAGATATTGTGTGCCCCAAACCAAGATTGTATGCCAAAGTTACACCCCCGGGAAGTTGATACACCAAACTACCCAAAATGGGGTCCACAAAATTGTTGGCTTTTCATCTTCTGGGGTTAGGGTTTTGGATTTTATTTATGATAAAAAGGCCTTTGGAGCCTCATTTTAAAATCATCTTCTTGCGAATGCGAGTAGTGGACACATCTCTTCTCAGAGATAAGATGCCACTATTCTAGCGAGTCTTTCACTCTGTATTTTTACAGTCTTTGTACATTTTCGCTCATTAATAGAAAATTGTGTATTACTGTATTCTATGTGTTTATGGTTGCATCTCTGATACATTTTTGTTATATTATTGGATATCTGAGATATATCTATACATTTCTTTATTATATCTTTGCTCTCATTTCATGCCAAAAACAATCCAAATCAGTGGTATCAGAGCAGGCTTTTGTTGATCATTTTTTTTTCAGTGCATGTCCTCGATGGGGTCCAAGTATATAAAGTTGGGTCTCAAGCTTGTATATCTTGAAGACAATCTCTTTTTCATTCCCAAGAAACCCTCCATGGTGGAAGAAAATAAAAACGACGGAGCAGACAATTCTATCAATCTGTTGCTTGAGCAAGATTTCACGCGACAGAGGGACGAAATGATGGATATTGGTTCCCACATCCTTCAATGCCCGACGATAGCAACATGAAAATATTCATCAAACAACCACTTTGGAAGCACCTTTCATTTCAAGGTATAGGTTAATTTTGATATTCCTGTATTTGAAGGTCAGATAGATGCGGATGCCCTAGACAAATGGTTAAATTTGTTAGAAGGATATTTCTCTATTCATAATTTTTACGACAGGGAAAATATCACCTTTGCACTCCTTAAATCTCTCCCCCATGTCAAAAATTGGTGGGAAAATTACTGGGAGAAAAGTTCCAAAGAGGATTCTGGAATATATGGGGCCGATCCCACTTGGGATTTTTTTGTGAATGCGGTAAAGGAACAATATTATCCTGTTGGCAACTATGAGGACCAGTACATGCGATGGACCACACTGCGGCAGGAGAGGGGCCAAGTAGTTCTAGAGTTCACCAATACCTTCCATACCTTACACACCAAGCTAGGTATCTAAGACTCTGAATGACATTTGGTTCTTAAATACTATGGGGCTCTACACATATACATCCAAACTGAAATGGATTTTCTAGACATCTTATCACTCGGTGTTGCTTATCAATATGTTGTTAAAATCGAGTAGAAATTTAAGAACCAGAACAAATGGGATTTTAGGTCTACAAATCTGCAACAACCAAAGTATGATAAATACGGCCCTAACAAACAGTCTCCCAAAAACCATTCGAATCCACATGAAAAGAAGGGTCACAGAAAGACAAAGAAGGACACCGAAAAATGGTGCGATTTCCACAAAATGCCCTAGCGAAACACCGAGGAATGTCGCTCAAAATAGTCATTGGTGGCTGAGATCAAAGACAAGGAGCCGAACCCTTAATTATAATCTGATTGTGAAAATAACCATAAAAGGCAGATCATCGACGCATACCCCACTGCTATTGTCACGACCACAACAATTCAACCAGAAGAACCAACATATCCTGAAGAGGGGGAGCACCTTTTTCATTCACAGATGTGGGTGAACGGGACCCTGTTGCATTTTATTGTTGATAGAGGAATCCACAAGAACCTCATCTCAACAGAGGTTGTCAAACATATGGTATTTTCGACAACAACACACTCGCAGCCATACAACATCGGGTGGCTTCGCTAGGGACGAGATCTTCGTGTCAGCCAATAGTGTTGATTGTCATATGACATCCAACCCTTCAAGGATGAGGTATTATGTGATGTTTCCCCACTGGATGTCTGTGATGTTCTCTTGGGCCAACCATATATGTGGAAGCGCCATGTTGTTTATGAGTCTCGATCCCGTAGTGTCATTGTTTCTCTGGGGGTTCATATCTACAGAATACCAGAGGTAGTTCCGAATAATATTCCACCTAAATAGTGCCTCAAGTTAGTATATCGTACTACAAAATTTATCTTCTTCACAATCTGTACAAAAGGTGAACAGAAGGATACTGTAACCACTACAACTTCGGCCCTATCACCTTCTATCCAATAGAAGCAGGTCGACAAGATTGCAGGAATGTGTAGTCATTCCTTCTAAACATAGGCATATCATGTAGCCGGATTGTTTAAAAAGGTCCAACCCTTCTAGCCACATGTTCGTGACAACCTTCAACAAGTTAAGCAACACAACTTCTCCAACAAGGCAAGCAGCTCATCAAGATGCATATTCAACAAACACTTTTTCCTCTCCCCCAAGCACTCAACACAATGGATACCATTACTTACTAAAGAGGGAGGATTGATCCAAGTGGATATCGGTGGCCACCCACCTTTTTCAACTGGCTCAAAACAGTTTTCTGGCAATTTTGGTAATTTACTATTTTTAGTAGTTTTTAACTCCCAAGGCCATTTTGAGGGCCTAAATGAAGGTTTTTTGGGATTGAGCTTCTCAATTATAGTCGAAGGATCTTATTGATCCCCCTAAATGAATCTCCTTGACAATACCTTTCCAACGAGCTATTTTAAGCCCAAAACAGAGATCGTATGCCAAGGTTATGCCCTCGGGACGTTGATACACCAAACTACCCAAAATGGGGTCCACAAAACTATTGGATTTTCATCTTTCGGGGTTAGGGTTTTGGATTTTATTTATTATAAAAGGGCCTTTGGAGCCTCATTGTAAAATCATCTTCTTGTGAATGTGAGTAGCGGACACATCTCTTCTCAAAGACAAGATGCCACCATTCTAGTGAGTTTTTCACTCTGTATTTTTATAGTCTTTGTACATTTTCGTTCATTAATAGAAATTTGTGTATTACTGTATCTCTGTGTTTATGGTTGCATCTCTGATACATTTTTGTTATATTATTGGATATCAAAGATATCTCTATACATTGCTTTATTATATCTCTTCCCTCATTTCGTGCCGAAAATAATCTGGATCAAATATAGGAGAGAATGGAGCTTCGACGATGAAAGAGGATAGGTGGCATCATCATTGGGGGATGGAATCAGAGAATCCAAGTGCTGGGGAGTAGCAGCGTTAGGATGATGATAAGTCTAGGATGTCGTCATTGGGATAAGTGTTCAAGAAAAGGATAAAAGAGCTGGGATAAATCCCGACGATGATAATGACAAGAGGTGCATGCCACATTAGTCCTAGTGCCACGTCATATGACATGTGAGAGAGTGAGCGATGTGGATTTCATGTGGAAGTGGGGAACCATCCAGGTATAATTACATATTTTTCGATATCATGGATTGATCACATGCATATTATGGGAACAAAACCTTAACGAACCAAAAAAAGGGGTTGGTTATAGCTTAGAGATAGCCATGAGAGAAACAACAATCATGATGGGAACTACTCTATTCTTGCTTCCTCTTCATGCACCACAAGATCATAATACCATATTTTGAGACCATCACTAATACTAGCTTGCATCTCATATTCTGGCTATCAACAGCAGGAAAGGAACAACCACCTCTTTTAGACACATAAACTACTGCTACTCCTCTTTGATCCTACTGATTTATACTCATCCTGTTTATGGTGCTACTCAATCTCTAAGCTATGAGAAGGTGAGTTTTGGCTTATGAAACTTTGGGAGACTATAAATTTTGATCTAGGACTCATATTTAAGTATGGTTACAATCATTGGAAATCTTTCATCGAGTAGACTCCAACAATGAGGTTTCTTTAGGGAAAATAATAGAAGAAAAGAAGGGGGAAACTCAATAGGCCTTAGACCTAGGTTTTCAAATAAAGGGAAGGACAAAAGGGAAGGAGATCAAGATATTCCCCCACATGTATCTCAAGGTTGGAGAGATAGTGAAGAGAGGATATCATGCTAACCTATTCCTACAACCAAAGAAAGAGACAAAATCAATTTATGCAATTAAAAGGACAATGGCCAATACATCAGAAAAATTATATTTCCTTGCCTTTAAGAAAACTCATGAATACATATTGAAAATAAAGAGAATGAAGATGAGAGGTTTCTCAAATGCAATCATATATTATCTAAATTAAATAGATAATGTGATGGTTGCATGTACCTAATATCTAGCACATAAAAAGGATTAGTGACCTTATTATTCAAGTTAAGAGTTGTCCACTACATGAGAGTATAATGATGAATATGTTAGGCACCACACACTAGCAATGGTATGAAAATTTTGAATAAGTCATTCAGAAAAATGGTTATTAACGAACATCAAACTCATTCAAGAAATGTAATATATCATCAAACCCTTCAACCACATAGGATCATCAAGAACTTAGGAATCTGTAAGAGGTGTGAATATAATGTGTTAATTACATCACACAAATGTCGACGAAACATCATAGAAAAAATAAGACTCGTGAAGAAATTTGGAGTCATGAGATCAAAAGAGATAAAAAAAACATCCATCAAAACAATCATCATTCAAGACCAAACCCCAACTCCCTCAAGGTAGGTGAGGAAATAACATTAGGCTCAAGTAGTAGCAGATTAGGCAATAGGTTTGCAATTTTAGTAGGGGTCACATTTCCTTTTTTTGGTAAAATAAAAAGTAAAGGGGGTGGTTGTGGCCACAACAAATGGAGACACACTGGAAGAACTGATTACCTCTATCAATAAAGGTCAACATAATTTACTTCATATCTGAGTCTCAAAGGTAAGCTCAACAAAACTATAGACAATATTCCAATAATCATAGATGCCACAATGATGCCAAAATTTCTAAAAGATATAATCCAATATTTCTCGTACTCATAATCTAACACACCCTTTTCAAAAAGATGAATAATGAGGTAAATTATTTTACTAGTTGCACAATTAAGATTGGTTTTGTTTTGACCATGTGTTTTCACTTTTAATAACAAGAATATATATACATAATTGTGTTCCTCATCTCTCTTTTCCTGACATTACTTCACTACTAGCAAGTGTCCATAGCTCTAATGAAGTTGCCTTGGTACCATACAAGCATAGCCACACTGCCAGCATGCATCCATAGCTATGACATGTTTATTTGTACTTCCCACACTATTAATAGTTCTTTCAACTTACTTTTTTATTTCAAAAATATGCTCACCCTTTTATATTTTAGATATCGATATCCATATTCACATAGGGTGTGAAGGAAGTGGGGTGATACGAGAGTTTCTTTGATTTACTGAGTAGACATTATGCATTTTAGTTTAACCCATAGGTCTCTCCAAAAACCATCATATCATTTTCTCTTTTATTAATGTGAAGTGGATGGAGGTCAAACAAAATATTGGATATACACTTTCATATATTTATGGATTATCATGGTATGCTCAAAAGTAACATATGTTCCACCACGACTATCAGTCCATACCTATAGCTGATAACTTCATGAATATTCATTCAGATAGAGCATCCCATGCATTTTACGACTTGTAAAAAATATTCTTCAGTATGTGACCATAATTAGACCAACCCCTCACTCAAATTTAAAGAGTAACCCTCAAGGAAGATTGAGAGTCAAATTAGCTCAAGTAAATACCCTCATTCAAATCAAAATATGGAAGGAATATGTACAAGAAGACAACAAGACTGAAATAACAAGTCAATTCATGAAAAACAAAATTAAACTAAAAGGAATCTAAAGCTATAATGTCAGTCATCAAAAGGGTGAAAACTGGATGAAAGATGAGAGGAGAAAACAACAGTGAGTAACAAATGTGTCGGCAACAACAAAGAGAGTATTTTCAATGAAAACTAAAAAGTAATCCAAGGGAAATAACCAATCAATAAATTTTAACCATTTAACATCAATCCCAATGAAAATATTCCAGATTTTCTGATATAAAACGAAGAATAATCTAGATTACGAGAATTGATGACCTAGTGTAAAATATTTGCAACACAATTCTCCAGTCCAATTGTCACATACAACTCTTCTTTCATTTAGTGAAACAAAACAATATTTTGTGAATCCAACACAATGGGTTAATATAAATTCTCAATAAAAACATATTTTCAAAACAAAACCAATTACATGAAATATTCCACAAACTCATAAGCTCTTAAGATTTCGTGACATGAGAAATTCCTCTGCATATTTGAAAATAATTAATTTTCAATAGAAAATATATTTCATATTTCTCACCAAAGTGCCATTTCTATTTGCTACAAAAGATAACCATTAACCACATATATCCCAATAATTCAATTTGATAAGGAAAAGTAGAAAAATTGACAATTATGGAGGCCATCAAAATAATCATTAAAATGACTCCAAACGTCTACTAGATCAGAAATCAAAATGGGAATATATAAATGAGACTAAATATATTTCCGATCAGCTGTTAATTTAGTGACAATCTTGATTTATCAATCCAAAACGTCACAAAGTTATATAAGTATCCAAGTTTACATTAACACTTCCATACATTGCCTTCATTCCAAGAGAAAAAATTCAGAGTTGTTGGCTGCACATGCCATTTTCCCAACCTTCTTCTTGATAGATAAGAACTAGGTGCTTTCCTACAATATTCCCTTCAACAAGAGACTTATTGTCGTTGAGTGTTGTGAGATTTGAATATTCAAAACATTCCATATCATTCCTATAATCAGAACCAATCAAGTTAAGAAAATAAAATCATAAGACTTCAATCCCATCTGTCTTTCAAGGATACCAATCTCTCAGCAAACCTCAGTCATAAAAAATATGATTCAAAGATTACTAACATTGTACCCCAAGGTATGTCTTTCCCTTGATTAATGACGACATTGATGTGAAATATTAGCATGATCATCTTTAGTTTTGTGAGAGGCAAGAGGAAATCATTATGAAAAGGGAGTAATTAAGATACTCTTAAAGAATACAAATGATCTCAGGTCACATTATATATGGATTGACTTCCCCAACACAAATGAAAAATACAATTAGAAATCAAAATTAAATAAAGTGAGTAAGATCATATTTATAATAGATGAGAAGATTGGTGTGATGGAAAAGTCTATGAAATTGATATCTTCAATCTCCCAAGAGTGTTCCAATTAGAGAAACCATGAATTTCACTTCCTTGAGATTACATGTTGCATAGAATGTAGAGAAAATGAAATGTAAAATAATATTGTGTAGCTTGTCTCTCTACTAGATAGGTTTTTCATTAAAAATAATGAGACATATAATCCAGAAAACAAAATCATCAAGCTCATGACTATGAGGGCTTGAATAGAAAATATTCTAGACTAACCCAAGCAATACCCATATTTTATGATTATGAATACAATGATTTTTGGGTTCATGGAATGATGAAGAGTATGGGGCCCAATAGATTGATGAGTTACAACCCACAAGAAATTCACATCTTGAAAATTAATTTCATGGTTGAAATTAAAATAAATGATGAAGATTTGAAATTGGAATCTCAGAAGTTGCAATAACATATTCTATAAAGATAGTTACAACTCCCAAGAATTTGAATGTATTCAACATGAGATAAGTGTGAAGTTCTCATCCATGATAAAAATTAGATTTCTCAAGAATGTAAACTTGATGGGTAACCCAAAATCAAGAAACCTAAATGATGAAAATATATTGTTGAAGAAAATGTTAGGTCTGAAAATCCATTGAATGGGTAGTGGTGACATTGAGTGTAACATCCCGCTCTGGCGCACTGACAAACTTGTTCTTTGAGGACACTTGCTCGCAAGTGATCTGGATTCTTATGATGATGAACCACTTAACCTTGATGATGATGCGTCATGATTGATGACAGGATGTTTTACTATTGCTATATGCAGGTGCTATTGACTCAGTTTCATTGAGTGTGCAGGGTTTCGGACCTTGAGGATGCAGAGGCATCGGTGGAACTCCCTTGGACTC
>ML781293.1:15054-32337 GCA_009831015.1 Picea engelmannii
TCGCTATTCATAGACGTAACGAAGGGGGCGTCACATTGAGTCTTTGGTAATTCACTATATTGGGGAATAAAAAGATTGGTTCCCAAGTAGTTTTCTGAAAAATATATCAGCAAAATATTTAAATAACCATGTTGTCCAGAATTGTCAAAACATGCATCTAGACATGGTGAATGAATGTCTCTTGTTGTTGTGTATGAGAGGAAACATGGGTGAAGAGAGCCACACGATAATAGATGAAAATACTCCTTGAAAACTAATCAAACAGAGCATAAGACACATGATTGAAACTAAAATTAAAAGTTCTAACAAAAAATAACTCAAACAAAATAAAAATCAAGTAAGCTCTTTATGCAAGAAAAAATCTATGCAGAAAATTCTTATTGGTTGAAAGTGATTGAAGAAAAGAGTGAATGTGTAATAAAAGATTTGGATAACTCCAAACCCAAGGAAAAATAATCATCCAAGGAGATTAGAAGGATTTGGAGTGGCTTGAATTTTATATGGGAATAATTTTAATGCTCATAATTTAAATTCAATGTGTATGGGACAACAAGATTAACACCCATAAGAAATTCCATCAAGAAAAATATTTTGGTTAGAATCATATTCATATAATGATTGAAAATATTTGAGTTCTCATTTTCATCTCAAGATGAATGAAATATTATCTTCAATTTAAAATACTCCACTTGTAAGATGAAAAAATTCTTGGACATGATTTGACATGACGATCATGCATGCAACCAATGATCTGAAAATTACCCAACACATAGATATTTTTTGTGAATGAGATAAGGTGAATTTTCCCCATGTAAAAATCGAATTGAACAATCCAATCAAGCGAAAATTAATGCTAAATCCTTCTATTTCTATCCACCTCTGCTAAAAATTCATTTATTGATCATCCAACGATGATGAAAAGAGAATGAAAATAAAAAAATAATTAAAAATTAGAAAGCAAAGCTAAACTATGCAAAGGAAAACATACTAGTTTATTCTACCCCACTCCTACTCTATGCTACAATGGATGAAAAATGAACTATGTAAAGTAATAATTCTAATGTAGCAATCCAAGTAATCCCAAGCCTGCAAACATTTGTTCATGATGAAATATCAGTAACATGACTTGGAATAAAAACAGATTAAAAGTAGGAAGAATTATTTAAACATCAAAAACTTTATTAACCATACTACAAACGTCATTGTGACATTTCATGGGGAATCGATAAGAGTAATATCTCTCTGACCATGATTCAATTCTATCATAAAATATTACACTTACATCATAGAATTGATGGAGGGAATTCAATGGGAAGTAGCATATCGAATGAGGATCATGCCTAAAATTTCTGTGAAACATTCTTGGTGAGAGAATCTCCATTTTTATAAAGTTGTGTATCCCCGAAGAGAAGACAAAATAATGATGACCTGACATAACCATTGGTGTAGACCAAAGTTCCTCGTCATCTTGAAAAAACTCCATGGACTCACAGTTCAAGTAACCATCAACTTGAGATACATTAGTGAAATTGAATGATATATACAGACTAGTATCCACCGTGGTATGATAAACATCTTCAGGATAATAGTGGAAGACACTAACATTAACAATCTCAACCAAAGGGATACTTGAACAAGAATACTCTCCATTAATAAAAAAATGAATATGAGTAAGAGTAGAACATGATCTGATATACTTCTACTACAACATTCCCTTTATCCCATGAAAAAGGATGATAAGGCATAGAATTAATAAGTTCATGGGAAGATGTCCTATCTTCTCTCTCTTCCATATGCACATTGCCACCATCAAGGAATTCAAAAAGGGTAAGCCCAATTGATTTTATTTGAATCATATGGTGGGTGGTTTCCTACAAAGTCAAACCATTAAAAATATCATGATATAAATAGAAATAAGTAGAAGAATTGAGAGAATGAAATGCCTCTCTAGAAAAAGAAAAAATTTCAGAAAGTGACTCCATGAATGGTAGTTTATCCTATTTATCGTTGGATGATTGTTAATCAGTGGGCTGCATACTAGGAATGGTTTCACAACCAACACTTTATTTCCCAATATGGTTTTCCTCATCCAAGTAAAAGGTAGATTGTTGTGTTAAAAGAGGTATGTATTGTATGCTGATTTATTTTCCTCAAGTGAAAATATCAGCGTGGTTTTCTTGCTCCTACACAACATGAGGATATGGAATACATTACAAAGCATATTCATGGTTATACAAGAGAAGACAGTAATAAGAATCATTGGAAAAAGAGGTTTCAATAAATGATCTATCAACAATAGGAAAACAATCTTTCTCTATGTCACTTGGACTAGGAGAATTTGAAACATCAGGACAATCCAAATCAACATAAATTAATTTCACTTTATCCATGTATGAGGAAGAATTAATTTCTTGAGTGTCTATATTTTCTTCATTAATAAATTTATCAGCATTTAAATTTCACTCCATAGCTTTCTATTCCATTTCTTATGATGGAAAAGATGAGATAGGAAAATGAGAACCTGACATAACTACAAAAAAATATGAACTTGAATTTACACAAGAGGCTTATTTTTCGTCACAAGGAAGGCAAGGGGAATGGAGTGGTGAGAGGATACATATGTTTCGTTTGAAAAAATAATTTTCTATATGATCTATATCCCCCATAGTAAAGAAAGATCTAGACATATGAAGTGCATCTAAACCATTAGCATTTTCAACAGTTTCATTTAAATCCAAATCATCATGTGAGGAAACATTAAAACATGATTTAGATTGTTCATCCACAAGTTGTTATGTTTCATTATTAAGAGAAACTAAATAGGAAATTAAATCACTATTAGAGGGCCTACCATCCAAAGGAAATATACAAAAAAGATGAGTAAATCTGATAACAAAATATTCAAGGGGTTCATCTTTGTTCTTCTTAAACTCTAAAATTTCTGCACACAAATTATCATAATCATAATTCTCAAAAGAATGCAAAAATTCACACATAAATATTTCCCATGTGTGAATAGAGGTGGCCAATAAAGTATCGCACCAACTCTTGACCCGATCTACAAAAGTGAGATTGAACAACCTACAAACGATATTTTTATTAGTTATATTGTGAGAACCACAAAATTTCTAAAATTTAAAAGCATGTTCAGATGAAGTTGTCTCACCTTCTCCATCAAATTTAAGTTGTGACAAGAAATGTAAAATATTTCTAATAGGTTTTGGAGGTACAATACCAAAAAAACACCTCCATAAAGGGATATTTGATGAAGCCATTAGTAAATTAAAACAACAATTAACAAGAATGACTCCATAGGCTCATCTTCTCATCTGGCCCTCCTTATAATGCCATTTTCATTGACGGGTCTGAATGGTCCTTCAAGCATATGAAGGAGAACTCCCAATGGCAGGTCCCAATTAGACCTACTCTCGTTTGGTTTAGCATTTCCTATGAGTATATGGGCCTAGTTTCTGCTCAGAATTAAAATAAGAACAGGGGAAAAACAATGAAATTCCCCCCAAATTTCTAATTAATACTAAGGATAATAAAACTAGAAGAAAACTAATCTAATCTAAATATTTATAACCTATCCTAGAAGCAAACTAAAAGAATGAGTATAGTGAAAGATAATACCATCAGAACTAGAAATAATTCAATTATTCTAATGATGAATGAAAATAAAAATGCTACATATACATTGACAAATAGTTGTACCATACATTTGTAACATCATTTATGTACCCAGAAGGAAACATGTGACAGCATAAGAAAACAAAATAGAGTGGAAAAATAGTTCATACAATGAAAATACTATATAATCATCCAGAAGATGAATTCATAAAGAATAGTCTCTACTAGATTCATCAAAGTCACCAATTTCCAAAATGCCTTCTACTCTTTACTACTCAAAAATAATTTCTCCTTAATGCCTCTTTAATCCATCCTATGAGTTCCATTTTATAAGACAGGAGAGAGAGATTCTTCATTTCTCATGACTATTTGTATGATTTTCCTCCCATTTATTTTCTCACATTTCGAAAATGAATATGTGAGTGTCACAAAGAGGATATAAACAAACTCTTGAGTGATCATTTTCTCCCTAAGGTAGTTTACAAATGACGTCCGTTAAAAACAAACAATCATTGACTCAGTCCATTGGTGTTACCTTCTGTTCCTTGAACATTTATGGGTGTTTTTGGATTCTGTTTAATGATTAAAATATTTTTTGCTTCTTCTTGTTTGTCTCAACTTTCCATTGAGCTATTGTGGGCCTGATTCTATTGCTTGTAGCTTGATATATAACAATTTGAAGAATGCATAGTTGGTTCTTCACCTGAATTTAGGTTTTGTCTATGTTTTTCATTTTCAAGAAATTTACACTCTCAATATTCCCACATTTTCTATGCTATGTTGGTATTCTCTTTTCCATCTTTCTTTTGAGATATCATGGGGATGATTTCATTACTCATAGCCCCATATAGTAGTTTGAAGTTGGTATGGCCATTTTCCCCCTAAATTCATGGTTTTATGTTTTCTATGTTTCTATCATATTTATTCACATGTCCAGTCTAGAGACCTATACCACTGCATTCCTCTATTCTATACCTTTCCAATGAGGTATCATGAGTGTTGGGCCCTTCATTTTTGAGAAAATATTGCACAAGTGTTGGTCGCGCAACCTCCATCAGAGACTGGAAGGAAGAACAATAGAAAACAGTTGTGGAAGCCAGTGCAAAACTAGCTAAACAACAGACAGTTGCAACAAAACAAGAAGAGGTGCAAGCCGAACAAGAATACATAACCCAACTATACATACGACATAATATAATTGAAAAAGGGTTGATTGTTTGGCGGGTTGATTAGTTCACTCATTCATTTTTGGTCATTAGTTGATGTTGTTAAGTTGAGTTCTGTCAATCAGAGCCAAATCCATGGGCATTGTACAAGGTTTTGTTGTAAATCAAGAAGAGTAGAGTTTGTAATGAACACGACCTACTGGTTGGGAAATCAAGATTTTATGGCTGAGGTCTGGAGCCAAGAGTCTGTACTGTACTTTCTATGTAATGTTGAGTTTGTAATGTAAGAAAGATCTTTGACGATGATATGCAGAAGAATTAAATTTTCAAATCTAACGTGTCTTTACATGGTTTCTTATGCATTTCAGTCTTTCTATATAGATTATGAGTTATAATTGCTGCTCTTATGGTTAACTAGTGCTCGCAATACCAGTAGGTTTGGTTCTTACATTTAGATGTTTATAATCTGATAATGTTGATTTCACAAGAACTGAAGTGAGTTCCGAGTACTCTATGGATATTTTGTAGACTTCTCCTTTCCCTTCCCTATCTATCTATCTCAGCAGAGCTTCGAGTGAGACTTCTTCTCTTCGAAGGGGATGAAAATGCCAACACTCTAGACTACACGGTGCCTTTTGTTGGTAACCTGAGAAAGACCCTAGTGTGAACAAACTCGCGCCAACAAAATGGTTCCATTGTCGGGACCCATATTAAAAGGGAACTTGTAGGAAGAATGCTATCGTCGATCCATAGATCTGGCATCTATCAATGGTGGGAAAGAAACTGTAATGCCTTCCTATGGAAAGAAGTAGAACTAAGAATAAAATTGGTGCGAGTTACTCGGGAAGCGATCTTTTACTTAGAAAGATCAAGCAACCAGTACAAAATTTTCTGGGTTAAATTCTCGGAAGAATTTTTTCACTGGATCAAGAGACTCCAAGAAGCTCCAGAATTCCATGGACAGGTCAAGAATATCTGCGCATGGGATATCGACAAGTTAGCATCACTCCAGAGGATGGATTGTCCAGTCACGAGGGTTGTAGATTTCTGGGTTACTACCATGATAGAAGGATACATAATCGAATTTGCAGCCGAGAACCACGAGTCTTTCTTGCAAGTTGAGGAAGTTTTCAAGAAAGGCACAAGGGGAAGGCTTGTAAGAGAGATCCCCTTATGGATTAAATATTTCTTGGTGGAGGAAGGGATGTTGATTATGTCCCCGACCAAGATGGCAGTGTAAACACCCTCGCTTGGGGTAGGGAAAGATGGGGTGAGAGTCATGGCATAAAGAGAGGGGAAGGGTTCTTTGAAAAATGGGGGGGAAACAACAAGAAATGGATTCAAGAGATGAGAGAGCCTTGAAGAGAGCCTCCATAGTTGAGAAGTGGTGGCGAAGAAAAATAAAGAAAGCCGCAAGACAGTCTAAAAAGTTGAGGAAAGAAGGAGGATCAGGAGAAATAGAAGAAAGACAGATGGAAGAACTGCAGAGGATGAGAAGACAGGAACAACTGGCCAACCAAAGGTTAAACGAGAGAGAAAAAAGGAGAGCAAGAAGTCCCTATGAGGTGGTATGAGAAGGAGGAAGCATGGAGGTAAGAGAGGAGGAAACCGACATGAATCTTGAAGGAGAAAGAGAAGATTCAACCCTAATAATAGGAGAGATCGAGAATCCAGCCGAAGAGATCGTCCTAGTGGAAGCTAATGAGACACCCTAGATCAAAGAGATCTACCCCGAAGCCAATAGCGCCAACCCCGAATCACCTGTACCCCAAGTGCCCTCAATACAAGCAGTAAGTTCTATACTACCTTCTCATACAAGTTTTGTTCCAATACAATTAGTTAACCAGTCAGAACCAGGAAGTGCGAGTACAGGGAGGATATTGGGATCCCCTGGTAGATCGCAAGCATGACCGTTAGGGTTCACATTGATATGAACAATAGGATCAACAATGACCAGCCATGCAGGAGGGTCAATTGCCTATTACAAAAAAAATTGGGGTAAGGGAGATGAAGACGTTGAACAACACTGGTTCTTGTGCGAAGCCATCGAGAGATCCAAAGGGACACCAGATGCGAACAAGTTGGTTGAATTCCAGACTACCCTGAGAGGTCACGCTCTGAAATGGTACATGAAGATCATTGAACTAGGAGTGTTAGGGACGCAAGGTCAAGTGTTCACCCTTGGCCAAGTACGAATGAGGTTTATAGCAGAGTTCAAACTACCCCAGTCAGAACAATAGGCTCTATCTAAGTTGCATGAAATCCAACAAAGAGAAGGTGAATCATCTTGGGAATACATCCAGAAGTTCAAATATTCCATAGGGAGGTTGGCACACCCAATCCACGAATAACATCAAAGGGAATGGTACATTCATGGGCTACTACCTTTCACTCAGATCCCGCTAACACAACAACGGATAGCCACATTGATAGACGCCTTGGAACAATCGATGAAGATTGAAGCCATGGTGGGATACCCTGGAAGCTTGAGAGTAACCTAACCCCTAGTAGACGCAAACCTAGTGCAACTACAAGGACATATATCAGCCCTTACAGAAAATATTCAAGAACTGACGATACCTAGACCAGGATGACCATAGGCTTGGTGCACTGGATGTTATATGGAAGGTCATTTGGTGAACAAATGCCCATGAGGGAGAGGGTTGGGACCTCCCCATAATCTGTTGGCAACCCCACCAGGACCTACAGGAGGAGTTTCACAAGTATCGACGAACCCACTATTTCACCATCCTGCCCCATATCATGCGTTCCCAAGAGGTCAAGCAACACTAATAGCAGAGTATTGTGAGATCTCCTGAAACCACAGGCATGGACCAAGACAGTGCCCCATCATGCATAAATATTCAACGGTACCAAACACAGTCCATTGCGAGTTCTCCACATCTACTACACATACTACCAACCAATTTAGGGAATTTGATGCACTAGTAGACAGGCTAGACCATACAACATTCAGAGTAAATGAAAACCCTCAAGGAAAAGGATGAGGTGGAGGAGGTGGAGCTGGTGGAGTCTTCAGAGGAAGAAAAACTGGCAGAAGAGGACCAAGCAGATGTTATAACTGTGATGAGAAGGGTCACTTGGCTAGAGATTGTCCTCATCCAAGGCAACCATGGTGTTCTCACTGCAGAACCAATGGACATGCAACCAAAGATTGCCCAGAGCTAATTGCAAAATGGGAAGACAAGGTATGGAAAAGAGGAACTAACCTTATTAGTTCAAAGATCAAAAGTATTTCTAAAGGAAAATTGTCAAATCTTAACATCATCACTTGAGGAGGCGCAAGGACAGGAGCTGATGCTAATGCTCTACCCCAGATTTAGAAGGAAGTACCCAAGGGAGACAGGTACGACCCCTTAAAACAAAAATTGTTCTTTAAATATGACATAGAAGCCTTCCATAGTATTCCTAGCTATGAAACTCAAGAGAACCCCCTTAGCTGGTTGTATATCCTAAGGTATCACAAGTACCTTCCTCACCCCCTGCACCCAGAAACCCTATAGGCATACCAAGACAACCTGAGCAGCATCAAAATGCAGTTGAAATCTAGTTTCAATTATTCTTTGACATTCTAGGGAATGACCAACTGACAGAGAAGTTGCACAATGTGCTATACCTAGTCTTAGGAAATGAAGAAACCTTTGAAGCAAGGATTAGGGATAACATTCCTGAGAAGATCACTCAGAGAGTGCAACGAAGAAAAGTAAGAACTGGAAAAGAATTTTGATTGGTAGCCCAGTTAGAGGACTTCGAAATTAAGGACTTCATGCTAAACCTAGGGTCAGATGTGAACATTCTTCCCAAGAAAACCTGGGAATCCCTAGGAAAACCAAGACTAACATATTCCCCAATTCATCTAAGAATGGAAAACCAATACTTTATCTTTCCCATAGGAAGACTGGAGAAAGTGGAAATCGATGTAGCAGGAGCAAAAACAATGGTTGAATTTGAAGTCATTGAGATCATTGGAGACAAGGAGCCCTACCCTGCACTACTTGGCATCGATTGGGTCTACGAAAATTACAGGGTAATTGACTTAAAGAAAGACACCGTGACTTTTGAAGATGCAAGTTTCAAGGTAGTTCAACCTTTAGATCCATATGTAGGACCCAAGTACACAGAACCAACGAACAATAATATGGAAGGAGAAGACCTAGCCCAATTGTACACCATAACAACCTGGACAATAAATGATTATATGAATCCTATTGCATATGGATCAGTACGCTGGAGAAGTATACAATCAATAGACGAAGACTTAGAACTGGCTTTTGATAGTTGGCAAAAAAGTTTGCACGAAATATTCTCAAGAAGGTGCACAACTATTAGAATGACTAGATGGATTGGGATTGAAGTCAGAGAACACCCAATATATGATGGCACCTTAGACCTATGAAAATTATTGCAGAGAATGGAAGAGAAAGTGAGAGAGGATCAACAAATCTCGGTACTAGATATCTCTTTTGAGAACAACCCCTCCAGATGGTGGGCTACGCACAAATCTACACTTAAAACTTGAGATGAGGTGAAGCAAGCTCTCAAATACAGGTTCTGGAATAAGGAAAAACTGGAATCAGAGATACATATGGACCCCCATGCCGCGCAACTATTCATTGGAGAATCAGACCCTAGAATACACATCGAATAGTGTGTGACACAATGGCAGTTTGCAGAGATACCCTCTCTCTTCTGGGTTCAGGTATTCCCCCATTCCCTAGGAAAAATTCTGAAATATTGGTTTATACATGAGGAAACCAGAGGACAAACCAGCGATTGGCGAACACTGGCAGCTCAATTTTGCAAAGACTTCTCGTTCACAAGTAAGTACCCTAAGCTTGAACTAGTCCTGCAAAATATTAAAGAACTTCTTTTTACATGCAATCATGACAAGAGATCGGACTTTCTAGTATGTCCCAAGCATACCCAAAAACTTCAGACCAAACTCCACTTACCAGTGACCAAAAATCCTATAGAATTCTATCAGATTAGCAAAGCTTAAGAAATCCTAGACGAATTAGAAGAACTGAGAAACCTAGCCATCAAAGAGACTGAGGGAAACAGGGAAATCCAAACACCATACCTAGTCAAACCGATAGTTCCTACAATAACCCATTAAAATTGTAGAGACTCAACATAGGGACCAAAGAGAAACCCAAGATAACTATGGTGGGTGATTACTGTGATGGGAAAACCAGTCAGGAAATACAGACCTTACTACGAGAATACGAAGATTTGTTCCCTAAGACTTTTTCAGAATTAAAGGGAATCAAAGGAGTTTTGGGAGAAATGAAGATTGAGCTAAAACCAGGATCCAAGCTTGTCAGACATAGGCCATACAGTCTTAACCTGAAAGAAAAAGAAAACGTTAAAAAGGAGATTGATAAGATGTTGGAAGCAGGTCTTATTTTTCCAGTAGAAGAAGCAGAATGGGTCAGCCCAATAGTCATTCAAAGCAAGAAAGACACCGAAGAAATTAGAGTATGTGTAGACTACAGGAGCCTCAACTATGCCTGTGTGCATGACACCCTTTACCGATGAGGTCCTAGAACATGTTGCGGGGAAGGAAGCATACTCATTTACAGACGGATTCTCAGGATACCATCAAGTTAGGATTGTTGAAGAGGACAAGAGAAAAACCACCTTCATCACCGAATGGGGATCGTTTTCATATGATGTAATGCCATTTGGTTTAAAGAACGCCCCTACAGTTTTCTCCAGGATTGTGATAGCAACCTTTAAAGAGTTTATCCACAAGTTCATAGAGGTCTATATGGATGATTGGACAATATATATCATGTTCAAGGAACATGTATCACTACTGAGGCTAATGTTCGACAGATGCAGAGAGTTACAAATCTCACTAAACCTCAGGAAGTGTATATTTTGTGTGCCACACGAAAATCTATTTGGCCACATAGTCTGCCAAGAAGGAGTATTGGTAGACCCAGCTAAAGTAGCAGTCATTGTGAATATGATGCCACCTATGAGTGCTAAACAGTTGTGCTCCACACTTGGACACACAGGGTATTATCGTCATTTCATCCAAAGATATGCCAACATTACTGCACCTCTGGAAAACCTCCTGAAAAAGGCTGAAATGTTCCGATGGACTCTCAAGTGTGACAAAGCATTCAAAACACTTAAGGAAAAACTCATCACAACAACGATTATGATATTCCCAAATTGGGAGAAATAATTTCACGTCCATGTGGATGCTTCAAGAATTTCCTTAAGAGTTATCTTAACACAACCAGGAGATGGAGCTATGGATCAACCTATATACTTTGCGATTCAGAAGCTATTGCAAGTAGAGAGAAACTATACAACGACTGAACAGGAAGGTCTAGCAATGATCTACACTTTACAGAAATTTAGACACTATCTGTTAGGATCTCATTTCAAATTCTTTACT
Source organism: Picea engelmannii (assembly GCA_009831015.1). Lineage (NCBI taxonomy): Eukaryota > Viridiplantae > Streptophyta > Pinopsida > Pinales > Pinaceae > Picea > Picea engelmannii. The sequence goes on from ML781293.1 coordinate 26,284, forward strand.
GATCATTCAACATTAAAATACTTAGTTAAAAAACCTGTGTTGGAAGGAAGAATTTGCAGATGGTTGTTGTTATTTCAGGAATTTTCCATTGAATTCATCATCAAGCCAGGATGATGCAACATCGGACCCGACCATCTATCTAGACTAGAGTCATGAGAAAGTGGAGAAGTAGTCGATGATCAGCTCCCAAATGCACATTTGTTCAAGATCGAGGCAATACTGGAATACCTGGAGGACATAGCAACCTTTCTCAGCATAGGGGCTTGCCCTGAAACATATTCCGCAACCCATAAATTCCATATGGTTGTCAGAGCAGCAGATTACCAGTTTATCGCCGTCCAACTGTATAAACTAGGACTAGACAGTATCCTCAGGCGTTGTGTCTTAGATCATGAAAGGAAGGATATACTCTGGGGATGCCATAGTGGAATTGCAAGAGGACACGTAGGCAGGGATGATTTTAAGGATGGAAATTTATTTTAAAATGTAGAAACCTTGGCGAATCTTATTAATCCTTCATATGCCAACTATAAATGTTTAGCGATATTTTTGTAAAAATATTAAAATTTCTAAGAATTTTATATAGTTTTTATAAAATTTTGGGAATTTTTAAGGTAAAATAATTTTATCCTATAGAATTTGGGTGAATCATTTTTAAAATAGCGAATCTCTTTTTTGGAAAAACCATGGAAAATTAGCCCATGAGTGAAATTTAGCCCCTAAAATCATCCATGCACGTAGGATAAAGGCAACGGAACATAAAGTTCTACAGGAAGGAATTTGGTGGGAAAAAATTTTCAAGGATGCAAAAGCATACGCTAGATTGTGTGATGTTTGTCAATGAGTGGGAAAACCATCATGATGAGATGAATTACCACTAAAACCAGTTAGATCTCTACAGGAATTTGAGAAATGGGAAGTTGACTTCATTGGGCCCATCAACCCCATAGCCAAACATTCGAAGGAAAGGTACATCATTACCGCAGCCAACTACCTTACTCGTTGAGTCGAAGCAACAACGGTACAAGAATGTTTGACAGATATGACTTCTAGGTTCATTTTCGAGAATATCATTACCCTCTTTGGATGTCCTAGGAGCCTAACCAATGATCAGGGAGCTCACTTCATTAGAAGCACTATAGCAACACTTACCACTAAATTTATGATTCAGCATCACAAGAGCAGTCCATACCACCCATAGGCCAATGGAATAGTTGAAGCCTTCAACAAAATCCTGGAAAAAGGACTAACAAAGGCCTGTTGTGCAAACCAAAAGGACTGGGATGATAGAGTTCCAGTGGTATTATGGGCCTACAGGACAACCACAAATAAACTCCACAGACATACACCATTCTAGTTGGGTTATGGAAAAGAGGCAGTGGTGACCACAGAGTTCATCACACCAAGTCTATATATTGCACAAGCCACATGTATGATAGATGAAGAATCAGTGGCACAGAGACTTGTGGAGCTACAAGAACTCGAAGAAACTAGATTTCTAGAAGATTTCCATCAGTCGGTTGAAAAAGCGAGACAAAAAACTTGGCATGACCACCACATCAAGACCAAGGTATTTGCATAAGGGGACAAGGTGTTACTTTACAACAACTGATACTAGATGAACCCTGGCGAGCTGTGCATACACTGGTTGGGAACCTTCATAGTTGTGGAGATCTGACCATCAGGAGCAGTCCAACTCGCGCAAATGGATGGTATGCTATGACCGGGATGGGTGAATGATGCTCACCTAAAGCCCTACCTAACTCGAAACTGAGAAGAGTGGGAGTCGCTCCAATCCGATGGAGCTTGTACAATAGTTAGATTTGAGTTTTGTAAATTCAGTTAATAATGTCCATGCACGCAGTGTTGTGCCATAATACATAGTTTATTTGTTTTGTTTAAGTGTTGGTTGATACAAAATTAACGACTCAGTAGTACAGAATCTAAAGCATGAGAAAGTCTAGTAATATCCATCATTAAGGATGACAGGGACAAACCTAGTGGTCGAAGGCGACCTGAATCCAAATCTAATCAGATTTAAAGGCCACACACACCCAGTCTAGTCACAACCTTTATTGCTAGTCTAGTACCCCGTCTATCGCCCGTTAATCCATAAAGCTGCATTATGCCAAAATGCCACCAAAATTCATGCTGGGACACCCATTCGTCAAGTAGAAAGGTCTCAATTCAGCCACGTCCCTATTCCACTCAAACGAGTAAATACTCACATCACCTAATCAGATTTCCCTTGATCAAACCATCCCATCGTACAAATCACACCCTGTTGCATCCATATAGTCATCATGAGGAGCAGTTATTGTTAAAACATACCCATTAAATCTAGAAAAAAGACTCTCAGCACTCAGCCGAGAATGTATTGTTTCTCAAAACAAGCATAGCCATTTCCACACTCAGCAGTGTGAACCAGTAGAGACCTTTGCAAAAGCTGAACACATAGCCGAGCTCTTATCTATCATAGACATGCGAATGGTGAGAGATACAACAATCTGAAGCACCATGATGAAAGAAGTAGTACCTGATGAGATCTGCGACCCCCAGGTCGAGATCATAGGCGACCTCAAAGGGAAGGTAGAGCACATCAAGTTGCTCGACCTTGGCCTCACAGATTCATCTTTGTTCCCACAGATGCATCCAAATGACTTTTGGGAGTGAGCCCTAGATGGAAATAGAGATATACATTTTATACCAAAAAAGGAGTTCATTAATTTGTTTAAATCCACCATCATGAACCTCAGAGACTTACCAGTCTTCGACACCACAGGCAACATGGTGCACTGTACAAAATTTTTGATAAGAAGAGTGCATGACATAAGCCTATGGTTGGATAAGCGATATCCAATCCATGCATAGGAAATCCAGTAACTTACTGGACTATCCTTCGAAAGAGAGGATGTGTCAAAGGGATTTCAGGGATTTGGTAAGCATGGGAAGAAGAAATGTGAACTTAGTCTGTACGAGAGGTTTAACACCAAGTGAGGCGGACGCACAATAGTCATTGAGACAATATTACCCGAGCCAGTCCATACTGGCTACTACGTCATCGCTAGCAAGGTTATGAGGTCCTATTATAAGGGAGAATTCACCCTGGATGCACTATCTGTTGTTGACTTTTGCAATCATGGAGCAGTATTCAACTGGTGTAATTTCCTGCTAGAGGAATTACTCGTAGCTTGCAAGGAGGCATAGGAGAAAGGGGGCACCTTTACCTATGGATACCTACTTGTGGCATTCACAATGCTCAAGTGGAAGTCACATGTGGGCCAACAACGAGAAATACCAGACAAAGGGCATTTGGCGAAGATGTTTGAGCCATGGCAAGCCAGACCAGACTCAAAAAACACAGTGCTCAACAATGCAGCATTTGCCAAATGGTATAATGCTATGATCAATGCAACACAGAGGCCACGCATCTCGCAGGAGATACTCAATAATAACAGGAGAAATATTGCATTCGGAATGAACAGGCAAAATATAGTTGTCTGGCCGAGGCATGCTAGCTAGGAATGTTTTCACACATAGATGCTACCATTTTATCTGGATGAAGAAGCTTTCGACAAGGAGGTCATGTCATGGACAAGAGTTAAATGCGGCCCACAAAAAATAGACGTGCATTATATTTTTCTAGCCGAGCTTCTCAAGAATAAAGACAAGGAAGCAGGAGAGGGACCGAGCTCAGGCCCCGAGAAGAAGAATGTATATGCACCGATACAGATCGAATCCAAGGAGGAGGAAGAGGCACAACAATTGGTGCACAAGGAAAGAGCGGACCATCGTAAGATTCCAAACAATGCCATGCTATCAGGTGCATAGGTTAACCAGATCTTGGGTGCTTTGTTTGGGACCAAACCATTACAAAAGATGCAGAGAACTAGGATCTCCCTGAGAAAACCCCTAAATACACAACCCCTTGCATATGTCGCTCCCCGCACCCATGCCACAACCAAAATCACCATTTTTATTGATATCCAGGATGACCCAGAGCCTGCAACATTTCTATCCACATTCATCATTGAGTAGCCTCCACCACCACTCCAAATACCAAATTGTTACACATTATTTTCGTCATCCCTATGATTGTTAATGATGTAAACCTATCTGTTGCCTTCAGAGGGGTCAGTGGCCTGAGTTCCTGAAGAGAGAAGGGAGAAGAACTTTTCCTGAGAAAAGAAGTTGCATTTTCCTATGTAAAAACCTTATAAAAAGGGAAGTTTGCAGGTTGCTATATAGGCAGGGTGCGAGAATGACCAATTCTCGCAGGTTGCACTATATCCAGGGTGCGAACAGTTCGCAGGTTGCACTATAGCTAGGGTGCGAGAATGCCAGCACGTGGGAAAAACGAGCATTTTCTCGAATCTTCTAGAAGGAGAAGCTTCTATGGTGAGGTGGCATCCGAATGGTTTGGATCTTACTCGCTTTCATGATTTAGTGGGATCATCCTAACCTCCTCACCTTATCTTCTTCAACTTATAAAAGGAGAGGAATTCTCATGGAGAAAGTTAGCTTTTGGTTGGCTTGGAATTATTAGCTTGGTTAGAGTGGCTTTGAGATTTTCTTTGTCAAGATAGATTGTGAGTAGCTATCAGATCTATGGTCTCAGAATCCTTGGAGCAAGAAGTGTGTGGGGAACGAAGGACAATTGGAAGGGACCTTACGACATCAAGGCAACAGTTGTAATCTCTCTTTCACATTTAATATGATACAGTAATATGTTTCTTTCCCATAAAGTTAGATCTATTTTATTACATAACTCCTTGATCATATGTATAGATTAGCTATTGAATATATTATTTTCTTTCACTTTGGTTGGTTTGTGTTGTTTTGATCTTGACTGCATGAGAGCGCTGGAGCGAAGAAGGAGCAACAAAGATTAAGGAAGCGATTATAAGGTATGTCTCTTATTCTCACTTCCAATTTAATTCAATAGTTAGATCTAGGGAAAGCGATATATTCTGTTCTATTTTGTTCTAGATCCAGGTGGATCTAGGGAGATCGGTTTGTGTCCACACTTACGGATTTATCCAATAACAAAATTGGCAACTCCACTGGGGATCGGATTGTTTCCTAGTTAGTCTAGTTTCCCTTGCTTTGATTGCTTGTTTTATGGTCTCTGAGTCTGTGGGAGATCTATCAAGACTCTTTGGATCTGAAAGTTCTCTTAGAAATTTTGCCCTTTTTTCAAATTATTTCTTGTTTACAGGCATTCTCGCACTGTACCCTTTAGTGGCCTGCGAGAATTACTTGGGTTCGCACCCTGGTGTTCAGTCCAGTGCGAACACCTCGCAGTCAAACCATGTCTTGCCTGCGAGAATTCTTAATTCTCGCACTGTAATACACTGCTAGCCTGCGAACTCACTTGTGAAAATTTTGGATTAAGTCTTCTGATGCCCAGTTTTGTTTTGATCAACTGGATTGAACTTTTGGAGCCTATATTGATCTGTTTACAGTCTGCTTGACATCCTTTGAGTTGTTTTTAGCCACTTTTGCTTTGTTTGGTTTTGAAGGATTAGTCTCTTTCAATTACAAAGCATGTGTTTTTTTTAGAATTGTTTAGGGAAAGATCAGATTTCTTCTGAATAGTTCGCTTTAAAAGAAAACTTTTAGTTTGGGTTTCTTTGTTTTAAGAAAGTTCATTATTGATTTTAGTGAAATTTTTGAAACAAAAAGATTTAATTTCTTGCTTCATATTAGATTGGGGGCATCCTTGCATTTGAAGTAGCAAAATTGCATGATTGATATTGATGAGTTTAATAGACTTTGGGACATGTGCATATGGGAATGATAAATGTTTTCTCCTTCTCGTAGCATAGCTTTCATTGAAATGAAAAGATTGCATCTTCATATCTTTGCATAATTTCCGAGTCGGTCAAAACACCATATTGTCCATGCCATATTCCTTTTGAGTAATAACAGCCATAAAATAAAGCGCTTATAAAAATTGATTAGACATTTTTATCTTTTCTGGTAGCAAACCTACATTAGATTAGTTGTAGGGATTTGGAATAGGTGTGAAAGATAACTTTCCAAAGCTGCAAA
>ML781293.1:44543-75886 GCA_009831015.1 Picea engelmannii
TTTGGATCTTACTCGCTTTCATGATTTAGTGGGATCATCCTAACCTCCTCACCTTATCTTCTTCAACTTATAAAAGGAGAGGAATTCTCATGGAGAAAGTTAGCTTTTGGTTGGCTTGGAATTATTATCTTGGTTAGAGTGGCTTTGAGATTTGCTTTGTCAAGATAGATTGTGAGTAGCTATCAGATCTATGGTCTTAGAATCCTTGGAGCAAGAAGTGTGTGGGGAACGAAGGACAGTTGGAAGGGACCTTACGACATCAAGGCAACGGTTGTAATCTCTCTTTCACATTTAATACGATACAGTAATATGTTTCTTTCCCATAAAGTTAGATCTATTTTATTACATAACTCCTTGATCATATGTATAGATTAGCTATTGAATATATTATTTGCTTTCACTTTGGCTGGTTTGTGCTGTTTTGATCTTGACTGCACGAGAGCGCTGGAGCGAAGAAGGAGCAACAAATATTAAGGAAGCGATTATAAGGTATGTCTCTTATTCTCACTTCCAATTTAATTCAATAGTTAGATCTAGGGAAAGCGATATATTCTGTTCTGTTTTGTTCTAGATCCAGGTGGATCTAGGGAGATCGGTTTGTGTCCGCACTTACGGATTTATCCAATAACACAAATCACCTCACCACCTAAGGGTGAGGAGGCCCAAGAAACCATGATGCAGGATGCAGGAGTACCAGAGGACATAGAGATACTAGATGCGCCCAATGAGCCAGAATCAACAATGGAATAGGATATGACAACCACATGAGTGCAAATGGATCAAGTCCTCTAGAACCCCCAACAATGTGCAGAATTGATGCAGCTCTGCATCATTATAACAAAGGTACTGACGCTTCTACCCAAAGATATAAGACTGAGGATCACACTAGTGCCATCTACAAAGGAGGAGGTAGAAACCCATTCGGACCACTCAAAAGCCAACAGACTCCCTCTACAGATGAGAGCACCTACTGATGCAACTCCTTCAGCTACAAACCTAGTACAATGGCCAACATCGCAATTAGTTGGGCTAATCAGAGCCTCCACAGATCAACTAGAGCAAAAATCCAAGACACCGAGAGCTCAGTCGAGCTCGCCAAAAAATAACAGTTAGTTGAACAAGCATGTAGAATGGCAGAAAAACATGACAGAATCCTAGTCGAGCGCAAACTGGAAAAAGGTCCAGGAAAAACTTGAAGAAGCCTGGCTCGAGATCTAGAAGGTTACACCTGACTTACCAGAAGCCAGTGAGATAACAAAACCAGAGCAACGGATCGAGCTGATACAAGTGGCATGGACACAACTCACGACATGCACCGAGTAGATACAAGAAAAGTTACAACAAGTCCAGCAAGAAGCAGAACAACAGCCTCAGCAGTTGTAGGAACAAATGCAGAAGATAATACTACAAGGTAACAATGGTCGAGCGACACTACACAAACAGACCGTGGACTGTGCCAGAATCTTTAAGGAAGTCAGCGATTGGATGGGTATCATCGCTCGACGAAATCAAGTCTTGGAGGAAGTGTGCAAAAAGATCCAGGTGCTCAATGAGTAATTTTTGGTCACAATGGACCCCATGGAGAAACAACAAAAGTTCGACCAAATTCAACAGGCCGATAACGAACTAAATTCCCTCTACGAAGCACAGTCAGTAGCTAAGAAAGAGTTGCTCAAGTTTTGATCGGTGATTCAAACTGCCTATATGCAGATGCACCAGGTCGATGCAACAACTGACTCCGAATGGAACTCGTTGGTTGCAACTAAGCCAAAGGAGCACAACAAAGAGATGACCCAATAGTTCCTGGTCGAAGCATCACTCCTTGCCTGGGAATGGCAGGACAAAGTTGAAAGATTTCATGGAGTAAAGAACAGAGAATTAGAGCTCATTCCAGAATTGGGCCCTTCGTTTGAAGAAGTAAAGGAGGAAAAGACACAAACATAAGAGCTAAAAGAAGAGAAAAATCAAGATCAGGGAAAGAAACAGTTGCTCCTAGAGAATGTGAAGGAACCAAGTGCTTGACTCGAGGACGAGTCAAGGATTGTGGTCGAAGCCTGTTGGGCCTTTCTTTTTTGAGAAATAATTGCACAAGTGTTGGTCACGCAACCTCTATCAGAGGCCGGAAGGAAGAACAATAAAAAACAATCGTGGAAGCTAGCGCAAGACCAGCTAAACAATAGAAAATTGCAACAGGACAAGAAGAGGTGCAAGCTGAACAAGAAGACATAACCCAACTATACATAGGACATAATATAATTGAAAAAGGGTTGATTTTTTGGCGGGTTGATTATTTCACTCATTCATTTTTGGTCATTAGTTGATGTTGTTAAGTTGATTTGTGTCAATCAGAGCCAAGTCCATGGGCATTGTCCAAGGTTTTGTTGTAAATCAAGAAGAGTAGAGTCTGTAATGAATGTGACCTACTGGCTGGGAAATTAGGATTCTATGGTTGAGGTTTGTAGCCAAGAGTTTGTATTGTACTTTATATGTAATGCTGAGTTTGTAATGTAAGAAAGATCTTTGACGATGATATGAAGAAGAATTAAATTTTCAAATTTGATGTGTCTTTACATGGTTTCTTATGCATTTCATTCTTTCTGTATAACTTATGAGTTATAATTTCTTCTCTTATGGTTAACTAGTGCTCGCAATACTAGTAGGGTTTGTTCTTACATTTAGATGTTTTTGATCTGATAATGTTGATTGCACAAGAACTGAAGTGATCTCCGAGTACTCTATGGATCTTCTGTAGACTTCTCCTGTCCCTTCCCTATCTATCTGTCTCAGCAGTGCTTCGGGTGAGACTTCTTCTCTTCGGAGGGGATGAAAATGCCAGCGCTCTAGACTACACAATGCCTTTTGTTGGTAACCTGAGAAGGACCCTAGTCTGAACAAACTTGCGCCAACAATGAGCCTCATTCCGATACCTGTAGAAAAATTTATGTTAGTTTAAAAATCGGTGCTCAAAAACCATTAATCTACCTGTGGCTTAATCTAGACCATTGATCAAAAGCCTGGGATTTTTTTCTATGTGTGTTGAGGAACATTTCCTAGCTGTTGATATTCAGAAGGTTAGACAAATCTAGGTCATCGATCTTAAATTTCGTCGACAAATATTTCTTATATAGAATCTGGAGAAAAGAACAATGGTCATTGGATATGGATGAGGCTAGATCTTAGCCATTCGTTGGGGTGAAAAATTCAAGCCCTATGTTTGATTTGAAAAAAATCATAGAAATTGATCTGGTTATGATGAAAAATCCTGACTACAGGTTGTAAAATAAGGATATCAGAGTAAACACGTAATATTCCATAAGGGACCTTGATGGGGAAACTATGAATCAACGAGAACCTTTAATCTATCGAAGGACTGTGAAGTGAAGAATCATGACAATTGATCATGGGAAAGACCATTAGAATGACCAATTGCAAGGGAGTGATGGGGTTCCTAGAAGGTCTAAAAGCCATTGATTCATTAGGATACATCCCATGAAATCTCAGCCATTCATCGAAGGAGGTTCATTGAGTGATGAGTATGGAAACTGGATGATTTGGGTGACAAGGATGATTGCTTGGCAGCTAGGGTGTCCCAAGGGGTGACACATATCAAATATTGATTGTGTGGGAATAAAGTGGTCCCAGTTAAATTTTGGAGCCTTAAGATACTCATTTTGAATCTTAGTCGTTGGATATATAGGCTGAGAAGTATATCTCATTTGTTCATCACAGAAGGAATGTTGACATAGTAAATTGAGTTTTGATATAGAGGTATCAAATAATATTCCACCCCAACTTTTATTTGTGTGCTGAGAGGAAGGGAGTATAAATATTATTATATGTGGGACCTCAGAGTTAATTCTATCGGGGAGAAGAAAAACAAAGATCACTTCATACTCCAAAGAAAGGGTATCAAAGAATATTCCATCCTCAAGAAATGTGTTATTCAAGAGATTGAGTGGAAGGTGAGTAGGAGAAAGGTATTGTACAACAAATCACATACCATGTTTTCCACGTCATGGATTGTCATAGTGTAAGCATAACGTTTCAAAACTTTATTGGATAAGTCAAGGTGCCTTGTGGTGATGTGTGTTGCCATGTCAATCCACATGTTAAGCCAAGAATAGATCCATGTATCATACGAGTGAGGTGCCATGTGTCAGGGTGATTTAAAGCTTTGAGACAAGGGTTAACGTTTCATTTTGGTGGCACGTGTCATGCCAGGTGGAAGGTGAACGATAGGGCCACATGTACAAGGTTCCAGATCAGATTCCATGTGGGGGGTGTCTCTTAAATTAGGATAATAAGTGAGTGATGTCATGATGACGAGGGGTTGGCCAACATGGTAGTTTACATGTTCATAAGATGTTACATGGTGATGAGTTATTGATTGATGGGATGAGAAAGTGTCTTGCTAGGCGAGGAGTCCCTTTGGGATTTTTTCTTAAATCCTAACCATCAGAAGTATAGGATAAGATATCTTAGTTATGTGTTAGAGGAGGGAGGTTGAAGTAAGTTATGGTTCATAGAGGGGTGGGCTCCGATGGTAGCTATTCCAAGGGATAATCTGGGCCATTAGTAGGAGGGTGGCCATGAAGAAATGAGGATTGTTGATCTATCGAAGAAGAATAATATTGACCATGGGGAAGTTAGGATGATGAGGACGCCAGTTAGGTAGTCAGAGAGACCATGATGTCAGCCTAGAAGTTGATTAAGTGAGGGGGTGTTAAATTTTGTCCAACTTTGTGGCACCAATGGGATCAAGGTTGTTGATCACCGATGTCTGAGATTTGTTGTGTATGTCATCGCCAGGGAATGGAGTCAAAGCGATTGAAATCCAGGAGCGAATGTAACTTCGATGACAAAAGAGAACATGTGGTATCATTGTTGGGGGATGGGATCAGAGCATCCAAGTGATAGGGAACAATGGAGTTCCGAAGATGATAAGTCTAGGAGATTGTCGCCTGGAGAAGTGGTCAAGAAAAGGATATAAGAGATAGGATAAATCCTGACGATGATAAGGATAGAGGTGGGTGCCACATCATCATTAGTGTCATTTTAGATGATACAAGAAAGAGTGTGCCACATGGATGTCGCGTGGCAGTGGGGAAGATAAGGTGATTTTTGGCTTAGGAAACTTTGGGATACCATAAATTTTTATCTAGGAGTTTAATTTAAGTATGGTTATATTTGTTGGAAATATTTCATCAAGAATAATCCAATCATGAGGTTTGTTTAGGGAAAAGAATATAATAAAATAAGGGGAAAACTCAAAAGGCCTTGGGCCTAGGTTTTCAAAGAAAGGGAAGTCCAAAAGAGAAGGAGATCAAGGGATTGCCCCACATGCATCTCAAGGCTGGATCAATCCTTAAGAAATGATATCATGCTAACGTGTTCCAGAAACCACGGAAAGAGACGAAATCAATTATGTGATTAAAATGACATTGGCCAATACATTAGAAACATTATATTTTACTTCCTTTAAGAAAACTCATGAATAAGTATTGAAAATAAATAGAATGAAGAGGAGAGGTTTCTTGAAGGAAATAATATATGATCTGAATTAAATAGATAATATGATGGTTGCATGTAGCTAATCTCTAGCACATAAAAATGATTAGTGACCTTATGATTCAAGTTAAGAGTTGTCCACTACATGAGAGTATAAGGATGGGGATGTTATGAACCACATTCTAGAAATGGAATGCAGAATTTGAATAATTCATTAAAAAAAATGGTTAGTAACTGACATAAAAATCATTCAAGGCATGTAATAGATTATCAAATTGATCCAGGTGGATATTGGTGGACACACACCTATTCCAACTGGCTCCTCTTGACAGTTGTTAGTTCAACATGTTCTTCTATAATTATTTGTGATTCTAGGTTCTACACTTTCAGGGATGTCTTAATCCCTACACATCTTCTAGGTGGATATTGGTGGCCTCTCACCTAATCCAAAGGGATTATTTTGGAATTTTTCATGTCACTACATCTTTCTATACTTCTAGGGCCATTTTGGGTCCCTAAACAACGTTTTTTTGGATTTCCACAGTAAAACTCTAGATAGATTCAACGTTTGATGGAAAAATGTGTAGTTCTTGAAAATACCTTTCCAACGGGCTATCACGTGTCTAAAACAGAGTTCGTATGAAAAAGTTACGACCCCAGGAAGTTGAGGTACCAACTTACCCATCGAGGCCCACATAACTTTTGGCGTTTCATCTCCTAGGGTTAGGTTTTTGGACGTCTAGGGTTTTGGAATTCATGATTAATGTTAAAAATGCCTCTGGAGCCTCATTGTAATCATTTTTCTCAGACAGAGGCGTGTAGCAGCCACATATCTCCTTCAGAGATAACTACCACCATTCAAGCAAGTTGTTTTCAATTATGCAGTTTCACAATTTTAGCCTATTTTATTTATTCAATAGAAGTTATTGTTCACTAGATATCTTTTGTTGTTCTCCATATCTCTATGCTATTTCATTCAGTTTTTTATTCCTTATGTTCCACTCATAAATCTAGATCAGTGGTATCGGAGCGATCGAGTCTTCATTTATTTTTCTTCGTGCATGTCCCCGACAAGATCTGGGTACAAGAAGTTCGGACTTGAACTAGTCGATCCTTTGTAAGATTGGCCATGCAAATATTGACAACAACCCATGGGGGACGAGAAGAAATATTATGGAGTAGGAGATCCTTTTAAAAAATTTCTCGAGGAATCCCTTGCACAACAAAGGAAAGAAATGATGGATAACTTTGCACAGATCCTTTAGCGGTTTCCCACACGAGATGCATCTTCATCAAGCAACCATGCAACCCCCTTCAAGGTATAGGTAAATTTTGATATTCCATTATTTGAAGGATTGATAGATGCAAATGCTATAGATAAATGGTTGAATTTTCTCGAAGGGTATTTTTCGGTCCACAATTTTTCCAACAAGGAAAATATTACTTTTGCACTCCTCAAGGTTGTCCCCCATGTTAAGGACTGGTGGGATACTTACTTTGAGCAAAGGGCCATATAGGAATCTGAAATATTTTTAGTCGCCACCACATGGGATTCCTTCATGGATGCCATTAAATAATAATACTACCATGTTGGAAGCTAGGAGGACCAGTAAACAAGATGGACCATGCTATGTCAAGAAAGGGACCATAAATTACAAGAGTTCACCAATATTTTCCATACCATGTGCACCAAATCGGGTATCAAAGACTCTAAATTAAATTTGGTTCTCACATACCATGGATTTATGCATAGATACATTCAAACATAAATGGATTTTTTGGACATTACATCATTAGGTGTGGCTTATAGATATGTTGTCAAGATTGAGAAAACATTTAAGCAGAAGAGGCGATAGTTTGGATCTGCAAAGTCCTCACAGCCGAAATAGGGAAAAGGCAACCCCAACCCACAAAACAAGGGACAGATAAAAGATGGTCACTCTTAGGACAACTAGTCCAAGCCACGGCCCAAGACGGGTAATGAGAAGTCGGAGAAGGACACGATAAAATGGTGTGAATACCATAAAATCCCTAGCACAACACCGAAGAATGTCGCTCCAAGAAATCACTGGTGGTTGAGCTGAAAGCTTCCGAGTCATAGGTAGATTCTAACTATGAATCAAATCCAAAAATTGGGAAGTGGATAATTTATGTTGAACCCAGTGCCATTGTCGCTACCACCAAAGTCCAACCAAGCAAACCAGAAGAACTAGAGGAAGGGGAACACCACTTTCACTCACAGATGTGGGTAAAGGGGACTCTACTGCATTTCATTGTTGATAGCTGAAGTAAGAAGAACTTTATTTCAGCATAGGTCATCAAGTAGTTGGCCTTTCCAATAACACCACATCTGCATCCCTACACCATCGATTGGCTTCGCCAAGGACGAGATCTTCGCATCAGCCAACAATTTTGTCTCCCCTACAACATCAAGCCCTTCAAAGACAAGTTATTGTTTGATATTTCTCCCCTTGAAGTATGTGATGTTATTTTAAGCCAACCATATTTTTGGAAGCGAAATGTTGTGTATGAGTCTAGACCCCACAATGTTATTATTACTTTGGTTATACAATTGTATAGGATACCATAGGTAGCGATGCCTACCGCTATTTCTTAAATATCTTCTAAGCAATGCAGTAAGGTCATTTCATAGACCGAGAAGTTCATCTTCTTTGTAATCCGTGCTTGCAGTAAGAAGAAGGTCATCACCACATATGTGACCTCTACATAAAGCCTCTCTTTGCAACAAAAGTAAGTGGATGGGATCATGGAAGAATACAGATACATCTTCTCCTCACCCACCGAGGTACTGATGCACTACCAAGTCAAGCATCCAATTGATCTGACCCCCAGTGCACCTCTACCTAATGGATCAGTCTATCGTCGCTCATTGATGGAAAATGACAAAATCATGTGTCAGATCCAAGAGATTCTTCAAAAGGGGCACATCAGACCCAACTCCTCCCCTTGTGGAAGCTCGATTGTACTGGTGCAGAAGAAGGACAGGATTGTCGACTCTACATTGATTACAGATCCTTAAACAAAATCATAGTCAGGAACCGGTACCCAATTCCATGAATTTATGACCTTCTTGACCAACTCAGGGGGGGGGAGTTCTTCAACAAGATTGAACTAAAGTATGGCTACCACCAGGTTCCCATCGAAACAAATGATGTATGCAGGAAAACTTTCAAATATAAAGAAGGTCTCTTCGAATGGCTGGTCATGCCCTTTGAGTTAACAAATGCACCGAAAACTTTCATGAAATTGTTGGATGATGTATTGAGACCTTTCAAGAACTATTTTGTGGTGGTATATTTACATGACATCCTCATCTTCAACATAAATTGGGAGGAGCACATGCATCATATTCAATAGGTTTTGGGAACTCCGCAGAAGCACAACCTATATGCTAACTTGGAAAAATGCTCCTTTGGCATGAACAGGGTCCAATACTTGGGCTACATTCTTGATGAGTATGGGATACATGTGGATCAAGATAATATCTAAATCATTCATGATTTTCTAGCCCCGACCACACTAACCGAGCTTCGGAGCTTCTTAGGACTTGCCAGCTTCTACCGAAGGTTTGTGTTGGGATTGTCCATATTGCATGGGCCCTCATCCAAGTAACCAAGGGTGGTGGCAAGGAAATTTTTGCATGGGGGAAGGAAAAACAACAAGCATTTGATTATCTGAATCATCACTTGTTCTTAGCTCCAATACTCTCCTTACCTGATCTGTAGTGACCCTTCGATATTGATACCGATGCCTCCGAATATGATGTAGGCATAGTTCTCACTCAGCATGGTAATTCAGTAGCATACCATAGTGAGACACTCTCAGATAATGTCCAGAAATACCCCACCTATGACAAAGAAATGTATTCCATTATGAAAGAATATCGTCAATGGATACATTACATTCTAGAAAAGGAGAAAATCATCCACATTAATCACAAGCCTCTACAATTCATACAAACACATGGGAAATTGTAGAATGATTGCCATCAAAATTGGTCCACATACCTACAAACGTTCCATATCAACATCAAGTATAAAAAAGGGAGAACAAATCATGTCACCGACTGCCTCAATCGTCTTCTCATTGCTTCACTCACCATAGTGATCCATTCCTATGTGAATGAGTCATATGAGTGGCCCCAACTTTATCAGTGTGACCCTAACTTTTCCACCACCTATCAGCTCTTGGGTATATGAGAAAATTTCACCAATTTTCACATCCATGATGGATTGTTATGTCATTTGGGCCACCTTTGTGTTCCCACAAGCGAGCGTGCAAACATTATTTTGGAGGCTCGCTACAATTGAATGGAAAGACATTTTGGTGTGGATAAAACTATGGGAGTTCAATAAAAACATTTTAATTGGCCAAAAATTCGACAAGATGTCAGCAAGTATATCATATCTTGCACTTCCTGTGCCATTTCCAATCCAACCATCAAGAATCAAGGCTTATACACCCCTATTCCTACTCTCGAGAGGCCTTGGGAATCCATCTCGATGGATTACATGTCTAGCCTTAGATCCACCAAGCGCAACAATGATTATGTATTTGTTGTGGTTGATCGGTTTTCAAAGATTTCCATTATCACATCCTGCAAGAAGAGCATCACAGTGTCAAATATGGCCAAGCTCTTCTTCGAATAGGTGTGGGTCCATTTTGGGATACCACAGACCATCACCTAATATCAGGACATCAGGTTCCTCAACACATTTTGGTCAACTCTCTAGTCATTATTGGACACTAAGCTCACTAAATCCATTGCTTTCCACCCCCAAAATGATGGCCAGACAAAGGTCATCAATTGAATGATTGTGCACATATTTCACATGTACAACTCTAAGCATATGTGTACATGGGATGAGAGTCGTCCTTATGTTCATCACAACTACAACAAGGCTCTCCATAGATCCACCTACCATATCCCATTTCAGGTGGGGTTGGGATTCCAACAATTGGGTCCCATTGATGTTTCACTACCTCTTACAACCACACAGGAAGAATCTTTCCATGTTCAGTCTAAGCCAGACAAAGCCACCAGATTCATTGAGCAGATTCAACACATCCACCAATAGGTCCATGATATTTTGTAGAAATCCAATGCTAATTACAAATAGTTTCATGATCAACACTGGGTATCACACCAATTTTATGTGGAGACAATGTTAAGAAACAAATACTGAATACAAAAGCACCACAACAGATATACAAGAACAACATGAAAAATCTTCTTTATTACTATCAAACCCTTGATGTAGGGAAACACCATACAATAAATCCTATTATGGAAGGGATCCTCTCTTGTTCACTTGCCTCTTTGAGGGGTAACCTTCTAATGAGCTTCAGCTCCAAATACAATACTCTCTTCATGTCCCATTACATTGCTTGAACCTCTTTATATAGTGCTACCATCACCTAAGAAAATTCTAGAGGAGGATTCTTCTAGAGGTAGAACCTTCTAAGAAGTCCTCTTACATTTATTATACCTAACTACCCATTTATTATATCTAACTACCATAATGGACATTATTTAATAATATAGTGGACCTAGTCCACCTTACATTGAATGGCCTCCACTATTATCACTATGGGCCCTCTGGGCCCCCACTACTACTTCTCTAGCTACCTAATATTCGATCCCCCTTATGAAAGTGTTGTCCTTAATGCTTGATGTACAACCATATACCAGGGTCCCATGGATAATTGTGCACCATAATGCTGAAGAAGACTGGAGAACCAAGGTCCCATGTAGAAAGGAAATCCACCATGCTGAAGTAGTCCAACCACCATTGTAAGCCCGGGTCCCATGTTCCAGTGCTCATGTGAACTTCCCGTGGAAGATTTTGGAACCCAATAACCAACTCAAAATGATGCTCCAAAGACTGAAACTTGTCAAGTGGATCCAAATAAGAAGATCCATCCACATAGTGGAAAAGGGTCGTAGCAAAATCTGGAAGGAATAATACCACTATAGAATATGCAGGATGGACACTGGTAATAATCATTGTCTCTCGATTTGTCACATTGATTCTCTCTACAGAAGGTGGATTAGAGTCATCAAATAAAATATGAAAGTGGTTGTCATCCCAGAAATGACAACTATCCATATACCAATCATCACAATCGGCCTCAAAATCATACCAAGAATATATTTATTGATTATATTCCTCCCTGATATTTTCCATAATAAATATCTCTTGAATATTATGAAAACTATCATTGAGGCCATCTGCAAGGTCATGCAATCTAGCATCCAATGTGTCATACAATTGGGATTTGAATGCTTCAGTAATTTGTAGAATTTCTTTGAGGTTTTGAGAGGAAATAGCCATCTGAGCACCCTATGAACTCTTCAGTCCCTCATTCATCATGAAAAACCCAAAAAATATAACAATAAGTTACGACATAAAATCGCGGCTTTTTCTGGAAAAACCCTAAAAAACTATTGAATTTAAAATGCTCATAACTTCACTTCCCAGACTATGTTTCGATTGATTTTTTATTTTAAATTAGGTAAAATTGTGATAGGAACTCAGATCTGTAATTTGTTTGGGAAAATTTGGCCTATATTTTCTACAGAAATAAATAAATAAAAATCGCTTCGCCGTTCACGGAAAAAACCCTGAACAATTGCAAATTTTAAAACTTCAATATCTTGACTTCCCGGACTCCGTTTTAGACTATTTATTTTTTCAAATTGGGTGTTTTCTTGAGAGGAAATCAGATATACAACTTGTTTATGAAAACATTTCACATAAATATACCAAAAATTTCTGGAATGTCGCGGCCCTCTTTTTTCTTCTTCGAAAAAAAAAATCTGCAAAAATAAAAAATATTTGTCCACAATGTCTGCCAAGGAAAGTGCTCTGATACCACTTTTTAAGAACCTGAATATATCTACAAATATAATCACCACAAATAATGAATACACAATAAATCCACAGAGAAATTTAAAAGAAACCACCACTTTATTATATCAAAACCCTTGAGGTAGGGAAACACCATACAATGGATCCTATTATGGAAGGGATCCTCTCCTGTTCACTTTCCTCTTCGAGCGGGAAACCTCCTTGTTGGAGCCGCCCTGGTTTTTCACCTCATGCAATTTTCAATTTTTTATACTTAAGATCTAAAGTTACTTTTCTTCTCCTTCCGGAATCTTAAAACTCTGGAAATCTTGTCGCCTGAACATAAATGCTTTTCCCACTTTCAAAACAGAACCATTCTCGCAAATAGGTTCGCTCTTTTGTTTTGGTTTCTGGGTCTCGCAAGTCGGACACTTTAAATTTTTTAATTCACAAGTCCCAAGTCGCGAAACTGTGAACTCGATTTTAATTTTCGCCCAAGGCAGTAACTAGGGTGAAACCTTTAACCCATGATTAGACGTCATCGGGGTTTCGCGACTTGGCATGCGTCAAACCCAAGTTTTTGTTCTTACAGCCCCGATAGCCAAGAACACGATGACTTTGTGATAACCTTGGTCAGAGACTAAGGGTAAAAAACTAGCCATAGTTAAATTTTGTTCTCGGCACCTCATCACTCGGCACTTTCTTTCATCAAGCTAAGGTGTCCAAAAATCTGATTCACGAAGTTGCGACATAATTATAGCGAGATTAATTAGTCGCCTAATCTAATATTTCCCTCTCTTAATTTGATTCTTAATTATCGCCACATCGTGATATCGCAACTCGGCATATCATTCTCCCAAAAGTTTGTCTTCGAATTCCCGAGTTGCGATATGGCGATTAGGTTAGTTATATAATTAAGAATGCACCAAATCACGGTTATTATTAATTAAGGAAAGATCGGCACTTGCAACCCTGCAAGTTGAAGAGTCAAAATCTGAAAAGAAAATTCACGATACAGCGAAAGGCGAGAAAATGGTTAACGTTATTAAATTTGAAATTTTAAAATTAAGTGAGGTACGTCTCGGGTATCGAGGTTGGCACACTTCACGAGGAATTTACTTACTCCCCATAATATGATTTGTCTGTCAAGCCGCCGAACATTGATGACATTAATGAAAAGGTAGGGTAAATCTATGAATAAATAAGATCAGATTCATACATTAAATTTGGTTTTATTTGCGATTTGACAAACTTATTTCAAAGGGTACAGAGTTTTCAAATATATACGAGAGTTTCATTGTTTTTAAACATTTCTCATAAGCGTATAGAGCACGCCTTTATCCAAGGGAACTCATTTCCACATGTATACACAGGTCTATTGCAGAAGAGTGAAAAAGCAAGCGTCAGCCATGGCTCCAAGGAGAGCAGCGAAAGTGAATGTCGAGGTTGCAGCGCAGGGTCCAGACAACGTCTCAGATACTTCGCCTCAGACTGGCAGCTCAGTACCCACCTGGTCGTCTGTTTCAGACATTCTGCAAACCGAGTTGGTTAACTACTCAGACTCCGATGATAATGAATTTGAAAAGGATGATCTGAACACTAAATATAAGACAATTGTTCAGTCGAGGATGCACCTGGTTGCAACCAGACCTAGGTTGCTCCCATACTACGACATGATCCGATGGGCATTGGATCACGTCGACCTACCCACTAGAACTATCATAAATGACCGACGGAACACGGTCGAGACTTTCAGACCAGAGCATATCCAATATATGTATAAGCTCCCAGCCACTTTTGAATATACATATGGCAAAGAATTCCTGGAGGAATTCAAAAAGAAGGAATGCGAGGAATATGATAAAACCATGCCTAGTTTGATTAAAGAGTGGGTCTCACGTTCCGCAACATTTAGGGCGAATGACAAGGGTGTGTATTCAATTTCTTCATTGGAGCCACAGTATATGTACGTGGCGATGATGACTTGTCGGCTTTTCGGATGGGAAGATACCGCCCATTTTTACATTCAGTGGGTACCTCTCATCTCTCGGGTAGCGGAAGGTTGCTCATTTAATTGGGCTAAGATGCTCTCCGACAGTTTGTTCAACCGAGTCACAGAGTACCAGGAGAAAAAGGCAGCCGGGAGACCATTCGGATTCTTCATGTCCGCATATATCATGCATGCAATATGCTCCATGACACCTTTTCCTCTGATGAATTGGGCTTGGAGTCCAACCGAAGAAAAAACTGTGCATGAGTACCACAACAAGCTGTGGGAAAATAACGCAAATGAATTTATTTATAAGATTTTCAACTGGGTGATGGTGCCCCTGCACATCGCCATTTTTGGTCTTTCGCCACCCCGCATCTGGGATAACATTCCTGCGAATTTGAGCAGTATCGCGGACTGGTACGTAGAATAAGAATTCTCCTATTTTAGAGTTTTCAGAGCTGTTGTTCCTCCTCTGGCGCTCCCACAATTTATCCCCGACAAACTGGCATGCCGCGAGATTGCTCGACAAACAGTGATCGACGGCGTAAGCAAAGAACTAAAAGCATCAGCGAAGAAGGTATGGTCGTTTTTCCCTGTTCGGTTAAATTCCTATTCCTGATTAGATTTTGGACATGCTAAAGCTGAAGCTGCAACCTTAGAAGGCTTGAATTTGGCCTATATTGAGTATAAAAAGCATGATCCACAGAGGATTGTAAGCACCCATTTGGGAAATTGTGGATTAAAGAGGTTCGAACACGAATTCTCACCCTCGGATGATGTTTTCTAAGGGGCGAGGTCCTATATGGAAGTGCAATTTCGAATCAGGTCTCTAGCACCCGAAGACATGGCATCTGTTTTAAAATTTCAGGAGCATAGGAAAAGATGTCTTCCTGTGGTGCTGGGAGGTTTAGGAATTTCCAAGGATAAAGAAAAAGAGGCCTAAATTTCTGAGGGGCAAACTTCCAACCCCGAAAAATGTCAGGAAGGGGAGCAGTAGAAGAATCCTGAGCAGGAGAAGAATCCTGAACAAGAGAAGAGTCCTGAAAAGGAGAAGAATCTTGAGCAGGAGAAGAATCCTGAACAAGAGAAGAATCCTGAACAAGAGAAGAGTCCTGAAAAGGAGAAGAATCCTGAGCAGGAGAAGAATCCTGAACAAGAGAAGAGTCCCGAAAAGGGGAAGGGTCCCGAGCAGGAAAAGAATCCCGAGCAGGAGAAGAATCCTGAACAGGAGAAGAGTCTTGAAACAGAAAAAGAGACAACTAACCCACCCAAGGAACATGGTCCAGAGGTGGAAGTGAAAAACACCAAACCGCCCGAAACTCAGAATCCAGAGACAGGGACAGAGACGAAGACCCCCAATCCTCCGAAAGAGCAGGACTCACTCGTCACACCAGGAAAGGCCCCAAAGCAAATCGGGGAACCTATCACCTCTGTCACCCCTTTGCAGTCAACATGAGGAAACATACAGGAGGGATGGATTTTCGACGAAGAACTTAGGCCAGTCAGAGCAGAAGAAATTCCTCCCAATGAATTTTTCTTCGACAAAAAGAGAAAGGCAGTTGTGAAAAGGGAGTTCTCCCGGGAGGAAGGATCAACTGTCAAAAGGTTCAAAGTGATGATCGATGGGATGAACAAAAGAAAATATGAATTTTCCACGGAGATTGCAGAGACGCTGGGAGCGTACGTGACAACAAATCAATTCTCGGTTGGGGCGTTAAAGAATCAGCTCAAAGCAAAGAATCGCCTGATCAAAACTCTTGAAGCCTGAGTAGCTTCGATTGCGGAAGACGCTAAGAGTCAAGCGAGCGGAGCAATAGAGCTGGCCCAATTGGACGATAAGAAAGAAATCGAAGTCCTCAAAGCCAAGCTGGAACAAGAAAATTCAGTAATCCGAGATGGTCGGGTGCAAGCTGGTCAGCAGAGGGATATGATCACACAGCTGTAGACTCAGTTAGAGGTCGCGGAAAGCAAAGCGATCGACTTCGAGATTGTTAAATCACGAGCAATCGATATTCGGAGCAGGATCTCGTCTGCTCAACAGAGTCTGCTAAACAAAGTAGGGGAGTTTCGAGAATATTGCTTGTTAATGCATCAAATTTCTGAGAATCTGATCGTCAAAGAAAGAAATGCAGAAGCTGCTCGGATCGCCTTCCAAGAAGCAGTGATAGCCACCAACAATAGGTTTTCAGCAGGGTCTCCAGGGCTCACCATTGCTGAATAGACTAGGGGTAATATTTTGTTAAAAAATTGGGAACATGATATTACTTTAAGCAAGGAGCAGGCTCAAAAAGTGACGAATTCACTAGAAGAAACCTTCACAGCCATAAATGGTGAGCTATTAGGGATGGAGAGCGGAGGTTACACAGAGACACTAAGGCAGATGAATATAGAGCGAATCTCCCTCGACATGAAGGAGAAAAATGAGAGAAATGTGACGGAAATCTCTAAGATGGACAGGGTCGACATGGCTCAAATTGATGAACATTTGATTCAACCCAGCGCACAACTCAGTGCCCTTGATATTGTTGATGCTCATATGGGGAATAAACTTCCACAATTAGCCCGAGAGTGCTATTTTGCTGAAGCCAATTGTCAAACAGAGCCGTCACAGCTAGTATACCAATTCATGGACAGATGTAAGATATGCACTGAGTCTATGCAAAAACAAGCACCTGGCCCTTCTTGAAAACAGAGTAGAAGAGATGGAGTGAGTTCGCTCCTAACAGATGCCAAACGGAAATGTCATAGCTTGTATCCAGTTTTACGGACAGATGTATCATATGCACCGAGTCACATAAAGGAAGCACCTGGCACTTTTTGAAAATAGAGTATGAGAGAGCAAATTTGTATAAATAGATCACCAAAAGAAGAACCAAAGGCTGGACTTTTTGGGATCAAATTGTAATAGAGTTTTTTGCATGAAGGAAGTTAATACAAGCAAATTTGGAGATTCCTAATTCCGTCACGACTGTGTTGCAAGTTTGTTTCGTTATGTTATTTCTTTCTTTTCATTTTTCTCTACATAATTGATGTGTATCACTATAATTTAGTACGACCACTACTATAGTGAAAGGGATTTTATCTTTCTGTAATTGTCTCTTTTCTTTCCTCTGCACCAACTTTTAGCGGGTGTAAGACCAATTTTCATTTACAGAATCATATATTTATTTACACTATATCAATTATGTCTGTGCTAGTTTCTTCTTCTATGTATGTGCGAGTTTCCTATTGACAGGAACCTTACGTACGCTCCCCTCGTTTTACCCGCTCACCTCCATGATTTACCTGACAATTACATCAAAAATCTCCCTAAGTTCACTGGGGAGGGAGATCTAACCACATCTGAGCATATAAACTTTTTTGACCAGTTCGCAGACATCTATGGTATTGAACACGAGGATGTTTATTCGAGGCTTCTTATACAGAAATTTGAAGGACAGGTCCGAACTTGGTTTAGGAACCTTCCTGCAGCCTCTATTCGTACATATGATGCATTGGAAGATGCTTTCATCACATAGTGGGGAGAGCGGAAAGATCACTTGTATTACCTTACCGAGTTTGGGTCTCTAAAGAAAAAGAACTCAGAAACAGTTATGGAATTTATTCTAAGATTTAACAAACTGTATAATAAAATTCCAGCCGCTGTTAAACCTTCTGAACCATTAGCCAAAGTAACCTTTGCGGGAGCTTTCAAACCTGATTTTGCCCTACTTTTGTGAGAAAGAAGAGGACCCACCCTGAATAGAATGCAAGACGATGCTGTCGAAATAGAATCTAATATGATGGCTTCAGGTAAGTTGAAGGCTAAAGTAGAAACAACCAACCATGATAATAGACGCTATAGGGAACCAGCAGGTCCTTCCGGGTCAAATAGACACACTGACGACAGAGTGGATGATATGGCCCGAGTAATTAAAGATCTGTCTAACAAAATATCTAGGATGGATTTGGATCAGGCTAAAGCTGATTCTTCTAACAAAAGGGACTTCAGGAGAAACCAAAATCCCCAAAATCAACAGAGGGAAATAAAGAATGAAGATAAAAAAATACAAGCTCCATTAAAAAACGAAAATTTTATAGGAGCAAGTGACCTCCAAGGTTTCGGAGATTCAGAAGATGAAGTTGCATGTTTTGGTGATGAGTGTTCACAACCATTTCTGACTAGGGAAGACTATGAGAAATCCTTAAATACTCCTCAACCGTCTAACGAAGAAGAAGAAGGTAATCATACTGACCTCCACGTATCTCAACCAAAAACAGAAATGATAGCGGCTGATTTTCAACCCAGATACAATCTGAGATCAAAAAATAAGCCCACCTCAACTAACCAACCTAAGAAAATCCTGCCAAAGGATCAATCTCATGAAACTCCTTTGGAAGAGACATTGTTACCCAGCAATAAAGTCAAGATAACAAAGACTCAAGAGTCTGAGGTGAAACAAGTTGAAAACCAAACAAAGGAAACAAGGTCGATAAATAAAGTTACATCTGCGACTAAGGTCACGAGTGATAAAGCGATCCAGACAAACAAATCGGAAGAAAAAAGCTCGGAAGTCTTAACCAAAGAAACGAACAAGGCCAATACATCTTACAATTTTGAAAATGAATTAAATAAAATTAAGATACCTATTCCTTTGGTAGAATTAGCAAAAAACCCCACTTATCGGAAGCAAATTTCCAAAGTGATGGGCATTTACGAGCCAAAAAGTCACTCCGACGTTATCAACCTAGAAGATGAAAGACCTAACATCACCTTTGGTCCTCATTTTGAGGGATTCAAAGACAACGTCGCTCCTTTCTATATCACCCTGAATATACATGACCAGTTACTTCATAACTGCATGTTAGACTCTGGGGCTTCCCGTAATGTTATGCCCAAAACTATAATGGAGAGGCTGGGGCTCCAGATCACTAGACCCTATGGAGACCTATACTCGTTTGATTCAAGAAATGTTAAATGTATGGGAATGATTAAAGATATGGTAGTTACCCTGGCTCAGGTCCTAGTCAAGAGTATCCTGATTGATGTGGTTATTGCAGATATTCCCCCCAAATATGGTATGTTGTTATCCAGATCATGGGGAGCCAAGTTAGGAGGTTCTCTACAATTAGACATGTCATATGCCACAATCCCAATTTTCGGTGGACAGTTTACCCGTTTGTACCGAGAAACAAGATTAGCGTATACTGTCAGTGATCCTCAGAACCCAAATAACTTTCCCATTTATGTGGCGGACCAATATCTGGGGAATTTCATATTGTCTTTTGATGATGGTTTAGATGGATGTCCAGAATAACTTGATATGAAGCAAGAAGAGCTTATCCCCTTGACTGAAGAACTATGCAAAAGTGGTATCTAGAAATTGTACTTCGATGGAGCTTCATCTTCTGAAGGAGCTGGTGCTGGCATACTTTTGGTAGCACCTGAAGGTAAGTTTACCGTTCCTTTCTCATATCGCTTGCAGTGGGACATAGATTACACCAACAATGTGTGCGAGTATGAAGCATTAATCTTGGGTTTAGAGGCTGCAAAGAAGTTGAATATAAAAAACTTGGAGGTTTACGGTGACGTTGAATTGATAGTAAAACAAGTAAACCGACAATACCAAGCCAAGCATCCCAGACTAAGAACATACAAAAATTGCGCTTGGGATTTAATGGAGAATTTTTTCTCATCTATAAAAGTCCATTTTATTCCTCGCACAGAGAATCTACATGCTGACGCATTGGCTAAGGTAGCCTCGACCTTTTCCCCTCCCACGAATGTTAAACTAAAATATCATATTGAAATCAGATATAAACCCTCTATACCAGACAATGTCCGACATTGGCAGGTCTTTGAAGATGATGAACAAATTCAGAAATTTCTCATAGCAATAGGTGAATTCTCTKAAACTCATCCAKATCAAGAAAACCAAAATGACCCRATGTGGATTATGCAAGAAGATGAAGATCCTGAAACCTTCCGAGAAAGAATAGCGGATCATCGCATGTTGATCCTCAAAAATAACCAAATCCCGAAAGGCTTAATTCCTTTGGAAAGACTCTTCGATCAGAACGACATACCTGTGAAGTCCACTTTGCAGCCCCAACCAGAAGAAGTGGAAGATTGCAACATAGGAACGGAAAAAGATTCCAGGATAGTAAAGATATCTAAATTCCTCCCTCCTAAGGTAAAAGACCAGTACAGAGACTTACTCAGACAGTATAAGGATGTTTTTTCCTGGTCCTATGATGAGATTCGAACATACGACACTTCTATAATTGAGCACAAGATACCTTTGAAACCTGGAGTCAAGCCTTTTAGGCAGAAACTCAGGCAGTTTAACCCCATTTTGTTACCTGTTATTGAAAAAGAAGTTAAGAAGCTCTTAGATGCGAAAATAATTGTACCTTTAAGATACTCAGAATGGGTGGCAAATTTGGTCCCCATCAGAAAAAAGAATGGAGAAATCAGACTGTGTGTAGATTTTCGGAACTTGAATAGGTCCTCTCTTAAAGATAATTATCCACTTCCTAAAATGGATCACATCCTGGAAAGGGTAGTTGGAGCCAATTAGATGTCTATGATAGATGGGTTTTCTGGGTACTACCAAATCTCCATGAACGAGCAAGACAGAGAAAAAACCGCTTTCACCACACCTTGGGGTACATTCATGTATGATAAAATGCCTTTTGGTTTAATGAATGCAGGGGCTACCTTCCAGCGCGCCATGGATATCGCTTTCGTTGGGGAAAGAGATAAGTTCGTAGTAATTTACCTTGACGATTTGACGGTTTTTTCTAAAACTGATGAAGAACATTTGATCCATTTAAAACAAACTTTCGAAAAATGCCGCAGGTATGGTCTGTCTTTAAACCCAAAGAAATCACATTTCGCTATGCAGGAAGGTAAGCTTCTGGGGCATATCGTATTTAAAGATGGGATCAAGATTGATCCTAAGAGGGTTGAAGCAATACAAACTATCAATATTCCTAGAAACGTTAAAGAAATTCAATCTTTCTTAGGTACAATAAATTTTTTACGAAGGTTTATACCAAATTTTGCTGAGATTGTCAAATTGATCACAGGAATGCTGAAGAAAGATAGCAGAGTAAAGTGGACGACCGAGGCTAAAGCGTCATTCGAGCGTATTAAAAAAGTCATCAGCGAGGCACCTATGTTAACAAGCCCAGATTACTTGAAAGATTTCCTCATTTTCTCATTCGCTTCTCAACATACTATCGCCGTGGTATTGCTACAAAAAGATGATGAAGGTTTTGAATGCCCGATCGCGTTTTTTAGCAAGAGCCTTAGGGACGTCGAACTAAAGTATGGTATATTATAAAAAAAGGCGTATGCAATGGTGAAAGCACTAAAAGCATTCAGAACTTACGTTCTGCATTCAAAAATTATCGCGTATGTACCAACCAGTGCTGTGAAGGATATATTGGTACAGCTAGATAGTGATGGAAAACGAGGGTGCTGGCTCGCTAAAATACAAGAATTTGATCTGGAAATCAAGCCAACTAAATTGATAAAAGGAAAGGGTCTGGCCAAACTCTTGGCTGAGTCAAACCTTAGAGCTCTTGACATCAATTACCTACAAGGGGAAGATGGAGACGCAGGTTTGCAGGAACCGAATGACCAGATATATCAAAGCAAGGTTGAAGAAAAATTCATATCGTCAGGCTGGTATAAGGATATAGTCTTCTACTTGTTAAACCTGGAATGTCCAGATGGACTAACACCAGCCAAATACAGAACTCTAAAACTCCATGCCGTAAAATATTGCATCTCCGAAAATCAACTTTACTGGAAGGATCCACTCGGGTTTTTACTGGTCTGTCTGGTTGAATCGGAAACTCCGCGAGTTATAGAAGAGTTTCATGAAGGAATCTGTGGGGGACACCACGCATGGAGAGCCATAGCCTACAATATCCTGAGGGCCGGATACTATTGGCTGAAACTATTTTCGGACGTTAATGCTAAAGTACGTGCCTGTTACTCGTGTCAAATATTCACTGGTAAGCAAAAACTCCCTGCACTACCACTCGTTCCAGTCAAAACTAAAGCCCCATTTCAACAATGGGGATTAGAATTCATAGGAGAAATTAATCCCCATTCCAGTGCTCAACATAAGTGGATCGTAACGGCCACAGATTATTTTACCAAGTGGGTGGAAGCAATTCCAACCAAAAGAGCAACAGACTCAGTGGTGATTGACTTCTTGGAAGATAACATCTTGTCAAGATTCGGGTGTCCCCGAAAGATTGTTACCGACAATGCCCAAGCTTTCAAGTCCATGGCTGTGATCGACTTCTGCCAAAAGTACAGTATCGTTCTTGGCCATTCCACTGCTTATTACCCTCATGGAAATGGGCTGGCTGAATCATCTAATAAGAGCCTAGTAAACGTAATCAAAAAAGTACTGAACGAAAACAAGAGGTCCTGGCATATACATTTGAAGCATGCACTTTGGGAAAACCGCATCAGTACTAAAAGGTCTATCGACATTTCACCGTTTCAGATGGTATATGGGACCAAGGAGGTTCTGCCTATAAACTTAGCATTTCCAGTGATGAAATTATGGCAAGATCAAAATGAAGAGCCCAATCACGTGACCAGGAGAATTAACCAACTGATTGAGGTTCAACAGCTCAGAGTGGAGGTTGATGAGAAAATGCAGAAATACTAGGACGATATGAAAGCATTGTTCGATCTTAAGGAAAAAGACAGAGAGTTCCTCCCAGGTGATTTAGTGTTAAGATGGGATGCGAGAAGGGAAGAAGCCGCGAAACATGGCAAATTTGACCACCTTTGGTATGGACCATTCAGGGTCTTGGCTTCAGAAGGAAAAAATTCCTTTCTCCTGGAAAATATTGATGGAGAAGTTCTCAGTTCCCCTGTCAACGGGCGATATCTAAAGCACTACATGACTTGACAGTCGTCGGATGAAAAAGGAAATAAAATAAAAGGAAAAATAAGAAATTGTATATATATAATTGTAAATAAATAAATTTTATTATGAGTTTTTGTACATATTTATGTTTTTGCCCAAGCATTTATTTTCAATTTTTGGTTTTCCTTCCTAAATTCTCAACACATTTTAAATCAAATTCGTATTGGTTTTTTGCAGGAGTCCAGTTGCAGATGAAACTAGCTGAAGAAATAAGGTGTAGATCGGTGTGGGAAATAGGACGACATAAAACAGGTGATACATAAGATAATTCGTAGCTCACAAAGAAATTGAAAAGAAAAGATAGAGGTAAGCTTTTTCAATACTCGGGTCATGAAAGGTTGTTTTAACAATCTAAGGTAATGTTGTTAAAATTACAATATAAAAGGATTAGGTAACAGGATTATTTTTGGCTTTATAATCTTCCAACTAAATTGGAATAAATTAAACCCAAAAACAGTCAGTCATAATTTTTGCTCCCAAATATGTTCGAAAACCAGTCCCGAACCATTGTGGCCTCTTGTATATTAAGTCATTGAATTGCTCCCTTGTTTTCTATCTATGTTTGGACCTAACTTTAGCAAGTCACTATCTTCCCGAGTTTTTGCAAGCGAGTACAATTTTTTCATTTTAAAACCTCAGGGATTTCGGAACAGATCTTAATAAGAAAGCTGGTCCTCACAACTACTTGATCTTCTTCTTAGTTAAGGAACGTTTATAGTAATCTTAACTTTCCTAGGTTTTTTAACAGTGTTGAAAAAATCAAAGCTTGCTTGAACAGGATGTCCCTTAAAGTTTTATTTATTCTACCCTGTCTCCCTAAGAACTAAAGGTCTTGAGAGGGTCAAAGGAAGGTTGATACTGAGCAATCAAAATAAGTTGACAGACCTCTGATAAAAAAAAAAATTACACAGATCTCAGCCCTGATATAAACTGATTGCTCCCATATTCATGTTTTAAAAAGTAAATACTAAGACAGGTGGTGAAAGGAAATTCAGAAATGATTGCCCCCACCTAGTCCATTAAGACGATGAAAGGAAATTCAGAAATGATTGCCCTCGTCTTAGCGTTTAAACGCATAAATATTTTCCGAAGTGGTGAAAATAAATTCAGTAGAAAGGGGTCAGACAACTTCACCGGGGTACTGAACAGGCTCGCTGGCAATGAAGAAATGTTTGAGAGATCTGTAAGGTTGTTATACGTAAACATCAATCTACTCTGGTAATCAACGCTTCCTGAAAACCTGATCATTTCCCCAAATTCTGACGGGACTTCCCTATTTTAGATTATATAATATCATTCTTTTGATGGAAGCTAAGAATCACAAGACCTGTTGAATATCCTAGGAGCGTTATGACTGTCTTAAAGCGTTCCCCAAACTTAGTAGCGAGAAAGGGAAAATTGCGAAAGTGACTTTAGCTGTGTTTAGAAAGAGTATCTGAGTTCGAAAGAATTTATGGGGTTCCAAGCGAAATTTCCCTCCCCTTCTATCTTTTTCCTTGATTGTTTTTGTTGTTGATATTGGACTTTGACTCCATTTACCCAATTTTGGCACCTGGTCTACTGTTCTTCCCGCCTCACAAGGAAGCAGGATCCCTAGTTGGAGCCTATGTTGGAGCCGCCCTGGTTTTTCACCTCACGCAATTTTCATTTTTTGATACTTAAGATCTAAACTTACTTTTCTTCTCCTTCCGGAATCTTAAAACTCTGGAAATCTTGTCGCCTGAACAAAAATGCTTTTCCCGCTTTCAAAACAGAACCATTCTCGCAAATAGGTTCTCTTTTTTGTTTTGGTTTCGGGGTCTCGCAAGTCGGACACTTTAAATTTTTTAATTCACAAGTCCCGAGTCACGAAACTGCGAACTCGATTTTAATTTTCGCCCAAGGCAGTAACTAGGGTGAAACCTTTAACCCATGATTAGGCGTCGTCAGGGTTTCGCGACTCGGCATGCGTCAAACCCAAGTTTTTGTTCTTACAGCCCCGATAGCCGAGAACACGATGACTTTGTGATAACCTTGGTCAGAGACTAAGGGTAAAAAACTAGCCATAGTTAAATTTGGTTCTCGGCACCTCGTCACTCGGCACTTTCTTTCATCAAGCTAAGGTGTCCAAAAATCTGATTCATGAAGTTGCGACATAATTATAGCGAGATTAATTAGTCGCCTAATCTAAGATTTCCCTCTCTTAATTTGATTCTTAATTATCGCCACATCGCGATATCGCAACTCGGCATATCATTCTCCCAAAAGTTTGTCTTCGAATTCCCGAGTTGCGATATGCCGATTAGGTTAGTTATATAATTAAGAATGCACCAAATCACGGTTATTATTAATTAAGGAAATATCGGCACTCGCAACCCCGCGAGTTGAAGACTCAAAATCTGAAAAGAAAATTCATGATACAGCGAAAGGCGAGAAAATGGTTAACGTTATTAAATTTGAAATTTTAAAATTAAGTGAGGTATGTCCCACGTATCGAGGTTGGCACACTTCACGAGGAATTTACTTGCTCCCCATAATCCGATTTTCCTATCAAGCCGCCGAACATTGATGACATTAATGAAAAGGTAGGGTAAATCTACGAATAAATAAGATCGGATTCATACATTAAATTTGGTTTTATTTGCGATTTGACAAACTTATTTCAAAGGGTACAGAGTTTTCAAATATATACGAGAGTTTCATTCTTTTTAAACATTTCTCATAAGCGTATAGAGCACGCCTTTATCCAAGGGAACTCATTTCCGCATGTATACACAGGTCTATTGCAGAAGAGCGAAAAAGCAAGCGTCAGCCATGGCTCCAAGGAGAGCAGTGAAAGCGAATGTCGAGGTTGCAACGCAGGGTCCAGACAACGTCTCAGATACTTCGCCTTGGACTGGCGGCTCAGTACCCACCTGGTCGTTTGTTTCAGACATTCTGCAAACCGAATTGGTTAACTACTCAGACTCCCATGATAATGAATTTGAAAAGGATGATCTGAACACTAAATATAAGACAATTGTTCAGTCGGGGATGCACCTGGTTGCAACTAGACCTCGGTTTCTCCCATACTACGACATGATCCGATGGGCATTGGATCACGTCGACCTACCCACTAGAACTATCATAAATGACCGACGGAACACGGTCAGGACTTTCAGACCAGAGCATATCCAATCTATGTATAAGCTCCCAACCACTTTTGAATATACATATGGCAAAGAATTCCTGGAGGAATTCAAAAAGAAGGAATGCGAGGAATATGATAAAACCATGCCTAGTTTGATTAAAGAGTGGGTCTCGCGTTCCGCAACATTCAGGGCGAATGACAAGGGTGTGTATTCAATTTCTTCATTGGAGCCACAGTATATGTACGTGGTGATGATGACTTGTCGGCTTTTTGGATGGGAAGATACCACCCATTTTTACATTCAGTGGGTACCTCTCATCTCTCGGGTAGCGGAAGGTTGCTCATTTAATTGGGCTAAGATGCTCTCCGACAGTTTGTTCAACAGAGTCACAGAGTACCAGGAGAAAAAGGCAGCCGGGAGACCATCCGGATTCTTCATGTCCACGTATATCATGGATGCAATATGCTCCATGACACCTTTTCCTCTGATGAATTGGGCTTGGAGTCCAACCGAAGAAAAAACTGTGCATGAGTACCACAACAAGCTGTGGGAAAATAACACAAATGAATTTATTTATGAGATTTTCAACTGGGTGATGGTGCCCCTGCACATCGCCATTTTTTGTCTTTCGCCACCCTGCATCTGGGATAGCATTCCTGTGAATCTGAGCAGTATCGCGGACTGGTACATAGAAGAAGAATTCTCCTATTTTAGAGTTTTCGGAGCTTCTGTTCCTCCTCTGGCGCTCTCACAATTTATCCTCGACAAACTGGCATGCCGCGAGATTGCTTGACAAATAGTGATTGGCGGCGTAAGCAAAGAACTGAAAGCATTAGCGAATAAGGTATGGTCATTTTTCCCTGTTCGGTTAAATTCCTATTCCTTATTAGATTTTGGACATGCTAAAGCTGAAGCTGCAACCTTAGAAGGCTTGAATTTGGCCTATATTGAGTATAAAAAGCATGATCCACAGAGGATTGTAAGCACCCATTTGGGAAATTGTGGATTAAAGAGGTTCGAACACAAATTCTCACCCTCGGATGATGTTTTCCGAGGGGCGAGGTCCTATACGGAAGTGCAATTTCGAATCAGGTCTCTAGTACCCGAAGACAGGGCATCTGTTTTAAAATTTCAGGAGCATAGGAAAAGATGTCTTCCTGTGGTGCTGGGAGGTTTAGGACTTTCCAAGGATAAATAAAAAGAGGCCGAAAGTT
Organism: Picea engelmannii; assembly: GCA_009831015.1. Classification (NCBI taxonomy): domain Eukaryota; kingdom Viridiplantae; phylum Streptophyta; class Pinopsida; order Pinales; family Pinaceae; genus Picea; species Picea engelmannii. Next base: position 72,183 of record ML781293.1, read on the forward strand.
CTGAGGGGCAAACTTCCAACCCCGAAAAATGTCAGGAAGGGGAGCAGGAGAAGAATCATGAGCAGGAGAAGAATCCTGAACAAGAGAAGAGTCCCGAAAAGGAGAAGAATCCTAAGTAGGAGAAGAATCCTGAACAAGAGAAGAGTCTCAAAAAGGAGAAGAATCCTGAGCAGGAGAAGAATCCTGAACAAGAGAAGAGTCCTGAAAAGGGGAAGGGTCCCGAGCAGGAAAAGAATCCCGAGCAGGAGAAGAATCCTGAACAGGAGAAGAGTCTTGAAACAAAAAAAGGGACAACTGACCCACCCAAGGAACATGGTCCAGAGGTGGAAGTGAAAAACACCAACCCGCCTGAAACTCAGAATCCAGAGACAGGGATAGAGACGAAGACCCCCGATCCTCCGAAAGAGAAGGACTCACTCGTCACACCAGGAAAGGACGCAAAGAAAATCGGGGAACCTATCACCTCTGTCACCCCTTTGCAGTCAACACGAGGAAACATACAGGAGGGATGGATTTTTGACGAAGAACTTAGGCCAGTTAGAGCAGAAGAACTTCCTCCCAATGAATTTTTCTTCGACAAAAAGAGAAAGGTATTTGTGAAAAGGGAGTTCTCCCGGGAGGAAGGATCAACTGTCAAAAGGTTCAAAGTGATGACCGATGGGATGAACAAAATAAAAGATGAATTTTCCACGGAGATTCTAGGGACGCTGGGAGCGTACGCGATAGCAAATCAATTCTCGGTTGGGGCGTTAAAGAATCAGCTCAAAGCAAAGAATCGCCTGATCAAAACTCTTGAAGCCCGAGTAGCTTCGACTGCGAAAGACGCTAAGAGTCAAGCGAACAGAGCAATAGAGCTGGCCCAATTGGCCGATAAGAAATAAGTCCTCAAAGACAAGCTGGAACAAGCAAATTCAGTAATCCGAGATGGTCGGGTGCAAGCTGGTCAGCAGAGGGATATGATCACACAGCTGCAGACTCAGTTAGAGGTCGCGGAAAGCAAAGCGATCGACTTCGAGATTGTTAAATCACGAGCAATCGATATTCGGAGCAGGATCTCGTCTGCTCAACAGAGTCTGCTAAACAAAGTAGGGGAGTTTCGAGAAGATTGCGTGTTAATGCATCAGATTTATGAGAATCTGATCATCAAAGAAAGAAATGCAGAAGCTGCTCGGATCGCCTTCCAAGAAGCAGTGATAGCCACCAACAATAGGTTTTCAGCAGGGTCTCCAGGGCTCACCATTGCTGAACAGACTAGGGGTAATATTTTGTTAAAAAATTGGGAGCATGATATTACTTTAAGCAAGGAGTAGGCTCAAAAAGTGACGAATTCACTAGAAGAAACCTTCACAGCCATAAATGGTGAGCTATTAGGGATGGAGAGTGGAGGTGACACAGAGATGCTAAGGCAGATGAATATAGAGTGGATCTCCCTCGACATGAAGGATTAAAATGAGAGAAATGTGACGGAAATCTCTAAGATGGACAGGGTCGACATGGCTCAAATTGATGAACATTTGATTCAACCCAACGCACAACTCAGCGCCCTTGATATTTTTGATGCTCATATGGGGAATAAACTTCCACAATTAGCCCGAGAGTGTTATTTTGCTGAAGCCAATTGTCAAGCAGAGCCGTCACAGCTAGTATCCCAATTCATGGACAGATGTAAGATATGCACTGAGTCTATGCAAAAACAAGCACCTGACCCTTCTTGAAAACGGAGTAGAAGAGATGGAGTGAGTTCGCTCCTAACAGCTGCCAAACGGAAATGTCATAGCTTGTATCCAGTTTTATGGACAGATGTATCATATGCACCGAGTCACGTAAAGGAAGCACCTGGCACTTTTTGAAAATAGAGTATGAGAGAGAAAATTTGTATAAATAGATCACCTAAAGAAGAACCAACGGCTGGACCTTTTGGGATCAAATTGTAATAGAGTTTTTTGCATGAAGGAAGTTAATACAAGAAAATTTGGAGATTCCTAATTCCGTCACGACTGTGTTGCAAGTTTGTTTCGTTATGTTATTTGTTTCTTTTCATTTTTCTCTACATAATTGATGTGTATCACTATAATTTAGTACGACCACTACTATAGTGAAAGGGATTTTATCTTTCTGTAATTGTCTCTTGTCTTTCCTCTGCACCAGCTTTTAGCGGGTGTAAGACCAATTTGCATTTACAGAATCATATATTTATTTACACTATATCAATTATGTCTGTGCTAGTTTCTTCTTCTATACTTGTACTGTTCCTCTATGACTGTCCCCACAGCTATTCAACCAAATATTCAACCCGGGCTAGCTAATCAAATACATATCGCTTTAAATATTTTTGACACAATTCTTAAAACTGCGAACACCCGGGAGGAATTGGAACGTTCATGGGCAGCCATCGAACAAGATATTACTAACCAGGAACAGTTGGAAGCTAGACAGCGAGAACGCAGAAACCTTCATTAGTTTCCTACACCGAAGGTGACTTTATCTTCGTATTCATCTTTTACATACTTTCGGATGCCTTGACACTGTACTTTAAGCCTTAGTACAGACTCAGGAACAACACTCCTAATGAGATACTGCTCCAAATACAATACTTCTTTTCATGTCTCATTAGATTACTTGAACCCCTTTATATAGTGCTACCATCACCTAAGAACATTCTAGAGGAGGAATCTTCTAGAAGTAGAACCTTCTAAGAAGTCTTCTTAGATTTATTATATCTAGCTACCCATTTATTATATCTAACTACCATAGTGGGCCTTATTTAATAATATAGTGGAGATAGTCCACATTACATTGAATGGCCTCCACTATTATCACTATGGGCCCTCTGCCCCCCCCACTACCTCTCTAGCTACCTTACATTCCATCCCCCTTATGAAAGCATTGTCCTGAACGCTTGATGTAAAAACATATACCAAGGTCCCATGGATAAGTGCGGACCATAGTGTTGAAGTAGACTAGAGAACTAGGGTCCCATTGATAAAACCTTCTAAGAAGTCCTCTTACATTTATTATATCTAACTACCATAGTGGGCCTTATTTAATAATATAGTGGACCTAGTCCACCTTACATTGAATGGCCTCCACTATTATCACTATGGGCCCTCTGGGCCCCCACTACTACCTCTCTAGCTACCTAACAAACAAGGACTGGTTACATTTGTAGAAAGAGTGTCTTACATGGCCCCATTGGAAGCTTCGACCACTTCTCTATGGGCCTTACACTATCACCAAGGTTATGGGTAGCAATGATTCTGATCTCAACACTCCACTCTTCCTTGGCTTGCACCCAGTGTTCAATGTGGACCTCCTTCATCCATATTTTCCACCATTATTAAACACCTTAAATATCATAGAAAAGTTGACACCAATAGAGATAAATCCTGAATGTATGGAACATGAATCCATTTATTAGATAGTAGACGCATAGGTCAAGGGCACTTGCCAACAAAGGATCCATCTTTATCAGGTTAGCAAGGTAGGGAAACTCCTCCACCAACTCAAGTAGCTCACCCAAGGAAAAATTCAGAAGAAGTTTACTCACCTGATGGGGACACTCTGTTGGAAATATGGCTACAACAGAGATGACGCAGATGATCAAGGTTGTCATTGATGGCAATCGATTGTTTATGAAGAACAGATGCTGAAACACGACTGTTGCAACACGAATGCTGAAACACGACTGTTGGAAGCGAACACAG
>ML781293.1:89662-113445 GCA_009831015.1 Picea engelmannii
TGATGAGGTATCATTTTTACTGATACATGTTTGATGCAGATGATGATAGCATTCTTTTGAGAATGATGATGTTGCTGATGAAGAAAACTTTCGATGACTCGTAAATGTGCTAGACAATTGTTCAAGATGATATTGACGATACTATCCTCGATATGCCACCGATGATGCAAACCTCTCTTGCCTGATGTTGATGAAGAATACCCTTCTTGTTAAGGGGGAGTGTTGAAATAATGTAACTGCGAAGAGTATTCTTATTATTTTTTTATTGGATTAAATCCCCAATGTGGATTAATCATGTTATTATTATTATTGGATTAAATCCCCATTGAGGATTAATCATGTCATTATTAATATTATTATTATTAGATTAATCCCCATTGAGGATTAATCAAGTCGGTAATTGTATAAGGACCAAATCCCCTTTTGCGGATTGGTCATCAGACAATTACAAAGTGCAGAATAAGAAGTCGGCCCCAACAGTTATAATGAAAGGGCTAGAATTAATTAAAGGTGGGTTTACCCACCCAGAGTGAGAGGTCGGCCCTACCAGATGGTGACTCTTCACACGTGCCAGATTGATATAAATAAGAGGCTAGCGCCTCACTTCTAACACACACTTCACTTGCTCATTTCTCTTATGAGGCAAGCTGCAATTTCAAGTTGGTGAGAGGATAAGAAGGGTGGCGCATCTCTTGAGGAGGACTTTTTCTGTATTGGTTTGAGTTATCTCTTGAACATTGTATAAGCTATTTATGATAAGGAAGTTTTGCTGGGTTTTCTTCCCCTAGAGGGTTTCCCGGGATAAATGTTGTGTCTCTTGTGGATGTGTATTTCTCAGTGATCTTTTTCTTATTATGCTCTTATCTTATGAAATGCAAAGAACTATAATAATGGCATAAACATTAACACTATAGAGGTGGAGGACGATCACGAGGAGGTTTTTGATGAGGTAGAGGACTAGTGGTATGTCACAAATGTTAACAACTAGGACATTATGCAAGGAAATGTCCACCTCCACCAACAACTTGTATGTATTGTCACGCATAGGACCATGATACAGAAGAATGTCTGACACTATTAGTAAATATCCAGGAAAAGAGGAACCAGAACAACCAGAATGTTTAATGGATTTCATCTGAAGTGAGTGATGAAGGAAGGAACATAAACATAGTTACCCGTAGAGGATATAAAAGAGGAAACAACATAGTCCGACAAGAGCCAATACAACACCAGTGGGTGAAGAAGAACGTCGAACCAAGGAAGCAGTTCGACGTGTAGAATGAGAAGGAGATATTTGAGCAAGTGCGACAAGAATTTCAGAAGGATGACATTGCATTGACCTCAACTATGCAACAAAGCAAGGAAACACCAGAGTATGAGATTCCTATTTTATTGGATCATACCAACGAAATGAAATCCATGGGACAAGTAAGTACAATCAAAGGTTTTTTTCAATCATGTGTAAAAGTATTGAATGATCCATCATCTATCAAAATATTGCAAAACATATTAGAAAGATGTAGTATAGAGACAGAAGGAAAACCAGAACAAAAAGCAGTCAATCACCTACATACAAGAAGAAGAACAAGTAGAGAGTTCAGACTAAATGCCAACATCGAATATTTCAACATGGGAGATATTATAATGGATCTAGGATATGAAGTGAATGTATTACCGAAGAAGACATGAAAATGTATGGGAGAGCCCACATTAGGATATTCACCTGTTCAACTAAAACTAGAAAACCAACAAAGAGTCCTACCAATTGGTAGTCTGAAAGGCATAATAGTAGACCTGGATGGAGTGCGCACTAAAACAGATTTTGAAGTGATTGAAATAGTAGATGACACAACACCATATCCAACGTTGCTTGGTTTGGATTGGGCATTTGACAACCAAGCCATAATCAATTTGAAAACATGAAAAATGACATTTGAGTCAGGTGAATGTAGGTTCATTGTGCCATTAGACCCATCAGAAGGGGAAAGGTTTGTAGAACCCACTTTCTTAGACTTAGAGGAAATCAACCAATTGTACAGAAACATTGTGCATGATGAGGATTACGTAAACCCAACTACAGATGGGATACTTAGTTGGCGGAGAATTAATTCATGTGAGACAGACTTAGATACTAGTTTAGATAACTAGCAACAAAGTCTACATGAAGTTTCCATGAGAAGATGTGCACGAATAGACTGCGCAGTAAGATGGGTAGGAACAGAGATAAGGGAACCACCCAGTTTCCATAGAGAAAACGATCTAGAAGTATTTTTGACATAGTACGAAGATGAAGTTTTAGAGAGTCATAGAATCTTATCACTTGATATATCATTCAAGGCCACACCTTCAATATGGTGGGATGCACACAAAGTCACAATCACATATTGGTACTAATGTAAACGGTTACTGTGCATAAGGTTCAATGTAGAATAGAAAAACAAGCAGCAGAAGTATGATGGACAGGGGGAACCAACGAAACACTTGGAGAAGTGCAAAACATTGTGGAAAATGACACCCCCATAGGAATGGACTCATCATTTCATACACACTCTAGAGGGCATACCAACGAACCAGAATACAAACTAGGAATTGCGCAAAGGAACTGCGACCTGGATGGTATTATAATAGAATTTTACAGTCACTTTTTCATTCGCGCATGAAAACCCCAACATAGATGAAGCTCTTAAACAAATAAGAGGGTTGATATTCATCAACGAACGGGAAGATGAAATCATAACATAAGAACAACAACAGAACAAATAGACAGTCAAAGAACTATTATCATGTTACCATGTGCAGGAGGAAGCACTAGATGAAGACGATCCACACGATATTCAGATCGAGGAAGTGGAAGGCGAAAGAGAAGTGGAGGTGCCACCTATAGAATCATAAGTCATTATTTCACTGATCAAGGTGAATAAATTCAACATTGGGACAATCGATAATCCTAAAATGGCCATCATTGGAGACTACTGGGATGAGAAAATAGTAGAAAGCATAACAGAGTTACTACGTGAATACAACGACTTGTCTCCCACAACATTTACAGAGATGAAGGGTATAGAAGAGGAGCTAGGAGAAATGAAGATACCACTTAGATCTGAAGTGAGACCGATCAAAAAATGACCATATAGATTGAACCTGATATATAAGCAGAAAGTCAAAGTTGGTATCGATAGGATCCTCGAAGCGGGAATCATAGAACCAGTGGAAGAATCAGAATGGATAAGCTCGATGGTAGTTCAGGAGAAAAAACAAGGAGGGATAAGGATATGCGTTGACTTGAGGAAGTTGAATGATCCATGCCTACATGACCCATTCCCTACACCTTTCACGGATGAAGTCTTGGAGAATGTAGGAGGACACGAAGCTTACTCATTTATTGATGGATTCTCAGACTACCACTAGATCAAGATAGCACATAAAGATAGATACAAGACCACGTTTTCTACATAATGGGGATCCTACCAGTACATAGTCATGTCGTTTGGACTGAAGAATGCACCAACAATATTTTCTAGAGTATTCATCGCTGCGTTTAAGGAATTAATCCACCAGTTTCTAGAGTTATACTTGGACGATTGGACAATTTATAGCTTGTTGAAATACCATGTAGAGGTATTACAACTGATGTTAGAGAGATGTAGGCAGTGCCATATATCACTGAACATAAAAAAAAATGTATATTTGGAACATCGTTTGGGATACTATTGGGCCATATAGTATGAAAACAAGGTTTACTAGTACATCCTACAACGATTGCAGTAATTGTTAAATTGCCACCACCAAAAACAGTCTGTCAACTAAGAGAAACATTGGGACACACAGGATGCTACAAAATTTTTATCAAAGGATATGCGCAGATTACCGTGCCAATGGAAAAATTGTTAAGAGAAGATACAAAGTTTCGGTGGAATGATGATTGTCAACATGGTCTGGATACAGTGAAATAAAATATGGTCACTATGCCAATACTAGTATTTCCATACTGGGAAATGACATTCCACGTGCATGTAGATGCATCAGCCATAACACTTGGAGCTATCTTGGTGTAGCCAAAAGTGAGAGATTTGGATTACCCTATAGCATTTGCGAACATAAAGCTATCAGAATTAGAACATAACTATAACGCCACAGAGAGAGAATTTCTAGCTATGGTCTATGCACTGCATAAGTTCAGACATCACTTATTGGGAAAACACTTTAAGATGTTCATAGATCACTCAGCCCTTAAATACCCAGTCGAAAAGCTAATGTTAGGGGGGAGAATATGTCAATGGTTACTACTATTTAAAGAATTTGATTTTGAAGTAATAGTCAATCCAGGGAAATTGAATGCAGGACCTGACCACCTATCAAGGGTCACAAATGAAGAAGAACCTATGAATTTAGAAGACAACTTCCCGTACGCACAGTTATTTTTAGTCCAGATCATTGATGAATACTTTGTAGATATCATTCAGTACTTGAGAATAGGTACTACGCCACAGGAGTATAACACTGCGCAGAAGAAAAACCTGGTAGTATGGGACGCATACTATCAACTGATCACAAGACACTTATACAAAATGGGTGCAGATAGAATCTTGTGAAGATATGTGTTAGAAAATGAAAGACTGATATTGTTAACAGAATCCCATGAGGGAATAGCAGGGCACATTATGCAGGCAAATCTACCATGAAGAAGGTATTGTGCGCAGGACTATGGTGGCCGACCATTCACAGAGATTCGAAGGAGTACTGCCAGAGATGCGACATTTGTCAAAGGGTGGGTAAACCCAATAGAAGGGACAGGATTCCATTGTGACCACAGGTAACATTGCAAGCATTCGATAAATGGGCAATAGACTTTGTGGGACCATTAAACCCACCAGCAAAAATAACAGGAACAAGGTACATTATTACCATGACACAATACCTGACAAGATGGGCGGAAGCAACACCATTGAAGGATTGCAGCACAGAAACAACAACACACTTTCTATTTGAAAAAGTAATCACTAGATTTAGATGCCCAAGAATTTTGATGAGTGACCAAGGCACACACTTCATTAACAACACTATCAATGCTATGAATTAAGAGTTTGAAGTCCATAATCAGAAGATCACACCATATCACTCAAAGACAAATGGAACAGTAGAAGCATTTAACAAAATCCTTGAGAATGCAATAACAAAGATCTGTAATGTCAACAAAGATGATTGGGACCTCAAAATACCAACAGTATTGTGGGCCTATAGGACTACGTGAAAGAAGTTGATAGGGCACATGCCATTTAAACTAGTATATGGCCAAGAAGAAGTGGTTCCATTATAATTTCTGGTACCCAGTTTGTGCGTAGCAGCAATTACACACATGATAGAATGAGGCGCAATATAGGAAAGACTAAATTAGTTGATGACCATGGAGGAAGATCGGATCCTAGCAAGGTTCCACCAACAAGTTTAGAAAGCAAGGGACAAAGCTTGGCATGACAAACACATCAAGAAGAAAACTTTCAAGGAAGGAGATTTAATGTTGATGTATGACAACGAATCCATTCAACACCCAGGAAAACTCAGAATGCACTGGTTAGGACCGTACAAAGTAAAAAATTTCATAGATGGGGGAGCTATATAGTTAAAACAATTAGAAGGTGTAGAACTCAGAGGGATGATCAACAGGAGATGACTGAAACTGTACAAGAACAATCAACCACCCACATCTTGAAAAGTCACCGCGAAAAAGAAAAAAGACTTAGCAGGCATAGAACTTGGGAAAACTCAGAATTCATTGGTTAGGACCGTACGAAGTAAAAATTGTCATAGATAGGGGAGTTGTATAGTTAAAAGACTTATCAGGTGCAGAACTCATAGGGCACCTATTGTTCCTGAGTTTTTACTTAAGGCTCAAAGCACAATGTCGGGCATTAGGAAATAGGGAAAGTTTAAAAGTTTGCTTTTTCTATCTCAATTATGTGAGAAATATTCCTTAAATTGAATTAATAATATAACAACTCAGAGGTCGTTTTTTGTGTCTGAGTTAAATTTGAAAATATTGTATGTAATGAGAGAAAAACATAAAGATGTTAGACAAAGAAAGGCATCAAATACAAAAGAATCTTACTTTGTTACAGGAGAAGAAAATAGATAATATAACCTTTAATGAAGCATAAAATATAGTAATCTAATTAACTCATAGGTCTTGTATTTGATGATAGCCAATATAGAGGAAAATTTGTTTGTTATCAGATAACTGAATAAAATAAAACCACAGTAGATTTTGTACTAAATTGCGATTAGGCATTTATCAAGGAAGTATATAAACAATGTTGGAATGTGGAAAGATAGAAGAACACATAACTCAAACTAGAAAAAATGTGGAATATCTGGTCTGCACTTGTATTAATTCTTGATGAGGAGAGTTTTCTCAATTACAACCGACAAGAAGCAACCCTTGTTTATTCTTTCGAAAATTCATTTATACAAAAGTTCTCAACCTTAAACAGTTGGAATTCCTCTATCTTCAGAATAATTAAAATTACAAAATATGGAAACTGAAACGTTTTATTTGCAATCTTCTTGATCTTCTTGTTCTATTGCTATGAACATTTTCCTTTCCTATCTTCTAGTTCTGAAATAGAAAATGTACACAGATTGTATTCATTTTTTCCCATGGTTACTATCTTTTCCCTGTTCAATACATTTGATGCACCTGCCAACAAATTCGGCTAACAACCCAAAAGACCTTGTTAAATTATTAGCCTAAAAAATGTATAATTTATTTTCCAGTTGAGGCAATCTCTCTTCTATTAATCTATCCTCTAAAATAATAGACTGTAGTTGTAGATTAGGCTTCACTAGCCATCTATCTATTTAGGCAATATCAACCTATTTTATCTGGGATATTTCAGCTTGGGTTTCTTCCATATTTGTTTTAATGTCAAGATAATGTTTGGCTACATTAATTTGACCCAGTATCCCAGAACTATCTTCTTTATCGAAGCCTAATAAAACTTTTTTAAGTGAACAAAAAACTTCTTCACAAGATTCTTTAAATTCCTTAGCCATTTTCCTACCTTCGGCTATGTTTGACTCCTAAGCCTTTAGTATAATATCACCTCTGGTTTGCTCTGAAATGGATAACTCGGATTCCATAGCTCTTCCTTCTTTTGCTGATGATATAATTGCTTCTTGGAAGGTAGTTCAGGCAATGATAACCTCTCTCTCTCTCTTAAAACAATATTACTTAATGCTTCATCCATCACCTGAGAATGATTTTGGACGATCTTTACTTTAGAGAGCAGGCTTTGTTGAGCTATTTCCAGTTTCCTTAGCACCTCCAATGCTTGATCTTGAAAGAGTGCTATATCCACAACCATTTTCTCAGTGGAACTGATGTTGTCTTGTAGTTGCTTTATCGACTTATCTTGTTGGATAGTCTATTTTTGGCTCACTTGAATCTTATTATGCATCTCATCAATACTGGACTTGAGCAATTGGATTTCTTGTTTATCACTAGCTCTAGCCTGTTCCAGTCCTTTATTGACTTCTTCTATGACATTCTTTTCTGTATTCCTTATTTGATTATGAAACTGACTTATCATTTGATTCCTCTGCTTCAGTATTTCTTTCATATTATCGACTGAGAATAGGTTATTTGTTGCAAAATATCCCAAAGATATGGATACCTCTATAGAAAAATCTTCATCTTCCAAATTTTGTCCATCCAATAATACTCTGTGTTTTTTGACCATTGCTCCCTCTTCACCACATCTTTCCTTTTCTTACTGAAAAATAAATTGGAGGGAGGTATATCTTCAATAGAGATAGGCGTGAGATCTCTTATGCGTATTACCTCTGCATTAGGGTTTCCTCTGGTGAATTGTAACGATGTGACAACCTGAATGGGGCTGTCGATTTTTGTAGATAATTGTTTTCCGGTTCCATGTGTAGTTGATTTATTTGGTGAAGACAATGGCATATCTTCTCCTTGATTTATTAATGTCTTTGGTTGATATTTGGTCTAGTGATCAAATACCTTTGTCGCCAGGATATCCTTTTTCTGAGTCGAGATCTCAGACTTTTCTAGGTTTTCCAGGGCTTCTTGTTTGCTAGAGCTTCTGACTTCTGGATTATGGGTCTCTATTTGCTGTGTATCTACAGACGTCAGGACTCCCCCTTGTAAAACTTTAGGGAGGCTACTTATTTGGTGCCTATGAAAGTCGTATAATTCAATCATTCTTTTGGGTGGCAGATCTCGAGCCCGGATTAAGACCTCCGGATAAGATCTCACTCCTTGGAAAATCTCGTCTTGAGGAGAATCCTCATGTTCATACCTTTTCAGACTACAACTGGCCATGTGGTTACTCATGACCTTCTGTAGGTCATGATTCTTGAATTCAATGCTTACCAACTTTATTTCTTCTAAGGTCGCTGCCTCCACCTTCGAATGGTCGAAATCCAATAAAGAAAATGCACCAATGTGTAAAGGAAAATATGGCCATACCTTTTTTTGTACTCCTTTCAATTCTTTGCTAATATCATTGAGTACAGTCTGTCATGTGACCTCATGGCACACCAGTTGGTCTGTTAAAAATTTTGGTAAAGTGTATAGGGGAACTGAACAATTGAAAACTCTGATGTAAGAGAAGTTCTCCTCGATATACCAGTCTGCCACTTTATCCAGGTTGGCCACAACTATATCTGAAATTCTAGGAGGTGGGTGACCAAAAATAGCAATGTGCATCGACACCACTACACAATTACAGATTTCATAAAGTAACTCCTTTGCCTTGTCTTCCTAGAGTTTTGAATGATAAATATGAATTGGTTCTGCACTATCTGGAGTCCATCTCTAGCCCATCAGAGGGAAATTTGTCATGAAACATATAGCGTCCATGATATAAGATGACATGTAAAATGAAGCTGATTGTCCCTTGGTTTTCTTTGCATGGTATTTTGTAATTTCACTAGTTAGACTGTCCGATCATATCTTGGCCCAGTTAAAAGAATAACCTTCCACCACTATGTGTATAATGGGCACCCATGGTAGAAATAAATAGGTCGTGTTCTCTTTTCCATAAAGTATGCACATCATCATGGCTATATACATGAACTGTGGTTCTAGTGATGAGATTGAGTATATGTCATGAGAATCAACTCTGAACTTTTCGGGGCATGAGCACCAGTCCTTAATCAAGTCGGAAAGATTCTTTCCATATTGATCACAATCCTTCTTGCTAAAATTTTCTAGAAAATTGGCATTGTAAATGAAGTTTGATGTCAAAGACAGTTTATACATCACCTGTACGTGTTCTGGACGAAATGACCCAACAATTACCTTTTGACAATTGAAAATAGTTCTAGTTGGGATTTCCACATGATCTAGTGCCCATTTAATCATGTCATTATAGGGTAAAATACTCGGCCTTGTTTCTACCGTATGCATCTCTGCCTAAGACATAGTCTTGTATTTTTTAGATAAGTATTCCTTTTCGTTGTCCCTCGAATCATCAGGGTAGTTTACCAGCTCGTACTATAGGATGTTGAATACATTCTTCCAGGGTTTAACTGTGTTTATATTTCTGGGTGTGGTGTGGAGATAACCTCTGAACTTTGGCCTGAACTCTCACTAGTCTCTTTAGCTTCTTTTCATGGAGGCATGGTAGTAGTCCTAAAAAAAAAACCTGCTATTTGTCATAGAAAACGCATAGGGCTGAGTATCTCGTTAAGCAAGCTCTGTGAAAACGAGAATGTAATTCAGAAAATAAAAAATCTTCTTTTCCTTAAGCGTATCAATCTGCGTAGACCTTTTCTGACAACGTGTTTAATTCCTTTATTAAAAATATTTGGGTGATAAAGAAGGATCTTATTTGAAATCATTTCCCTAAATCAACTATTAATGTCATTAATGGTCGATATTTCATGATCTGGGAAAGCGTAGAGATCATTTGAATTTACCTATATTTCAAACCAACGTAAACTTTATTGGAGATAAGACTATTTAAGGTGTTAATAAATCAATTTTATCCTGTTAATTAATCGTGTTTAACCTTAATCCATTTCGGGGTTTGGAATCCCAAGCGATCTTATTTCATTTCAAGTTATGATCCCCGAATCGCGAGATCCCGATTTGATCAATTGATATTAATCAAGTTTAACCGTTTAATTAATCGTGATTAATTAAGGGTTTCGCGACTTAGGGTATCGTCATTTCAAGTTGTCGTTTCAAGACAGGATCCTCAAAATATGAAACCGCGATATGATTTAATTATTGTTAATCATTATTAATTGTTTAATTAACCTAGTTTAATTTAAGTTGGTTTCGCAATTTCGTATATCAGGACTTTGGTGATCGCTCGGGGCATGTATCCTCAAATCGAAAAGTCACGACGTGATTAATTTGTATTAATCATTTTTAATTATTTAATTAACATGGCTTGAAACTTATCGCGGTTTCATGATTTCGCATGTCGGGACATTGAGATTCATTACATATTGGACTGTTAGGTCTGCAAAACCCCGAGACCTGACATTTTGAAGATTGTCTTTAGCGATTTGACCTTCCAACTAGTGGGCAGATCCATAAATTTAAAGAATTTAGGATCGTTGTATTAAATGGAACACCCCATCAATGGTGATATCCAAGTGCCTGTTTGTCTTTAATTAAATAAGAATTAAACTTATTTAAGTCTAAAGTTCAGAAAAAATATATGTTTCAACATAGGCTCCATCTACGTATCTCGTCTCCCTACAAGACGAGAAGAATAGTAGACCAAGTGCCTTTATTGGGTAAATTGAGTCATTATTGCATTTTTGTGAAACAAATTCTGAAAGAGGGCACACAGAAAAACTTAAGATTTCATCCTTATCTCTGAAAAATTTCAAAACTTAATAATTTATTGCTCTCGAGTTTAGGCTTATCAATGGATTTCTTTTCTTAAAAATGACTTCAGATTGCTTAAGATAATCAAAAAAACCTTAATCATTCTAACATGCTCTGTTCGATTTTGTTCGCATCAAGGTAAAGTAATTTTAGTGTTTTTAGACAGGGAGTCTCGTGTTAGCTTAGAATGTAGATCTAGTCAAAAAGAGAATGAGTTACTAGAGTACATTATAATTCATGTATAATAGCCTTGCCGATATCATAGACATTGCTTCACTGCCAACAAGCATGTTCAGTACCCTGGTGAAGTTATCTAATTTCCCATATTGAATTTCCTTTCACCACTTCAATTGGCAATTTTACACTTAAATGTTGAGATGAGGGCAATCATTTTATGAATTTCCTTTCATCATCTCTTTTGGACCAGATGGGGGAAATCATTTTATGAATTTCCTTTCACCATTTTCCTTATATTTTTAAAACATGAAGTGGGGGCAATCAATTCGTATACAATATACCGGGAATGATATCTATTTATAATTTAGCAATAGAGGTCTGTCAACTCTTTTTGATTACTCTAGACTAATCCTCCTCTGACTCTCAAAACCTCTTTGCTTATAGGGAAGATCTCACGGGGATCTTTTATTATCCAAGGACTTTCCTTGAGCCAAAATAATCAGTTTAAACCTGTTAGAAGGGATAAGAGAGTTAGGATTAGCCTATACATACTTTTCGTTCATCTAAAGTTAGAGGAATCATAAGAATTTTTACCTATTTTCATTTTTTGAAAATTCGTTTATGAGTTTTCAAAGTTAAGGTGAGACCTTTTTTTTCTCTGTGAAGACCATGGGATGATATCAATAATCACATGAAAATACAACTTTGAAAATGAGCGAGGGGGAAATAATGAAGGTTTCAGATGTTCTATTGCAAGCACGGTTGCTTTTATACAAACTTTTCATTTGATTCTTGAAACTTTTTCTTTAAGGTCTCCTTATTGCTTACTTTTTATTACAGATTAATTTCATTTTTTTTTTATCCAGAGGAAACTCTCGATAAATTTAAAAAGTAATTTTCATTTCTCTGGATATAGATTAGGTGACAATATTTCTATATATGGGACTTCTGTCATACTAAATGATATTTCTTTGGAAATTTAAACAGGGCAGAAGTTCATACCTTAGATTTACTCTTATATTTTCACCTAAGTAAACTATTTATTTGTCACCTGTTTCGAGCGAGAGCCAATGTTCTGATATATGAAGGCCAGTTTCTAATGTCTTTGATCTCTCGACTATTAGTGAGTATCCTGCATAACAATAACATGAAGAATGTCAGGAATTTACGGGTAACAAGACTCTATGTGTCATCCCTTAGATTTAAACAAGGCAGAAGTTCATACCTTAGATTTACTCTTATATTTTCACCTAACTAAACTATTTATTTTTCACCTGTTTCGAGCGAGAGCCAATGTTCTGATATATGAAGGTCGATTTCTAATGTCTTTGATCTCTTGGTTATTAGAAAGTATCCTGCATAACAATAACATGAAGAATGTCAGGAATTTACAGGTAACAGGACTCTATGTGTCACTTATCTTTATATTTTTGATTTTATGAAATCAAATAATCTGGTTTTATTTATAATGAAAGTAAAAAATTACATAAACAGTCAAAAAACTTTGAATCAAAAAAAAGAAAACAAACCAGTATGTACAATGAGAGTTTGGAAACTGATCATTGCATAAAATGCTTAAGGTAACGCCCATTGATAGGGTCGTTGAGGATTTTACTATCCATATTTTCTAACAAAAATGAATTCTTCCCTTCAAAATATGTGACTTTGAAAGGTCCACACCATATATGGTCGAATTTTTCGTGCTTTCCTAAATATTACTTTCTAGCATCCCAGCTTAAAACCGGGTCACCAGGGAGGAATGCCCTATCTTTAGCTTTTTGATCAAACAAGGCTTTCATGTTATCCTGATACTTCTAGAGTCTTTCATCTACTTCATCCCTATTTTGCTGGACTTCAATCAGTTGATTTATTCTTCTGGTGACATGATTTGTCTCTTCCTTTTCATCTTGCCAGAGTTTCATTATAGGCAAAGCTAGGTTTATGGGTAGTACCACGTCAATTTCGTACACCATTTTAAAAGGGGACATCCTGATCGATTTCTTGGTGCCTATCTGATTTTCCCACAAATCATATTTCAAATGCACATGCCATGCTTTCTTATTCTCATTCAATACTTTTTTAATCATGGCGATCAAGATTTTATTTGATGATTCAGCTAATCCATTGCCTTGAGGATAGTACGTTGTGGAATGGCCCAGTACAATATTTTACTTTTGGAAAAAATTGACCATCACCATAGATTTAAATGCCTGGGCATTATCTGTAACTATCTTCCGAGGGCAGCCAAATCTGGATAAAATGTTTTCCTCCAAAAATTTTATCACCACCAAATCTGTAGCATTTCTGGTCAGAATGGCTTCTACCCATTTGGTGAAATAATCCGTAGCGGTCAGGATCCACATGTTTTTAACGCTAGAGTGTGGATTGATTTCACCGATAAAATCCAGCCCCCATTGTTGAAACAGGGCTTCTGTTTTAACTAGGACCAAAGGTAATGCAGAAATCTTCTGCTTGCCTGAAAACATTTGGCAGGGATTACAGGGTCTAACTTTGGCATTCAAATCGGAAAATAATTTAGGCCAATAATATCCTTCTCTCAAGATTTTATAGGTCTTTGCTCTCCATGTGTGATGACCTCCACACACTCCTTCGTGAAATTCATTTATCACTCTCTCCATTTCAGATTCTACCAAACAGTTCAACAAAAATCCTAGAGGATCCTTCCAATATAATTGGCCATCCATGATACAATATTTTACTGTGTGCAACTTTAACATTCTAGATTTAGAAGAATTCATATCACCTAGGCACTGCAAAGTTAGAAGGTAGTAGACTATATCTTTATACCAAGATGAATAAGAGAACTTCTCCTCGATTTGAGTTGTGGGTATTTGATCGTCGAACTCGTCTATGTCCAAAAATCCTTTGCACTCTTGCAGGTTATTTATTCCAAGCGCTTTGAAATTATATTTGGCTAGTAGCTTAGCTAAACATTGTCCTTTGACAAGCTTTGTCAGTTTCACCTCCAGATCAAATTCTTGAATTTTAGCAAGCCATCGACCCCTCCTTCCGTCACTATCGGGTTGAACTAGTATATCTTTAACAAAACTGGTGGGTACATATGCAATTATTTTAGAATGTAGTACATAGGTCCTGAAAGCATTTAGGGTCTTCACCATTGCATAGGAATTCTTTTCAATTATATCGTATCTCAACTCTGCATCTCTAAGGATTTTACTGAAGAATGATATTGGTTGTTCGAACCCTTCTTCGTTCTTCTGTAGGAGTACTGCAGTGATTGTGTGTTCGGATGCGAATGAGAAAATTAGGAATTATTTTAGATAATCTAGGCTTGCTAGCACTGGTGCTTCACCTATGACCTTCTTGATGCGCTCAAATGACGCTTTGGCTTCGTTCATCCATTTAACCGCGTTGTCCTTCTTAAGCATATCTGTAATCAATTTCACGATTTCAGCGAAGTTTGGGATAAATCTTCTTAAAAAAACAAATTTTCCTAAAAATGACTGAATCTCTTTTCTATTTCTAGGAATATTGATAGTATCTATAGATTCAACCCTTTTCGGGTCGATTTTAATTCCATCCTAAGATACTATATGGCCTAAGAGTTTACCTTCCTACATTGCAAAGTGAGATTTCTTGGGGTTTAAAGACAAACCAAATTTGTGACATTTCTCAAACATTCGTTTAAAGTGTACCAGTTGTTCTGCATAAGATTTAGAAAATACAGTTAGATCATCAAGATAAATGACAACGAACTTATCTCTTTCGCCGACAAAGACGATGTCCATAGCTCATTGGAAATTTTCACCTGTGTTCATCAAACCAAATGGCATTTTGTCATACATAAAGGTACCCCATGGGGTGGTGAACGCAGTTTTTTCTTTATCATCCTCATGGATCGCAATTTGATTGTAGCTCGAAAATCCATCAATCATGGAAATTCTATTTTCCCTGACCACTTTTTCCAATACATGGTCCATTTTAGGTAATGGATAATTATTTTTTAGGGATGATTTGTTTAAATTTTTGAAATCTATGCACAGTCTGATTTCATCATTCTTAATTCTTACCGGTACTAGATTGGCTACCCATTCAGAGTATCTGAGTGGAACAATGATTTTAGCATCCATGAGTTTCTTTACCTCCTTTTCTATTATAGGAAGTAGTATGAGATTTATCTGTCTGAGCTTCTATCTAAATTTTTTAACACCCTTCCTCAGAGGAATCTTGTGTTCAATTATAGTGGTATCATAAGTTCTTAATTCATCATAGGACCAGGAAAAAAGGTCCTTGTATTGTTTGAGAAATTCGACATATTTTCTTTTTACTTTAGGGGAAGGTATTTAGATATTTTTACCAGCTTAGGAGTTTCCTTGGTGCCTGTGTCACGGTCTTGAACCTCTTCAGGCTGAGGCTATAAAGTAGACTGTAAGGGAATGTCGTCATGATCAATTGATATCTCCAAAGGAATCATACCCTTAGGGATTTGATTATTTTTTAGTACCAGCATGTGGTGATCTGTGATCGTATCTCGAAACTCCTGAGGATCTTCACCTTCCTGCATAATCTAGACAGGATCATTCCAATTTTCCTGATCAATATGGGTTTCAACAAATTTGTCCACCATTTCTAAGAATTGTTTGATTTGCTCATCATCTTCGAATACCTTCCAATGTTGTATATTGTTTGGTATTGATGGTATATGCCTCATTTCTATATGATATTTTAGTTTGAGGATAGTAGGAGGTAAAAACATCTGAGCGACTTTGGCCAAGGAATCTGCCTATTGATTTTCAACTCTGGGAATGTGGTGGATATTAAACGATGAGAAAAATTTATCATTCCGATCCCAGGAACAATTTATGTAGGATCTTAACCTTGCATGTTTGGCCTGGTACAACTTCTTTATCTTCTTTACGATCAATTCTGCGTCACCATAAACAATCAAGATTTCAATTTTCAACTTCCTGGCAGCCTCTAATCCCAAGACGAGAGCTTCATATTCACATACATTATTGGTGTAATCGATATCCCACTATAATTTGTAAGAGAAGGGAATAATAAACTCATCCTTGGGTGCTACAAACAACACTCCAGCTCCTACTCCTTCACATGATGAAGCACCATCGAAATACATTTTCCAAACTCCAATCTTATTTACATTTTCATTTGTCTTTTCAATTTTTTCTTTTCTGTATAATTTTCTTCTATACATTCTTATAAATCATCATCAATCGATAGTATACAATTTCCTAAATCTCGATCTATGACATACACAGGGTAATTATTTGGATTCAGTGGATCACTTACTATATATGCCAGCCTTGTTTCTCTATACAGGCGGGTGAACTATCCGTCGAAGATCAGGATTGTAGCATATGTCATGTCAAGTTGAATGGATCCTCCAAGCTTAGTGCCCCAAGACTTGGATAAAAAACACCATACTTTGGAGGGATATCAGCAACAACCAAATCCATCATAACACTTTTTACAGGAATTTGTGCAAGATTAATCACTAAATCTTTAATCATACTCAAACATTTAACTTTTCTCGAATAAAAAGAATAAAGATCTCCATATGGTCTGGTAATTTCGAGACCAAGTCTATCCATGATAGCTTTAGGCATCACATTGTGGGAGGCTCCAGAATCCAACATGAAATTATGGAGCAGATGATCATGGAAAGTTAGCGTAATGTAGAAAGGAGCGACATAATCTCTGGTACCTTCAAAACGCGGACCAAACACTATATTCGGTTTATCATATTCTAGATTTATAATGTCGGCCTGAATTTCAATATCTAAAAAATTTATCATTTTGGCAATTTGTTTTCTGTATGTAGGGTTCTTTTCCATTTCAACCAGAGGTACAGGAATCTTGATCTTATTAATCTCATTTTCTATACTGAAATTTCCTGCTGCTTTATCAGCTTCTCTGGTTTGGGTCTCTATCTCCTTTCTTTCTGATTTATTGGTATGTGTTTCTTTTGTTTCATATGTTTTTGCTTCCGCAGTCTGTAATTCAATTTTTTTTGTTTTGATAGTCTACGTTTTAGCCGTGGGTATTTCCATTGTTCTTGTATTAGTAGCTGGTGTTTCTATTGTTTTTGTCTTGGCAGACTATGTGTTAGCGGCCTTTGTTTTAACGATATGTCTTTCAACATCTTTGGGAGCTGCCTCATTTGCTTCCCCTCTCAATAAGATTCTCTTCGGTTGGGCAGTTGCCATATTTCTATTTCTAGGCCTTAAATTATACTTTTGTTGGAGCTCGACCATTATACTATCGACAATTCCTTGATAAGTAGAATCTTCTGTGATATTTACACTATCATCATTATTAGACCGATATTATTCATTCAAAGACCTTTCATAATATTGTCTTGTCAAATGCGATTGTTGGTAGTCATCACCAAGATTATTCATATCTTCCTCTAACTCCTCAAACTCTTGTATGTCATCTCCTCCTATAAAATTTTCGTTTTTAAAGGGAGTCTGAATCTTTTGATGTTAATTTTTAATTGTTCTTTGTTTTGTTTGGGAGTTAGGGTTCCTCCTGAAATATTTCCTACCAAATTGATCTTCTTTAGATTGATCCAGTTCCATCTTCGAAATTTTGTTTGATAATTCTTTAATTATTTTTTCCATATCATCTATCTTGTCTTCCGAGGACCTCCCAGATCCAGAGGGTCTTGCTTGTTCTCTAAATAGTCTAGTCTCTTTATTTCTCATTTAGACTTTAGTTTTTAACTTTCTCGATGCCATCATATTTGACTCAATATCTACAACATCATCTTGCATCCTAGTAAGGTCAACAACTCTCCTTTCTCTAAATAATAGAGCAAAATTGGGCTCAAAAGCCCCGACGAAAGATACTTTTTCTATAGGTTGGGAAGGTTTAACCTCACCTAGGATCTGTTGGTAGCCAATTCACTTTTTTATACTATCCTTATAAGCTGCCTACACCAGTGTTTTGCGAACCTTGATTTTCATCGCAATCTTTGGAATAAAACAACACTGTTATTTTTGAGCAATTTGCACACCTTCCGTTGTTCTCGTTTTCACGACTGCAAGCGTGAAAATTTTGATTTCGAAGTCACATTTTAATCGTCACTAGTCACTCTTGTCTATGTGTTCATTGTTTTTCCGATTTAATTATAGATGCACAGTCGGCAAGGCTCCAAGATCTTTACTCATTTGTCATTCTTTAATTGTTAATATGACTTCGTTTTTATAAGACTGTGATGATATTCTTATGATCAAGTTTTTGATACATTGGTGTTTTGATGTTCTATAAACTTTCATTGCTTTCCTTGACATATTGGTTTCATGAAAACACATTAACGTTAGAACCTTGGTGTAATCTTTTCATACAACATTTGATATGATCGAACCCTTGGTGTTGATTTCGTTTATTTTCTTTGGTTTTGAAACTAAAACTATGGTATAACTATTGCTCGCGCGAATGTTTAATCCACTTACCATTGATTTCATTGGTTGATCGAATGGCATAATTGTTAACACATATGCATAGTCATTTGAATAGTTTTAAGTGCCAGTGGTTGTACTGTGGATATGACTGTTGTGCATGGGCCAAAATAGCTCCACCACTTTCGCACGTTCTTTCATAAATGATTTCCCCCTATCCTGGGTCATTCCTGGTGTTTTTGGGTAAGCCTGTGAGCATTCTTCCCCTGTGTATGATGTGATCCAAACCCTGGCTCGTTCACATCGCTCACTGTGTGCTCATGTCTATGGCACCGGTGGTGTGAATAGAGTCGACTGGTAGTCAAGCTCTGTTACTGTTTGATAACGCTCGTAAGGATTTAGAGGATAATGGATGGCTCGCGTTTGTACAGAGGTTCGAGGGTTTCAATCTGTTTGTTGCACAACAATTCACCCTTACCTTTGATGGGTGTAGGGATAAAGTAGGTGACATTCATCTTGAGCGGAATGAAGAGTTCATAAGCTCTACCACAGGATTGGCAGCCACAGGCCAGCGATGGTTTAAGAACTCCAAAGTTGATGAAGTACCGTGGCCTTTTCTATTCGTATCACAAAAGGTTACATCCTGTGACAACGATATGCCTATTTCCACACTTAAACCCAGGTGGCACGATCTTTTGATAATAGTTAAACATTTTGTGACCTATGAAGGTCGGTATGGATTGGTTTTTCTTTATCACCTTCGACTGTTAATGAATTTCATGGGTTATCCATTGAACATGCCATTTTACTTCCTGCGTAGTCTTTACAAAATGGCTAAGAGGTTCAAACGCAAGAAGTTCGTTAGTAGTTTGTTCCACCATGGCTTGATTAGACTCATCGTTGTTCACCATTTGAACCTCCACGACAATAATTGGCAAGCCTTTCTTTCTCGAAATGGCTTTGTTGATTCAGAGTCTATCCAAATTGATAAAGTCGTGGTCAGTGAGACTAAGGTCGGGCCACCCGTGCCTTTCCATGCCCTTCTACCCTCTCCAAAACCCTCGGTCAGCCCTGACATCGACCTACCCGACATCGTAATAGACAAGGATGAGGCTGTCAAGAAGCCCGTGAATAAGAAGGTCAAGGGTAACCCTACTATCAACAACAAGGGTAAAAATAATGCTTGATTGATATCAAGACTGGCCCAGAATAAACCTAAGCCTAGCGTCGACCAAAATCCCATTGTTCTCAGCGAAGACTCGGACTCCGATATCGAGCGCTTCCTAGCTGGAGAGTACCCCTATTCCCAAGGCCTGTGCTCCAAGACACCCTATGACTATGTTTCTAATTTGCCCCCATGCCTAAAGAATAATCCTAATTACCCAGGAATCAAGTTGCAAAATGAAACCCTCGGTGATTTAAACAAACCCTCTCCTACAATTTTGAAGCCCGAACAGACATCATGTAACCAGTGTAATGTGTGGCTTGAGCGCTACTATATCGACGTTCCCTTGTTACAGTCAAAGATTAAATCATTGGAAAACCAAGTTACAGTGCTGTCAAGAGAAAGGGACAAACTTCAAGTTGTTGACAAGAAGCAGAAAACCACTGGTTTGATCGTTTTTAGAAATGTCGAATCGGCGACATCCTTCGTCAATTCAAAACTATCATGACCAAGTTGTCTGCTGATTATACAGGTATGAATTTCAATATCAATTTCGTTTTATGAATTTCTTGGATTAATATATGAATTGGTTTTTGAGTTTCGATTAGTTCTGTTTATTATTCGAAATAATTTTGTCATGGTCTGATTATCAAAAACGGTTATATGTGGATCTTGTACAGTAGATTCATTTTGATAAAATAAAATGTGGTTATGATTTTGGTATGCGATTTGGTCGTGCCCAGTTTAACAATTGATTGGTTTTCATTGGGATTGATTTGTTTTGAATAATTCTGTTGGTTTGAATTAATGTGATCAATGAAGTTTGTTTTCTCTTAGATTTTGATTGCTTATGACTTGTATAAGAGATTTTTGTGCTAAAGTTAGAACATGGCTATGTTTCGATTTGGTACGATTTCGTTGTGGTTGGATTATATCGGCTCTAATTTAATTCTTATGATTTGACTTTGGAACGATTTCGTGGGCTGAAATTGTTATGATCCTTTAGATATGTTATGCGTCATTATTAATGATTGGTTTAATAAATATGATGTAATATTTTAAAACAGGAAAACAACTCTGTTCGACTTCGATTTGGCAAAAATGACTCTATTTTGTATTGAATCGATATTCTCCTTTGGCTTGTGTCGAAGATCTATTTGCTAAAATCATGGAAACAGTGTTAATTTCTGTCAGCCTCAAACTGTTTCGATTCATTCATATTCGATTTGATTTACAAGTGGTTATTGTGTGCAACGATTAGCATGATCATTTATTTATATTTAATACAGTTATATCAATTTGAAAATGATCCTGTTGATTTTGTTTGGATTCGATAATGATCTTGTTGATAATTGAATCAACATAAATTGTTGGTGTTGATTTCAATTGGTCTATGAAAATGATTTCATTGCTGTTGAGTTATCCAATATGATTCAGTTGACCCAAAATTGTGATAACAAATGAAACAGAGTACATGTATCTCTGTAATCAGTCGATTGATCATAATCTTGTTTGTTCTCAAATTAGCATAACAATTTTGATTTGAATGATTCGTTGGTTTTCAAATAGAAATTAGATACTTATTTAATAGTTTGAATTTAATTCTTTCAGTTTTAAATTGGTTTTAATACGATTCTGTGTTTGATTTAGACCAGCTACAGAATCGCAAGATTCTGTAGCTAGTCTTAAAAATTAGATTTTTGTCAATTTTATCAATAAAACATTATCTAAACTTCTGTATTCTTGTCTACTTACAGGTACCTACGAATTTCATTGAAAAATGGGACATGTTGTAGCAGTTTAGATATAGTTTTCAGTTGTTAGTCATAGGAAAAAAATAGGGTCTTGGGAGATTATTCCCAGATTTTATGTAAACTATTTTGATAATTCCCACAGGGATGTTTTACCCTGTGGGAGGTCTTTAAATACTTGTTATTTTTTGTAATAAACTCATCATCCTCACTGTGGGAGAACCAGACTATGGATTTATGATACAGACTGAGATGAAAGTTGATGTCTTGTAACAACTTTCGCTTTCAATATATCAAACTTTTGTTTCAAGTTTTATTCATGTCATTTTGCAGTTGATTATAGACTACTTTAGCTATCGTAATCTATTGCAGGTTGATGTGACTTGATTAATGTGTAATCTATATCTGATATCTCTTACTTAAAAAAATACAACAATTACTTGTTTCAGTTAATGAATCATAGATTTCTCTTCTTCGTTAATTGAATCATTTTATACAAATCCTTGCACGCAGATTTATCTAAATGTTATGATTTGTAAATTATAAGATTGTTGTAACTTTTATGTCTTGTTTGTTCTGTTATCTATATTCAAAAGAGCACCGCTGCTTACTGTTTACCAGAGGCTGGCAGAAGATTGATGTGGGTTTCCTCCCACCGAATAGCTGAACCAACTATTGGATACAGGACGAACCTGAAGCGTTACTTCAGGTCAGTTTGCTATTTGTCATTTAATAGTTATCTTATTAGTGTTATTTAAGTAGTTTAGATAAATATATTAGTTTATATTCCTAGTTAGAGTCATTATTTTAGTTGTTTAGTTTAGATAGTTTTTCAATTTATTTCTTTTTCATAAAATTATAAAAATAAAAAAACAATAGTTTCGCTATCTTTGGATAGATTACCAATGAGTTTTGCAGGTTTTCATTTAAATCTGTAATTTGTAATTATTGTACATTTGTGATTAAGATTTATTTATGTTATTAGTTAGATATTTAATTTCGTAGAGTTATTATAGTATTAGATAGTAAATTGTATATATAATAGTTTAGATTTGTTTAGTAGTTTGTTTTAATTATTGTTTTCAATTAGATTAGTTCCTTAGTGTAGTTTTATTTTGTTTTCCTAGGACTTAGATCGGCCAACGAAGCCGCTAAACCCGTCAGGGTGGGTCATCCCAAACGGCTTGGGTTATTTAGACAACCCCGGACCGGATCCACTCTTCCAGTTGGTGAGCGTTCATTTTCGCCCATCAACAAATGGTGCTAGAAGGAGGGCTGACTGACAAGTCGGCCTTGTAGGAGCCTTTATTTTTAAATGTATTCAATTTCCCCCATGTCTCCCCAGATCACTGTGTTGGAACATGCTTTCAACTTCTCATTACCCAATGTTCCCAACGAGACAGTCTTTCGCTTGTCCAAACTCACCTTTGATGGTGAAGGCAATACATTTTCTAAAGACCACCTTAACAAGTTTTGGTGCAAATGCATCAAACATGACATCTCAGATTTAGGAGTTTTATGCAAACTATTCGCTTTTACTTTTAGAGGTCGAATAAAAAATTGGTTTGAATCCTTTCCAGCATGTCACATTTTTGATTGGTTTCAATTTGTAGATGAGTTTCTAGATGCTTTTGAAATTTATGATTTTGATCAATTATGTAAAGAATTTCATACTTCGCTAATCAACGACGATTCATCTTCAGAAGACTTTTTGACAAGAGTCTATCATATCCTCTGTAAATTTAATCTCGATGACATGTCATTGGCATTAAATCTCTTCTATGATGCTTCCATCCCTTCCATCCAGTCATGTTCAATCACGAATGAAGAACCAATTGCAAATCTTATCACTCAACTGCAAGAACAATCTTCTTCGCAAGAAGAGAAAAATTCTTCCGATAATGTTGAACAAGCCAGGGTGGTAGAATCTATTGATCACGCTCTTATTGACAACCAAATCGGTTTTTCCTTTGAATCATTGTATTTTCAGTCTAAGACTAGTATGGAAGATGATTCGTTTCTGGCTCAAGGTGAATACCCTCATTCTTGTAACTCATGCTCTAATCAACATTTAAAATCATTCATTGAAGAACACTTAAGCAACGAAAATATTCTTGAATGTTCTAGTACTCCTATGAAACTGATTAGAGAAGAAGTTACGCAACTAGAAGAAGAAACATTAAACCTTCATCCTCAAAATGCACTTTGTTCACAGGAAAGACTAGATGCTTGTCACATAAATTTTGAATTATCTATCACACAAAAGGCAAATCTAGATGATCATATTATGTTGAGGGATTCGTCACCAAAACAGAGTAAGAGTTTTAAAGAAAATGAAGAGAATTGTCTTGAGAATACCATTGTTGAGTATCATAGTTCAAGAGATTCTTTTCATCTGCTTATTTCTAATTCCTTTT
>ML781293.1:113495-142139 GCA_009831015.1 Picea engelmannii
TATGTTGAGGGATTCGTCACCAAAACAGAGTAAGAGTTTTAAAGAAAATGAAGAGAATTGTCTTGAGAATACCATTGTTGAGTATCATAGTTCAAGAGATTCTTTTCATCTGCTTATTTCTAATTCCTTTTATTCTTTATATCTTGATCTATTCCTAGATTCCGGTGGACTTGACATCTTACCTACAACATCCTACTCTTTTCCACCACAATCATATCCTTTCGATATGCTAAATTTTGGTGAAATCAATTCCAAACCTAACAAATTGATAAACTTGGATTTGATGCTTGTTCACTTTCATCACTCACATGGGAAGAGGACATGTTGTGAGATGATTTTACACAGTTTATTGTTGAAAAAGATAATGCACTATATTTTATGGAGATCAAACATTATAAGTTGCATATTCGTTCTTTGCTTAGCTCGAATCTTAATGTTTATGCTTCACATTTTGAAATGATCAATCTCAACGAAGGAAACATTCAACCCAATGATCTAATTGATTGCACGAATTCTCCTATGATAAGTTTCCCATTGATATATTCGTTTCATCAAAGTCATGGTTTGTATCCCCATTTTTGTGACAGGATCTTAGGATGGCTTGAATATTCTTATATAAAAAAATTTCATAATGAAGATAAAGTTGCGCTTTCTTGATTTCTACCTAAGAATCTTGGAAGTAGGCGTGACATATTTCTTTTAGATCCTCCATGTGAAGAAATTAATGAGTACTTAGAGAACTATCAGGAGGATGGGGCATTTTAGCCTTAGCTAATGGTTATTCCATTTCCTCATAATCCTGACAAGTTTTTCAAACTTTATTACACTCGCCCATGCCATTATGACCCTTATCACGACAAGATTGCACAATGGCTGGAGGATTCATACAACACGAATATCCAAGGAAATGGTAAGATCATGCTTACTTTGTTTTTAGATGATGATTATAAAGGTAAGTGTGATATGTTTCTGTCATTTCTTGATCTATTACCATTCTTATTAGTAATGCTTGATCTTGTTTCCATTGCAGGATTGGAGTCACTTCATTGGCTACATTGGAAGCATGACTTCACTTAGCATTTTTTATTTGTTTAGTAGTTAGAGTAGGTTTAGGAATAGGTTTTTCTTTCAGTTTTATTCCTCACTAGTTCTCTTTGTAATAATGCAGTCATGAACGCAAGTGGGCGCACCACGAGAACCATAATATGACTGTTGTCAGGGAAGTCCCCTTGATCCTTTTTTCTTTACTCTTAGTTGAACATTTATTTTCAAAAACGCAGTATCATCATGAAAATCTTAAATGGAAAAGTAAAGAGATAAATAAATCTAAATCAACCTCGACCCGAGGTACCACGAGTAAGATTGCTTTCCCATCAAACAAGATTTTCCTACTTTTTTTTTAGTCTCCCAAGGGATTTGTTGCATGAGGTTTTCAGATGCACCTTCTGTACATATTTTCTTTTGTTTTTTTTGGATTTCTTTTCTTTCAAATCCTTCTTCGCTGGTGTGTTTTGATTTCTCCCTTATGCTTATCAGTTTTTCTTTTGGAAATACACATACTTGAATTTTTTGAACTATTCAGACAAGGAAAACAAAAAATTCTTTCACTGGAATGACTGCTGAAAAATTGTCTAAACATCAATATACTTCTGAAATTTACATCTGTGTTTGCAAAGACTGTTGTTTGAAAGAAGTTAACTAATTTCGATATATGAGTAAAGACTGTCACGATCATCTATTATCTTTTTACGTTGTCCCTATTCCTTAAGGGAATGACTCAGAAGATGTCTCCCTGCCTTAGAAAGTTGGTTCTATAAATGAAACATCTCTGGATCTTAATAAAGGATAGTTCTAAAAAAATTTGCTGAGGTCTGAAAAAAATATGTTAAAATATCATAATTTTCAGAGTTACCCCGCTCAACTATATATCTTTGAAAAACTAAGTAAATCATTAAAAGAGTTGTGGGAAGTGCTTGTAAACCCGTCGGGATGCTGAACAGGTCTGCTGGTAGTGGGTAAATGCATGCATGACACCAAGAAAAATTCGTCGGGGTACTGAACAGGCCCGCTGGCAGCGAAGCAATGTCGGGTATATGAAAATTTGCAAAAATGAGATAACTTGACCTTAAAATGTCCTTTATTTTGATCCGGAACTTCTTGGCAGGATACAGATATTAGAGTGGGTTAAATGGAAACCCTGTCGAGGCTATGGACGCCTGCTGGCAGCAGTGGCTCTGTCAACATTATTGGGGATTTCATCTTTAATATCGTGGCTTGCTTATCTTAAGACTGTTATTAGTTTTCATCCTTTAAGCACTGCTGGAATGTTTGATCATAATGATGTTTAAACAATTTTCTGGTTATTTCTGTGGAATTGTTCTTGTTATCTTAATCTGAATTCATTCTTTTGGTAGAGATAACTGCTTCTACTAGTGTGTCACCATTTTTGGCAACCAATTCACTTTTTTATACTGTCCTTATAAGCTGCCTACACCAGTGTTTTGCAAACCTTGATTTTCATTGCAATCTTTGGAATAAAACAACACTGCTATTTTCGCGCAATTTGCACACCTTCCGTTGTTCTCATTTTCACGACTGCAAGCGTGAAAACTTTGATTTCGAAGTCACATTTTAATCGTCACTGGTCACTCTTGTCTATGTGTTCATTGCGTTTTCGATTTAATTATAGTTGCACAGTCGGCAAGGCTCCAAGATCTTTACTCATTTGGCATTCTTTAATTGTTAATATGACTTCGTTTTTATAATACTGTGATGATATTCTTATGATCAAGTTTTTGATACATTGGTGTTTTGATGTTCTATAAACTTTCATCGCTTTCCTTGACATATTGGTTTCATGAAAACACATTAACGTTAGAACCTTGGTGTAATCTTTTCATACAACATTTGATATGATCGAACCCTTGGTGTTGATTTCGTTTATTTGATTTGGTTTTGAAACTAAAACTATGGTATAACTATTGCTCGCGCGAATGTTTAATCCACTTACCATTGATTTCATTGGTTGATCGAGTGGCATAATTGTTAACACATATGCATAGTCATTTGAATAGTTTTAAGCGCCGACAGTTGTACTGTGGATATGACTATTGTGCATGGGACAAAATAGCTCCACCACCTTCGCACGTTCTGTCATAAATGATTTCCCCCTATCCCGGGTCATTCCTGGTGTTTTCGGGTAAGCCTGTGAGCGTTCTGCCCAGTTGTTGGGAAATAATACCCTACGGACTAACAAGATAGGGCGGAAATTGTACGCAGATCATGACCTTAAAGAACTCACTCTTCACTTATCACCCCAATACTCAAACCCCTTTTTCACACACAAGCATGGAAAAGACCTACTAACCTTTTTCTATCGATGTTCGATGTAGATCCTCCGTTGCGCTTTATCCTCTTGCTTTCACTGCTCCTTCCAAAGAAGATCCTGCAATCAAGACAAAACACTACACATGCATGCTATTTTTCTACCTAAGGGTTAGAGATTAAGCATAAATCAAATAAAATATATATCACTCGCGCATTAGGACAGGAAAAGTATTCTTTTATTAATCTCAAGATGAATCAACTTACAATAATGATAGAGATAGGCCACCGTTCCTCAATCCTGATCCTTGGCTCCTCCTCTTCTTTGTCCTCCAACTGCTTTGCTTGAATTCTTCTTAGGCTTGAGGAAAGGCTACAGGGTTGGGACAAAATGGATTCGGCAATTGGGTAGAGTTTCTTTGCTATCTTTTTCCTCCTCCAAATAGTACCCCTACCCCTTCTTTTATAGGATAGAAGGAGATAGGGTTTTGGACGAAATCTCGTCCATGCATGGCTGGGAGTTTCAGTTAACTGACCCATAGATTTTTGTCCCGTCGGAAACTTTCCTATTTTTGTGCTTTGTTAGGTAAACGCAAGATGTAGTAGGCCTGCCAACGTTCAAACTCATGCTGTAAGAGGCCTGCCAATGTTCCAATGCATGCAGTAGTGGGTTAGTGTGCATGCCACTTGATTTAAGAGGATTTTCAAGAGTTTGTTCAGCATGGCTTTGGCAAGGAAGGGATATGAGTTGGCCTGATGCCTAGTAAGCATGTGTGGTGCAATTTAGGGTTATAACAGATGCCCCCTAATGTGTGAGGTCAGAAGAGCATCTGATGGCTGAAATACATTACCAATTCTTTACCAATCTGTACTGATATGTTGAATGAGTGAGCCCAGGAATAAGGAATCATGCGGTGCCATCTGCAAAAAATATAAAATGTCTCACCGAGGCGAGCATACCCATGCTCGGGATAAAATAGAACCATAGCTACCAATCAAATACACTATAGATCCATGTCCAACAACTATGAAGAGTAGCCACGAACGATACACAACGAAGCTACATCTCGAAATCAGAAAGATATACATATAAAGTATCCATCTCCCAGAAGTTGATTCGGCCTGAGGGCTGTACTTCAGAGCTCGAGCACCAACTTCAAAATCTTCTAAAACTCGGGTAGGAGTGTAATATGAGTGTACGACTGCACTACCCAGAGGTCTTCAACGGCTCGTCGGTTATGGACTTGATAATCTTGATGATCGGACTGAAGGCTTTAGTGATTTCGAACAAAGACTTGATTGGACGTTCAGGATGGCCGGGTATGTGGACAAGAGATATATTGCAAAGGGGATGACTCAGGCTTGGTGACAAACTTCCCTTGGACAATAGCATGACAAGTGATAAGACTCAGGCAGCATATCTGTTAATCATAAGTCTACGAAGCAGGAGGCAACGCAAACTCTCCATATGTTTGGAAGAGTAACCAAACGGTGGAGGACACAACTCAATATAGCGAGCAAAGCTTCCTAAGGTCATACTACATCCCATAGTATAATGAATCAAATGGACATATGTGCTTTATCCAAGGGAGACTCATGATGCTGCCAATAAAGAAAATACCTTTCCCATCCTCTTTTTGGGGTATATTTGATTTTTTTCTTTTTCTTTTTTGATGATTTGGAAAAAAGAATAAAGGAATATTACGTTACAATGGAGGAACAAGTACAACAAACATGCAAGTTCAAGGCACAAGGAAAAGACTGATGTTCTAAGAAAATGATACTCGGGAAAAATCCTCCAGTGGTCAAAGGTGTTAAGACGCAAAGGCAAGCTATTACTAGGTTGATGGGCAAAGGATGCAAATGCGGTTGATAGAACACACAATGGTAACATCCTTCGATGTAAGTTTAACGAGCCCAAATAAGGGAAGATCGGTGATTTTTCATATTTAGAGAGTCTGAAAAAGAATAAAAGGAAACTCCATTGGGGTACCTTTTTCGACAATAGTCTAGTCGGTTCGAAAAAGGGGTAAAGTAGCACCGATTATATGTCAATTCCAAACCATTTTAACAAGTGTGACAAGGACAAGATCACTCGACTATTTTTTCAATTTTAAGGAGTCTGAAAAAAGCTTAACTATGGACTCCGTCAGGAATATTATTCTAGACCATTTTAACGAGTGTGAAAGAATAAGGTCACTCGGCGATCTTTTCAATTTTAGGGAGTCTAAAAAGAGCTTAACTATGGACTCCGGGGGGGTTTCTTTTTCGTAAATTTAGTCCCTCAGGCCCGAAAAAGGAATAAAATCTTACCTGAGGATACTCTTCTAAAGAATGGACATTCAATAGAGTATTCCTTTGTTCGTACAGTTGACCATCCAGACCGAAAAAGGGGTAAACTATCACCGGACAGACGTGACTTCAAATTTCAGTTTAACGAGCGTGAAGGGTCACAAGATCGCTCGACAATCTTTTCATGTTTAGAGGGTCTGAAAAGGGCTTAAAAGGAGACCCGTTATGTTTTGGGAGTCCGGAGGGTAAGACAAAGAGTGAAAAATACCCATGCGAATGAGGCTCAAACTTGTATTCAGGAAAGACTATACGGACTCCCGAGCCTACAGTGTTGTTTAGAAATGGCATGGACACCATAATGCAACCAGGACCTACCTAGGGCATCCATGTTTCGGTAAGCTCTACCACCAAGTTGCGACACTTCTAGAGAAGATATGACGGTTCCATGCCACAACCAGATGGGATCGATCCTATATCATAAGAACAAAAGGCAACGATATGCAATAGTCGGGATGAAATCCTACCCTATATGCTCAAGTTGATTTTTGAAAAAAAAAAATTATGGACCGTCAATATAGATTTTTTTTTATTTTTTGAAACTCAATGAAAATTGTCCCAATACCTGATCAAATCCCTCCCATATAACTCCTGAACCACTCAAAATGGTTTTTGGTATAAAGAAACTGATAAAGGGGCCCATAAAAGTGACAAAAAGAGGCCAAAAAGTCTATAAATAGAAGCTAGCGGCTCATTATCACCATTGCTGATTTGGAAATTGACTCTGGAGCCAAAAGACCCCCTTTGCCAAAGATCGTGATTCCGGGAGCTACAGTGGAAAAAACAGACTTCTGCTTGGACCAAGTAAGTACAAACTCCCTTATCTTGCAATTCAATACTTCATTTATTGCATTTGAGTTTGTTTTGGGGGTGGCCGTCGACCTCAAAGAGGTCAGCCCTAGTAAAACACGGGCTGTCTAGGGACAACCCATGGGTACCCGCGACTGTCGCCTCTACAGGTTGCGGGTACCCCCGCGCGGTGGAAAGAATGACTTAAATAAGTACTGATGCCCTCCCTTTTGCTTTGTTGGGTTGGCAGGATGTATGTTCAGTGGAGGGAGAGGGAGCACAAGGCCGCCAATGAGTTAGTGGCTGCAGATCCAAATGTTATGGCCGTACTGACGCAGTGTGGGTTAGTGAAATTATTTTTGTGTCCATTTATGCGCGCGCAATCGAGGCTTTGAATGCCCTGGTTGACTATTGGCACCCCGATGCAGAGGCTTTTATGATAGAGGGGCAATCCTTGGTGCCCACCACCGAGGATATTTATTTTTTGACTGGCCTCTCGAGGAGAGGGGAACCAATCAACTTTCAGACTTTTCCTGCGGGGCCGAGCAAAGTCTCAGAGCTGATAGAGGAGTATTGTGAGGCTGGTACCGATCAAAGATCTTCCTCGGTACCTGTGAACAGGATTACCAGCCTCGCCCTTCAAACTATTTTATCGCTCATTGGGGGGATTACCGACTCTGCAGCCGTGCATTAGGCTTCGCACGCACAGATGAACTGTGCAATCCAGTGCATGAATGTGCAAATTTTTGATTGGAGTACCACACTACTAGCAAGCATGACAGGTCAGTTGATAGCTTGCAGACAGTGGACACACAGGAACTTCGGGTTTGGGACCATCCTGTGTTCTTTTTTCTTTGAGAGAGTTCCATGTTTTATTCCTCGGCTGACAGTACGAGGACATCTGGCTACTTTCCCCGCAGTATGCAGATGAGCAGTGTTACTGCCGCTACAGGGTGGTGGAAGGACTACAGAGGCCTTCAACAATGAATTTTTTGCTTGGTTGTCACGACAGATCTGGGCTATTGAGGACTACCCATACACGGGGATTGACTTCTCCAGAGATCCAGTGATACCAGTGCCTCCTGGTGAGGAGCGAGGGGAGATGGGTAAGTCTCCACCTATCAATTTTTTTGTTTGCATATGTAATTTTTATGTCTTTTTGATATATATATCATGTTTTTGTATACCAGAGTTTTTGATGGGTGAATGTTTGTTGCATGTATATGTGGGGCCTGTGCGACCTGCTGACTATGCACGGAACAGGCGTTGCCCATGGCCGAAAGCCGCAGTTGCCGCCGCTGGAGGAGCAGCAGTAGCCGGGAATCTCTCGGCAGGAGAGGCTGAGAGAGTCCTGAGGCGGATTGCGCGGAACTTTACTGCGCTCACTCACACAGTTCCCATGGCAAAGATAGAGGACCTGCTGCCCTCCATGCAGACTCATGTTGTGGGGGCACCTCGGACATGGGTCCGATTGTTTAGGCATTTAGCCCAGGTTGTACATGATTATAACAGGGCCCACAGGCCCTGAGAAGACTTTTAAACTTTTTATGTGCCACGAGCACCTTGTTGTATATATTTTTTGAGGGCATAAGCCCGGTGACTCGTTACTGTTCCCACTTTTTGAGGCGCTTGCACCCATCTATGTACTCTGAGGAGTTTATGATGTTTATATATGGTTTTTTATTTCTTTTTTGTGTCTTATGGATTATGTGTACAAAAATGTATTTACATGTGTGTGATCATGATCTTTTTATATGTGAGCAAGATGCCAATCTAAGATGTGATTAGCTAGAGTATCCGTGATTTGATTTAGACTCCTAGGAACATGAAAATATGTAATATAATCAAAGTTGCATTCCAAGAGACGTACCCTAAGGAATCGTCAGTGTAAAGTAGGGTCGTGCACGCGGTATATTCTGTTTAGTTGTGACACAACCAGTTGAGCGTCTAGATAGACCTGGAGACGAGAGATACCCAATGAAAAAGCATCACGAAGCAACTCAATAACTGCACTATACTCAACAACATTGTTGGTGGTGTCACCTAAGAATATACCCCCAGAAGATAACAACTGACCCTGTGGTGTAAAGATCACCCAAGCTGCGGAGGCAAGCCTCCGCGTGTGTCGACTAGCACTGTCCGCATACCCAATGAACACCTCGGACTCACTTGACATCTGCCATGTTGACGAAAGATAACATCAATGACATGTCCATAACACGTTTTAAAAGAAACGTAAAAAAGTAATAGTACAAAGACTATACATATGTTACAAAAAGTCACCCACAGTGACCGTGCTATGAGTAATACTTCTTGAGGTAAAGCCCATTTCTAGGCTCCGCCAAAGCATTCCCTTCAAAATCGACCAGACGATAAGCGCCCTTTTTTAAAACCTCCTTAATAATGAAGGGTTCGAACCACATGGGTTTAAACTTTCCTACCCCTAGGGGGTCCTTATCTTGGTCGTAAACCAGGACAAGGTCACCCTCATAAAAAACCCGAGGACGAACGGACCTATCATATTGACACTTGACCTTATGTTTATGAGCTTCGTTGGCCAGGGCCGCATCGCGACACTGTTCATCAAGCTTCTCAAGGTGTACTAACCATTCTTCAAGTGGAGAAGTGTCTGGCAATAACTATACTGCCAATTTCAGAGATGGAATTTGACATTCGATGGGAAAGATTGCCTCCAACCCGTAAACGATTTGGAAAGGTGAGAAACCGGTCGCAGTCTTAACTGAGGTTCGGTAAGCCCATAATGTCGAGTATAACATCAAATGCCAATTTGACTTGGCTGAGTTGATAGTTCGTTGTAGCATCGTCTTGAGAGTTTTGTTAACAGCTTCCACCTGCCCATTGGCTTGGGGATAGTAAGGTGAGGAATGTTCTTTCCGTAACCCAAGCTTTGATGTTAACTCGGACATCATTTGTTTCTGAAAGTGACTTCCATGGTCAGTGACAATCTCTCTCGGGACGCCAAACCGTGCTATAATCTGGTTAAATAAGAAGAGAGCTGCAGTCTCTCCATCATCTTTAAACGTTGGCATAGCTTCGACCCACTTAGTGAAGTAGTCAACAACTACGATGATATAGCGGTGCCCCCTTGCTGACAGGGGGTTTCATGTAGTGTAATCAATCCCCCACTTAGTGAAGGGACCAACTGTGATGACAAGAAACATAGGAGCTGGATGTTCCCTCATCTTCCGTGAGAAGATTTGGCATGGATGGCACTTCTTGACCGACTCGATACAATCTTTCATAAGTGTGGGCCAGAAGTAACCTGCTCGTAAAATCTTTTGGGTTGTTGCCAACCCGGACAAGTGACCACCACAGGCTCCTGTATGAAAATCATTGAGCACTATGACGGCCTCCTCATGAGTGATACATCGGCACAAGATGCATTCTACACCTCTCCGATACAACGTATCATTGAGTATGAGATAATTCTTAGCCTGATGGCATATTCGCCGACGCTCGTCACGAGAAGCAGAGGTGGGGCACTTCAAAGCCTGAAGATAGATAAGTATTTCTCCGTACCAGGGGTCTGAAGATTAAATCAAAAACATATCCCCCCAGATAGGTGATTCCTCAGGCACAACGTCACCTGACTCAACC
This sequence comes from Picea engelmannii, assembly GCA_009831015.1. Lineage (NCBI taxonomy): Eukaryota > Viridiplantae > Streptophyta > Pinopsida > Pinales > Pinaceae > Picea > Picea engelmannii. Next base: position 123,576 of record ML781293.1, read on the forward strand.
GGAAGCTCTGAGATAAGTTCTGCGAAGACCAGTGACTTTTTGGACTTGGCTGAAACGAAGTCTAAGTCAAATTCTTGGAGGATTACCATCCATCTACTGATTTTTCCACCGATAACTCGTCGTGTCAACATATACTGGAATGGATTCACAACGGCAATGATGGTGGTCTTGCAAAATAGAACATAGTGACGGAACCGTTGAACAGCATGAACTGCTGCCAACGCAAGTTTTTCGAGATGGGTATAATTAAGTTCCAGTCCTATGAGGCCTCGGCTCAGGTAATAGATCACATATTCAGAAAACGAATCATCCTCCTGAACTAAAACCATGCCTATCGTTGACTCTGCGACAGCCAGATATAATAATAATTCTTTGTTATAATTAGGTGGTCGTAGCAGAGGTGCGGTAGTGAGGGCGTGTTTTAATACGTCGAAAGAGCGTTGAGCAGCTTCGTCCCAGAAAAAGGGAACATCTTTCTTCAGTAAACGCATAAAGCTCTTGGTGATTTCCGCATAGTTGGTGATGAAGCGTCGTAAGAAGTTCACCTTGCCTTGAAGACTCTGCAGTTGTAAGATTGTGCGTGGGGGGGGGCAACTGGACTATTGCCTCCACCTTAAGAGGATCGACCATGATCCCTATTGTTGAAACAATGAAACCTAACAAATGTCCTAACGTGACGCAAAAGCTGCACTTGTTGGGATTCAAGCGAATCCTAAAGTAGCGACAACGTTCAAAGATTAGTCGGAGGTGCATAGGATGATCCTTTCGCTTGCGAGAGCGTGATGCTAAATCATCTAGATAGGCCTCGACTATATGTTTGAGGTCATGACATGCAAAGGACATGGCCCGCTGGAAGGTGGCTCCAGCATTCTTGAGACCAAAAGGCATCTTACGATAGGCGAATGTACCCCACGGACAAATGAATGTCGTTTTATGTTGGTCCTCAGGTTTGATTTAGATTTGATTATATCCTGAAAAACCATCCATGAATGAAAAGGCTTCACAACCAGCGCATTCATCAATGATCTGATCGATGAATGGGGTTGGATAATTATCTTTTGGACATGCCTTATTCAAATCCAGAAATCAGTACATACACGAATCGTCCCTTGTTTTTTATCGACTGGCACGGGGTTTGACACCCACTGAGTCAAATGAATTGGGTAAATGAACCCTGCCTTGAGCAATTTCTCAACCTCAGCTTTGATGGCTGCTGCTTTCCTAGGATTAACTAGACGAAGTTTTTGTCGAACAGGCTTAGCATAAGGATACGTAGTGATCTCATGTTCAACTATTTTCTGATCGATGCTTGGCATTTCCTCATAAGACCAGGCAAAAACGTCACGAAATTCTTTGAAAAGATCCGTGTAAATCTGAACTTCTTCGGGGGATCAATCCGCTCCAACGAAGACATTCTCCACAATGCCATGGTTTCGGGAGATGTTGATAGGTATAGTGGTAGCGATAGTCGCCATATTTCCCTCAGCATAAATTTCCTGTGTAGCTAAGAGGTTAATGGGACATGGTTGATCTCCCGTCATGGTGATAGTGAATTCTCTGGCCTCGATTCGGCTTAACTCTGGGAGGAAATATGATTTGTGATGAAGATCTTCCCAAGGTTTGTCCAAACTAGTCATTGCTTCGATTACAGCTTCGTCAGAAGGAAAAACTAAGTCTAACGAATCGGTGGTAGCAAGAGAACCCTGAGCCCAGATAGGCTCAAGAAGTGGATCCAACTCTTGTGCGGGGGTCGGATCAGGAGTAGCTGAAGTTTGCTGGACTAAAGAGTATGCTACTTCAGCGGCCGACAAGGGCATGGACATGCCAGCGTGCCCTGTCTCATCCATCGTGGTTGATGGGGAAGGAAGAATACACGGATCTTTAAAGTAAGTCGTGCGGAATGACGAAACGTGAAAAATCTCAGCCTTGTGGTGAGTCGATATAAACTTGACATCGCCATGAGGAGGTGGGTAATCGAAAGTACCCATCAAAGATGGGCACAAACCAAATCCTACGTTAACGACACCGGCTTGAGGGTTATCTATCATGGGAACCGTGGATTCCCCCAAAGCTGGGTCAGGTCTAGAGAAGGACAATTGATCAATGGTCACTATCCGGCCTTCATGTGGAAATAATAAGACTCGAAAAACTGTAGCGACCACCGCTTTCATAGCATAAGTCCAACTACGACTTAACAAGAGATTGTAGTCGAGGGGGGCATAGACTACCTCTACTTTGACGCACACGGTCTTTCCCCCTAACTGCACAGGGAAAGAAGGAATGATGCCATGTGGTCGGAAAGAACGACCGTCGAACACAGTGAGGAGAGTAGGTGATGGAGACAACTCAGGCTGACCAATGGCTTTCCAGCATGCTAACGACATAACGCAAGTTGAAGTGCCCTCGTCGACCACCGTGCGGAAGATATTCCATGTAAAATTTTTCGTGGGATGAGCCACTACTATCTGAAACGTGATGTGGTAAGGCAAATGAGGTTTCAAGTCAGTCGTATCTAACATGATGGTACCCGGGTTACAAGTCTCCGTAGATCCTAAAGCAGTCAACAAGGCTTTCCTCTGAGCAGGGCAACTTTGGAGGACCTCCAAAGTGGACATAGCACAAGGGGTTTGGGATAAATCTTCCACCATAGAGTAATTTTGGGCGGCCCTTGCGTTTGGATTGTGAGAATCTCTCTTAAATGCACCCTTTGGAATGCATGTCATTGTTTCACCCAACGTCTTCTCGATCTGTAGAGGAAGAGACAGGATCTCGGCTTCTTTACCCTTCTCAGAGGTGCTTGGTTTACTATAGTCGTGTGCTCTAGTCGTTATTAAAGAATCACCCCTAACCATATATACATTCGCGGAAGAGGAATTATTTGAGGGAGGGAAGGTTTCTTGGCTGCCCCCTTCGGCACTTGTAGAGGCTTGAGTTAAATTTTGCCCATGCTGAAAGGGATTAGTCAACACAGCTTGTTGTTGCTGGGTGACAAACTTTTGGGCCTCTGCAATTTGAGGACACAGATGGGTCGGGTGGTATTCCGTACACAAGTTGCACGGATACCTTGCCTTCCGTTTTTTCGTAGTGCCCTCGCCAGCATTATCAGTGGGTTTCTTATCCCCCTTACCCTTCTTGCGTTGTTTTTTCTTCCCTTCAGGCTATTTGGGGGCCTTTGGGTTAGTCATTTGCATGGAGTGTACTTCCGACGTTTGGGTAGGAGGAGCAGCCAAAGCAGTAGTCTGGCTGGCCACTGAGTGTTGTATAGATAACTGTTTCAATTGTTTTGTCAATTGCTCAGTGGGCTTGTTGTGTTTCGAACCAACGATACCATCGGCATGTGGTTCAGGTCTCTATCTAGTTTTATCCAGTATCGATCATGGTGCATCCGGAAGGATGTTGTACAATAAACCAGACTGAGAATAGATAAGCTCAAACTGTTGAGCCCTCATGATGGCATCTTCTTCAGAGAAAACCCCAGAAGTTGCAACGTCTTTGGATAATTGTGGTACTAAAGACTTAAGGAACCACTCAAGAAGGAATGTTGGTGGGACTAGTACTTTGATTAGACTCTTTCGACGTCTCCACTCTCGAATATGATCAGATATATGGTCCGCTGTCGTCTGTTCGAAATTGGCTAGCAACTCGGTGCCGGCATCGTATCTCATAGGTAACTGGAAATGGTTTAGGAAGGCCATAGCCAGTTCGCCAAAAGAAGAATATCGTGAGCGATCAAGCTCGATGTACCATTTTGCAGCACTCTCGATGAGAGTGCGTTGAAACAATCGCAACTGGACAGAGTCATATTTCAGTGAGTTAGATGAACACCAGAGGTGGAAAGTAGTCACGTGATCACCTGGATATTCGTTAGGCTCGGCCTCGAACTTTGGGATGTCCGAAGGAAACTTTGTTGGCATAGGAGGCCAACGTGGATCGTGACAAATAGGATCATTTAACAACCGTGTCAAATCTGGAAAGTGTAACGTCACCAAGAATGGTAGTTTGGGTTGTTGTTGATAGCCTGGAAAAAAGGGTCCTGGAGTTTGACTGGCACCAGGTTGCCAGGAAAAGTTTGGCTACTGGCTCGGATTCTGGTAGAAACCATGGCCCTGACCAGCGTAAGGGTTTTGCATATGTGGAGACATCATTGGATGATTCCCCATAAAGGACATAGGATGTTGGGCATTCATCGTGTTTGACAGACTTTGGGAAGGATTACTCCATGTCGGTCCTGATGGGAGAGGCATAGAAGTCTGTCCGGGGTTCCATTGACTCTGGAAAGAATTACCCCAGAACGACATTCCAGAGGAAGGAATGGATCCTTGTCCTGAGTTCCAAGGTCCTGGCATATGTGCCCCCAGTGCAGGAATAGTACCCTGTGCCGGAGTAGACTGTCCAAAAATGGGTGTGCCCCCAGATGGGAAAGTAGTGGATGCGAAAGTGTTATTACCAAACGTCCCGTTCCAAACAAATGGTGACGAACCTACCGGCTGTGTTTGCACAGGTGTTCCTTGACTCCCGGCTCCAAATGAACTCGTGTGTGCAGGCTGCCCGGCGGACTGCTGATGTGGACCACCAAGCGAAGGGGAGGAAGGAGAGATATGACCTCCAGCGTAAGGAAAAACATTAAACGGGACAGGAATTCCCCCATGTTGACCTTGTAGAGGAGTGTTAGATCTCCCTGCCCCTAGAACCAAAGTTTGTAAAGTGGAGTGAGTGAGTGCAGGACTTGTGCCTGAACTAGGCATACTGTATGAAAACGGAGGGCCTGTCGCACTAGGTGTGAAGGGAGGTGTGGCCGCCGTGATAGATGGGGTCGGTCCACTGTGCAACGTAGTTGCGGCCGAGACCATGGTGGCCCATACCGCCGACAAGGGCAAGTTAGGAGAAGCTTCTCCTGTGGTAGCAATGGTGATGGGAATGGAAGAATTCCCAGAGGAAGTAACAACGTTTGTTGCCATAGCTATGTGAGGCACTGACAAGCATTCGTAAAATTGAATTGGCACAATAACTTGCGGCAAAGTATCAGTGGTTGAGGTTTCAACCAATCCAAGATTGGCGGTTGATTCCTCCGGGAGTTGTTCGGGCTCAATGGTTGGTAACCCGGTTGCTTCGAAAGACCCTTGTTGGTCTAGCTTCCGCCTCAATGGTGGCGGGGGTGGCTCCAGGATAACCGGCGGCAGGCCCAGAAGCCTTCATGACTGGCGGAGCTCTGAATCCTCCACTGTGTGAGAAGATCCACGACACGCTAAGGTATTCTACACGATCAAACAGTAACACACACTAAAAAGAAGCCCCTGAGAGATAAATCAAGAAAACACTAACTATTTTGAATAACAGTTACAACAACCAACACTAGAGAAACTTACCGGTGCAAGTGCAACTCGAATACGGAAGCACCCTCCAGGTATACTCTACAAAGCGTGGCTCGATGTCTGTCCTAGGTACCGCAGTATACCCCCGCAGTCACTTGTGTATGTCCCTAGAAAAGATTGGCAACTAGTTTTCCAGCACGCGAACAGTCACCAGGCGGGTACAGTCGATAGTCGGGTAGACCACAATGAGCAGGGTATCAAGCCCGAAACCTGCCAAGGGTATCGAGAGAAAATGGTCCGGAAGACAACTGAGGACCTCGAATGGATTCGAGACCCATGAAGCTCCGTGGCAAATGGAAACGACGGAATCCCTCAACAAATCCTCGATATGTGTTCTCCACTACGCTTGGTCTAGCTTTGGAGGGGTTATCTCCGCTACCTTTCCTTACGCGACCTTGTGTTTATCCCCTGTGTTAGAGGGGGGTCCCGGATAACTTTCACATAACTGGACTTCTACACTCCCTATGACAGACTCCAATGTTTGGTTTGAGTGGCCTTGGAGAATTTACTCTCCAACCTATTCCAAGGCCCTAGTCCTGAGCTAGTGTATGAACCCTACAAACAAAAAGTCTAATAGTTTTTAAGTAGCGTTGCTTTTAATGGGATTTTTTACGTTACAAGGTATGAAGGTGAAACTAATGGTGTGTAAAGACTCAAAGAAAAATGAATAATAAATTCTTGGAAACAAAAACTTTTACAAACAACAACAACTTTTCACCAAGAAAGATTTCTTTTTCTTTTTGAATTTTCTAAGATTTCATGCAGAAAAACATAAAGGAATTTCGCTCAATCTGCGAGCTACTTATGCGCTAAATGCATTGCAAAAAAATTATGAAAAAAATACTTCTTCCTAGCTACTAATGCAACAACACAATCTTCAAACAAAGAAGAAAATGAAAAAGAGATATTTATTTTTTTATTTGAGTGCTAAATGAAGCAACAAAGGGAAAATGTCGACAAGCACAAAACCAAGAAAACAAAATAAAATTCTGGCTTAAAGCGCAGATCGCAAAGAAACAGAGAAAAGACACTCACTGACAATCGAGAAAGCACTGCCTCTTACGCTTGTCTAAAAACCATAAAACACAAATTTTTTTCCTTTTTATCTTTTCTATCAAACATTAACTAAGAAAAAACAGGCTAAGGATAAGAGGCCCTAACCTACTGACTATGCAACCCTAGACTCAGATCCCTGAGAGGAACAAAACTTCTCACCACAAGAGGGGATGAATGCCCCACCCTAAATGAAAAGCAACCTGACAAGCCCGTGACTGTCACTGAAACAGCACGCGTTCAAACGCGTGCTGAGCTATAATAGCGCGTGGGTACCCGCGGGCTGAACTGACACAGACCACATGTATGTGAAAAATCCAAGGCAAAACTAACCACAGACAGCCCAGACCTGGAAGAGGCCTCTGGTATTGACAACCAGGGTCTCTTGAAGGCTTGGATGCTTCTTCTTTAACAGAAAAGGAAAATAAATGCAAAAAATAAAAAACACAATAAAGCAGACTAAGACAAGACTGTGAATCAGGAAGACCCAGACAGGATCCAGAAATCCCCCTGAGAATGTGAAATTTTGACAGGGAAGAGGAGACTGCCTCTTAAGCTCTCTAAGTCCTACATGCTACTGAAACCTCTGCAGCAAGCGTTCAAACACGGGCTGTATAAGGTTAGGGCGTGGGTTACACGTGTGCAGGCCTTCTGTAGGCTGCGTGTACCTCTGTGTGTCCCGATAATAAATGTCAAGCAACAGTCAAGGAAAAACTGGTATTAAGAACCAAGTTCCCTGCTAGCTCTAACCTAACAGAAAACAATCAAACAAAGAAACAAAAAATCTACTTCTTTAAACCACCCAAAAAACCTCTCTTAAATCCGGAAACCCTAAGAGTAAATATCCCCAGTGGAGTCGCCAATTCTGTTGTTGGGAAATAATACCCTACGGACTAACAAGCTAGGGCTGTACTTGTACACAGATCATGACCTTAAAGAACTCACTCTTCACTTATCACCCCAATACTCAAACCCCTTTTTCACACACAAGCATGGAAAATACCTACTAACCTTTTTCTATCAATGTTCGATGTAGATCCTCTGTTGCGCTTTATCCGCTTGCTTTCACTGCTCCTTCCAAAGACGATCCTGCAATCAAGACAAAACACTACGCATGCATGCTATTTTTCTACCTAAGGGTTAGAGATTAAGGATAAATCAAATAAAATATATATCACTCGCGCATTGGGACGGGAAAAGTATTCTTTTATTAATCTCAAGATGAATCAACTTACAATAATGATAGAGATAGGCCACCGTTCCTCGATCCTGATCCTGGGCTCCTCCTCTTCTTTGTCCTCCAACTACTTTGCTTGAATTCTTCTTAGGCTTGAGGAAAGGCTAAAGGGTTGGGACAAAATGGATTCGGCAATTGGGTAGAGTTTCTTTGCTATCTTTTTCCTCCTCCAAATAGTACCCCTACCCCTTCTTTTATAGGCTAGAAGGAGCTAGGGTTTTGGACGAACTCTCGGCCATGCATGGCTGGGAGTTTCAGTTAATTGACCCATAGCTTTTTGTCCCGTCGGCAAATTTCTTATTTTTGTGCTTTGTTAGGTAAACGCGGGCTGTAGTAGGCCTGCCAGCATTCAAACTCGTGCTGTAAGAGGCCTTCCAGTGTTCCAACGTGTGCAGTAGTGGGTTAGGGTGCGTGCCACTTGATTTAAGAGGATTTTCAAGAGTTTGTTCAGCATGCCTTTGGCAAGGATTGGATATGAGTTGGCCTGATGCCTAGTAAGCATGTGTGGTGCAAGTTAGGGTTATAACATGCCCCTGCGTATGCTGTGATCCAAACCCTGGCTCGTTCACATCGCTCACCGTGTGCTCCAGTCTATGGCACCGGTGGTGCGAATAGAGATGAATGGTAGTCAACCTCTGTTACTGTTTGATAACGCTCGTAAGGATTTAGAGGATAATGGATGGCTCACGTTTGTACAGAGGTTCGAGGGTTTCAATCTGTTTGTTGCACAACAATTCGCCCTTACCTTTGATGGGTGTAGGGCTAAAGTAGGTGACATTCAACTTGAGATTAATGAAGAGTTCATAAGCTCTGCCATAGGATGGGAAGCCACAGGCCAGCGATGGTTTAAGAACTCCAAAGTTGATTAATTACCGTGGCCTTTGATATTCGTATCATGAAAGGTTACATCCTGTGACAAAGGTATGCCTATTTCCACACTTAAACCCAGGTGGCACGATCTTTTGATAATAGTTAAACATTTTGTGACCTGTGAAGGTCGGTATGGATTGGGTTTTCTTTATCACCTTCGACTGTTAATGAATTTCATGGGTTATCCATTGAACATGCCATTTTACTTCCTATGTAGTCTTTACAAAATGGATAAGAGGTTCAAACACAAGAAGGTTGTTAGCAGTTTGTTTCACCATGGCTTAATTAGACTCATCGGCGCTCACCATTTGAACCTCCATGGCGATAATTGGCAAGACTTTCTTTCTCGAAATGGATTTGTTGATTCAGAGTCTGTCCAAATATATAAATCCGTGGTCAGTGAGACTAAGGTCAGGCCACCCGTGCCTTTCCATGCCCTTCTACCCTCTCCAAAACCCTCGGTCGGCCCTGACATCGACCTACCCGACATCGTAACAGACAAGGATGAGGCTGTCAAGAAGCCCGTGAATAAGAAGGTCAAGGGTAACCCTACTGTCAACAGCAAGGGTAAAAAGAATTCTCGATTGATATCGAGATTGGCCCGAAATAAAACTAAGCCTAGCGTCAACCAAAAGCCCATAGTTCTCAGCGAAGACTCGGACTCTGATATCGAGCACTTCCTAGCTAGAGAGTACCCCTATTCCCAAGGCCTGTGCTCCGAGCCACCCTATGACTATGTTTCTAATTTTCCCCCATGCCTAAAGAATAATCCTAATTACCGAGGAATCAAGTTGCAAAATGAAACCCTCAGTGATTTAAACAAACCCTCGCCTGCAATTTCAAAGCCCGAACAGACATCATGTAACCAGTGTAATGTGTGGCTTGAGGGCTACTATACCGACGTTCCCTTGTTACAGTCAAAGATTAAATCATTGGAAAACCAAGTTACAGTGCTGTCAAGAGAAAGGGACAAACTTCAAGCTGTTGACAAGAAGCAGAAAACCACTGGTTCGATCGTTTTTAGGAATGTCGAATCAGTGACAGCCTTCGTCAATTCCAAACTATCATGACCAAGTTGTCTGCTGATTATCCAGGTATGAATTTCAATATCAATTTCGTTTTATGAATTGCTTAGATTAATATATGAATTGGTTTTTGAGTTTCGATTAGTTCTGTTTATTATTCAAAATAATTTTGTCATGGTCTGATTATCAAAAACGGTTATATGTGGATCCTGTACAGTAGATTCATTTTGCTAAAATCAAATGTGGTTATGATTTTGATATGCGATTTGGTTGTGCCCAGTTTAGCAATTGATTGGTTTTCATTGGGTTTGATTCATTTTGAATAATTCTGTTGGTTTGAATTAATGTGATCAATGAAGTTTGCTTTCATTTAGATTTTGATTGCTTATGACCTGTATAAGAGATTTTTGTGCTAAAGTTAGAACATGGCTATGTTTTGATTTGGTACGATTTCGTTGTGGTTGGATTATATCGGCTCTGATTTAATTCTTATGATTTGACTTTGGAACGATTTTGTGGGCTGAAATTGTTATGATCCTTTAGATATGTTATGCATCATTATTAATGATTGGTTTAATAAATATGATGTAATCTTTTAAAATAGGAAAACAACTCTGTTCGAATTCGATTTGGCAAAAACGACTCTGTTTTGTATTGAATCAATATTCTCCTTTGGCCTGTGTCGAAGATCTATTTGTTAAAATCATGGAAACAGTGTTAATTTCTGCTAGCCTCAAACCGTTTCGATTCGTTCCTATTCGATTTGATTTACAAGTGGTTATTGTTTGCAACGATTAACATGATCGTTTGTTTATATTTAATACAGTTATATCAATTTGAAAATGATCATGTTGATTTTGTTTGGATTTGATAATGATCTTGTTGATAATTGAATCAACATAAACTGTTGGTGTTGATTTCAATTGGTCTATGAAAATGATTTCATTGCTGTTGAGTTATCCAATATGATTCTGTTGACCCGAAATTGTGATAACAAATGAAACAGAGTACATGTATCTCTGTAATCAGTCGATTGATCATAATCTTGTTTGTTCTCAAATTAGCATAACAATTTTGATTTGAATGATTCGTTGGTTTTAAAATAGAAATTAGATACTTGTTTAATAGTTTGAATTTAATTCTTTGAGTTTTAAATTAGTTTTAATACGATTCTGTGTTTGATTTAGACCAGCTATAGAATCGCAAGATTCTGTAGCTAGTCTTAAAAATTAGATTTTTGTCAATTTTATCAATAAAACATTATCTAAACTTCTGTATTCTTGTCTACTTATAGGTACCTACAAATTTCATTGATAAATGGGACATGCTATAGAATTTTAGATATAGTTTTCAGTTGTTAGTCATAGGCAAAAAATAGGGACTTGGGAGATTATTCCCAGATTTTTTGTAAACTATTTTGATAATTCCCACAGGGATGTTTTACCCTATGGGAGGTCTTTAAATACTTGTTATTTTTTGTAATAAACTCATCATCCTCACTGTGGGAGAACCAGACTATGGATTTATGATACAGACTGAGATGAAAGTTGATGTCTTGTAACAGCTTTCGCTTTCAATATATCAAACTTTTGTTTCAAGTTTTATTCATGTCATTTTGCAGTTAATTATAGACTACTTTAACTATCGTAATCTATTGCAGGTTGATGTGACTTGATTAATGTGTAATCTATATCTGATATCTCTTACTTAAAAAAATACAACAATTACTTGTTTCAGTTAATGAATCACATATTTCTCTTCTTCGTTAATTGAATCATTTTATACAAATCCTTGCACGCAGATTTATCTAAATGTTATGATTTGTAAATTATAAGATTGTTGTAACTTTTATGTCTTGTTTGTTCTGTTATCGATATTCAAAAGAGCACCGCTGCTTACTGTTTACCAGAGGCTGGCAGAAGACTGATGCGGGTTTCCTCCCACCGAACAGCTGAACCAACTATTGGATACAGGACGAACCTGAAGCGTTACTTCAGGTTAGTTTGCTATTTTTCATTTAATAGTTAGCTTATTAGTGTTATTTAAGTAGTTTAGATAAATATATTAGTTTAGATTCCTAGTTAGAGTCATTATTTTAGTTTTTTAGTTTAGATATTTTTTCAGTTTATTTATTTTTCATAAAATTATAAAAATAAAAAAACAATAGTTTCGCTATCTTTGGATAGATTACCAATGAGTTTTGTAGGTTTTCATTTAAATCTGTAATTTGTAATTATTGTACATTTGTGATTAAGATTTATTTCTTTTATTAGTTAGATATTTAATTTCGTAGAGTTATTATAGTATTCGATAGTAAATTGTATATATAATAGTTTAGATTTGTTTAGTAGTTTTTTTTAATTATTGTTTTCATTTAGATTAGTTCCTTAGTGTAGTTTTCTTTTGTTTTCCTAGGACTTAGATCGGCCAACGGAGCCGCTAAACTCGTCAGGGTGGGTCATCCCAAACGACTTGGGTTATTTAGACAACCCTAGACCGGATCCACTCTTCCAGTTGGCGAGCGTTCATTTTCTCTCGTCAACAGGATCTTGTTATATAATTTATTAAATCTTTGTGTGAATTCAAGAATTGCTTCTGAATTTTTCTTTCTTAAAGTTCCAAACTCGGTTAAATAATAAAGGTGATCTTTTCTTTCTCCCCATTGTCTGAGAAAGGAACTTTCTAACTCATCATATGATCCTATTGAACCTGTCGACAATACTTAGAACCAAGTTCTCACCCGTCCTTTGAAGGTTTAAACCAGGAGCCTTGAATAGATGTCTTCATGCTCGAGGCCAAGGATATCGATGAATTGATCAAACAAATTTATATGTTTAGTCATGGTTAGGTCTCCCTCTCCTGTGAACTTTGGCATATTTTTCATATAGTTTTCAGGTAATTCATGGAGGGGAACTGGGAGGAACAAAGGAGCATATCTTGCAGCTAATTTGGTGAAGATACTAGGAGATGGGAGTGGCCATTGACCACCTCCTCCTCCTCCTCCCACACCATGTCCTCCTCCACCTTTTCCACCTTTTCCACCTCTGTCACCACCTCTGACACCACCTCCCCCAACAACACCTCCACTGACAACATCCATTGGTAATCTAGGGGATGAGACTTGGATATTGTAGAGGGGGTTTTCAAAGATGTGTAGTGACCTTTTGGTTACTTCGGGATGACACAAAAAAGGTTCTGGGAACTGACCGTCAGGAGACAAAAAAAATGGAATGTAGGGAAACGAGAGATGAGGACTAGGTTCTTCAGACCTGCAACATATATAAACGGGAGAACCGACGGGAGTCGAATAAGAGTGTCAGATATATTCTTCAATACTTTGGGAAGTTGGACTCTTTATTTCGGGAACTAATGGAATATCAATCAAAGTAGGTATTGAGATGAGCCCTTTACCTTTATTAGAAAAATGGGTAGTTGAATCTGTTTCGGCCTTTATCTCGGATAAAACCAATTTGGGGTTTATGATTTCGGCTTCAATTCTATCAGCCGACGTTTCTCCGAAAAGGATTTGGGTGGAAACTTCTTAAGGAGTTAATGGTTCAAGTGGAACCTTAGAATTAGACTGTGTGGGTTTAGGTTGGTAAACTTTACTAGTGGACACAGTGGTTTTCTTAAGGTATCTCCTTGGTTTTAAAAAATTTCCAGGGTCGGAAACAGGCGTGGTCAGCCTATCATTAGGGTTTTGTCTGGTATTCCTTCGACCAAATGCCAATTTATTAATTGTGGAGTCACCAAGTGAAAAATAAAAAATTAATCCTTATAATGTATTCAATCTTTGTTCACTATCAAAGAGAGAAACTTACAAATGTCGTTCTCCCAGGGAAAAATCACTTTGTTTCTCCTTCCCCAACAATGGCGCCAAAAAGATGATGTTCCTGAGTTTGTACTTAAGGTTCAAAGCACAATGTCAGGCATCAAGAAATAGGGAAAGTTTAAAAGTTTGTGTTTTTTTATCTCAGTTATGTGAGAAAAATTCCTTAAATTGAATTAATAGTATAACAGCTCAAAGGTCATTTTTTGTGTCTGAGTTAAATTTGAAAATATTGGATGTAATGAGAGAAAAACATAAAGCTGTCAGAAAAAGAAAGGCATCAAATACAAAAGAAAATTACTTCGTTACAGGAGAAAAAAATAGATAATATAACCTTTAATGAAGCATAACATATAGTAATCTAATTAACTCACAGGTCTTGTATTTGCTGATAGCCAATACAAAGGAAAATTTGTTTTTTATCAGATAACTAAATGAAATATAACCACAGTAGATGTTGTACTAAATTTTGATTATGCATTCATCAAGGAAGTATATAAAGAATGCTGGAATGTGGAAAGACAAAAGAACACATAACTCAAACTAGATGAAATGTGGAATCTCTGGTCTACACTTGTATTAATCCTCGATGAGGAGAGAAAATATAAATTACAACCGGCAAGAAACAACCCTTGTTTATTCTTTCGAACATGCATTTATACAAAAGTTCTCAACCTCAAACGATTGGAATTCCTCTATCTTCAAAATGATTAAAATTACAAATTATGGAAACTGAAACGTTTCATTTGCAATCTTCTTGATCTTCTCATTTTTATTTTATGAACGTTTTCCTTTCTTGTCTTCTAGTTACGAAATAGAAAATGCACACAGATTGTATTCATTTGTTCCCAGAGGTACTATCATTTCACTATTCAATACATTTGATGCACCTACCCACAAATTCGGCTACCAACCCAGAAGACCTTGTTAAATTATTAGCCTCAAAAATATATAATTTATTTTCCAGCTGAGGCAATCTCTCTTTTATTCGTCTATCCTCCGAAATAATAGACTGTAGTTGTAGATTAGGCTTCACCAGCCACCTATCTATTTGGGCAATATCGACCTATTTTATCTGGGATATTTCAACTTGGGATTCTTCCATATTTTTTTTAATGTCAAGCTGATATTTGGCTACATTAATCTGACCCAGTGTCCCAAAACTATCTTCTTTATCGAAGCCTAATAATTATTTGTTAACTGAACAAAAAAATTCTTCACAAGATTCTTTCAATTCCTTAGCCATTTTCCTACCTTCGTCTATGTTTGACTCCCAAGTCTTTAGTATAATATTTCCTTTGGTTTTCTCTGAAATGGACAACTCGGGTGCCATAGCTCTTCCTTCTTTTGCTGATGATATAACTGCTTCTTCGAAGGTAGTTCGGGAAACAATAGCCTCTCTCTCTCTTAAAACAATATTACTTAATGTTTCATCCATAACCTAAGAATGATTTTGGATGATTTTTTCTTTAGAGAGCAGGCTTTGTTGAGTTATTTCCAATTTCCTTAGCACTTCCAATGCTTGAGCTTGAAACAATGTTATATCCACAACCATTTTATCAGTGGAACTGATCTTGTATTGTAGTTTCTTTATCGACTTATCTTGCTGGATAGTTTTTTTTTCACTCACTTTCATCTTCTTATCCATCTCATCAAGACTGGACTTGAGTAGTTGGATTTCTTGTTTATCACTAGCTCTAGCATGTTCCATTCCTTTATTAACTTCTTCTCTGACATTATTTTATGTATTCCTTATTTGATTCTGCAACTGACTTATAATCTGATTCCTCTTCTTCAATCTTTCTTTCAGATTATCGACTGAGAATAAGTTACTTTTTCAAAATATCCCAAAGAGTTGGCTACCTCTATAGAAAAATCTTCATCTTCCAAATTATGTCCATCCAATAATACTCTGTGTTTTTTTACCGTTGCACCCTCTTTTTGGTGCATTTCTTTCTTCACCATAGCTTTCCTTTTCTTACTGAAAAAGAAATTGGAGGGAGGTATCTCTTCAATAGAGATAGGTGTGAGATCTCCTATGAGTATTACCTCTTCATTAGGGTTTCCTTTGGTGAATTGCAATGACGTGACAACATGAATGGGGCTATCGATTTCTGTAGATAACTATTTTTCGGTTGCATCTGTAGTTGATTTATCTGGTGAAGATAGTGGCCTATCTTCTCCTTGATTTATTTACATCTCTAGTTGATCTTTGGTCTGGTCTTCAGATACCTCTCTCACTAGGATATCCTTTTCCTGAGTCGATATCTTAGACTTTTCTGGGTTTTCCATGGCTTCTTGTTTGCTAGAGATTCTGACTTTTGGATTCTGGGTCTTTGTTTTTTGTGTATCTGCAGATGTCGAGACTCCCCCTTGCAACACTTTAGGGAGGATACTTCTTCGGTGCCTCTGAAAGTCATAGAATTCAATCATTCTTTCGGGTGGCAGATCTCGAACCCGACTTAAGACCTCTAGATAAGATCACACTCCTTGAAAAATATCATCTTGAGGAGAATCCTCGTGTTCATACCTTTTCAGATTGCAACTGGCCATGTGGTTAATCACGACCTTATGCGGGTCATGATTCTTGAATTCAATGCTTACTAGCTTTATTTCTTCTAAGACCACTGCCTCCACCTGGAATGGTTGAAATTCAATAAAGAAAATGCACCAATGTGTAAAGGAAAAGATGGCCATACCTTTTTTGTACTCCTTTGAGTTCTTTGCTAATCTCACTAAGTACAGTCTGTCGTGCGACAACAGGGCACACTAGTCGGTCTGGTAAAATTTGTGGTAAAGCGTATGGGGGAACTGAACAACCGAAAACTCTGATGTAAGATAAGTGCTCCTCGATATACCAGTCTACCACTTTATCCAGGTTGGCCACAACTGTATATGAAATTCTAGGAGGTGGGTGACCAAAAATAACAATGTGCATTGGCGCTGCTACCCAATTACAGATTTCATAAAATAAGTCCTTCGCCTTGTCTTCCCAGAGTTTCGAATGATAAATATGAATTGGTTCTGCACTATCTAGAGTCCAGCTCCAACCCATCAGTGGGAAAGGCATCATGAAACCGATAAAGTCCATGATATAAGCTGACATGTAAAATGAAGTTGATTGTCCCTTAGCTTTCTTTGCCTCGTATTCTATAATTTCACTAGTTAGACTGTTCGACAATATCTTGTCCCAGTCAAAAGAATAACCTTCCACCACTATGTATATAATGGGTACCCATGGTAGAAAGAAATGGGTCGTGTTGTCTTTTCCATAAAGTCTGCACATCATCATGGCTATATACATGAACTATGGTTCTAGTGATGAGATTGAGTATATGCCGTGAGAATAGGATTTGAACTTTTCGAGGCATGAACACCAGTCCTTAATCAATTCAAAAATATTATTTCCATATTGATGACACTCCTTCTTGCTTAAATTCTTTAGAAAACTATCATTGTAAATGAAGTTTGATGTCGAAGACAACTTATACATAACCTGTATGTATTCCGGCCAAAATGACCCAACAACTACCTTCTGAGAATTGAAAATAGTTCTAGTTGGGATATCCACATGATCCAGTGCCCATTTAATCATGTCATTGTAGGGTAAAAGACTCAGCCTTGTTGCTACCTTATGCATCTTTGCCTGAGAGATAGTCTTGTATTTTGTAGATAAGTATTCCTTTTCATTGTCGTTCAAATCATCAGGACAGTTTACCATCTTGTATTGTAGGATGTTGAATACATTCGTCTAGGTTTTAACTGTGTTTATATTTTTGATTGAGGTGTCAGAGATAGCCTCTGAACTCTGGCCTGAACTCTCACTAGTCGCCTTAGCTTCTTTTCATGGTGGCATGGTAGCAGTCCTAAAAAACAAACCTTTTATTTGTCACAGAAAATGCACAGGGATGAGTATCTCATTAATCAAGCTCCGTGAAAACGAGAATGTAATTCAGAAAATGAAAAATCTTCTTTGCCTTAAGCATATCAATCTGCGTAGACATTTTCTGACAATGCATTTAATTCCTTTATTTAAAATATTTAGGCGATAAAGAAGGATCTTATTTGAAACTATTTCCATAAATCAGCTATTAATGTCATTAATGATCTATATTTCGTGATCTGGGAAAGCATAGAGATCACTTGAATTTACTCGTATTTCAAACCAACGTAAACTTTACTGGAGATAAGACTATTTAAGGTGTTAATAAATCAAGTTTTATCCTATTAATTAATCATGTTTAACCTTAATCCATTTTGAGGTTTGGAATCTTGGGAGATCTTATTTCATTTCAAGTTATGATCTCTGAATCTCGCGATCGCAATTTGATCAATTGATATTAATTGAGTTTAACCTTTTAATTAATCATGATTAATTAAGGGTTTCACGACTTAGGGTATTGGGATTTCAAGTTTTCGTTTCAAGATAGGATCGTCGAAACGTGAAACTATGATATGATTTAATTATCGTTAATCCTTATTAATTGTTTAACTCACCTGGTTTAATTTAAGCTAGTTTCACAATTTCGTATATCAAGAATTTGGTGATTGCTCAAGGCATGGATCCCCGAATCGCAAAGTCGCGATGTGATTAATTTGTATTAATCATTTTTAATGCTTTAATTAACATGGCTTGAAACTTATCACTGTTTCACGATTTCACATGTCGGGACATTGAGATTGTAATATACCAGATATAAAAAGTATGCAAAACAAAAATAAAATGCTCGAAATGGCAGAATAATAGTAATATAACCAACATAATCTCCACAATAACACATAAATGATATAATAACAACAACAAAAATAACACTTTGATTCAGAAATCAATGTTCATGGTGTTAGGATATTTAGACACTTAGGAGTTAGTTAAGATCTACTTGGTCTAATATGTCGTTAGGTAAAAGTGTGTTTCTTTAGTATGCATTAGTATGCATTTGTAGTTAGTCAATCCGACGGTCACGATATGTTCCCGACATAGAGTGATCTGACGGTTCATACTCTCCTCGATCTTAACGGCCATTGATTTGTGGCTTAACACCCGATTGGTCCATGATCTCTATTTAAAGAGCATGGAGGGTCATTTGTCGATGATCGATTGTGAGAAACTCTCTTGTAAAATCTCTCTGTAATCGTTTTCTTTGCATTAATAAACTGCTCCAAGTGGCCGCGTTGGCT
>ML781293.1:147708-180468 GCA_009831015.1 Picea engelmannii
TGGCCGCATTGGCTGGGGCCGTGGATGTTTCCCCGTAGGGGTTTTACCATGTGAAAACATCGGTGTGTTGATCTTTGATCTGGTTATGTGAGTGGTTACTGAAGGTGTTCGTCCTCTGTTGGAATACCTGTGTTGTCGAACACATGGGCCTCTTCAAGGGGGCAACCTCTAGTCGAGTAGCGCTCTGTTACAATAATCTCCATGCTAGGGTTTTCATACCCTCGACCCTTATTTATACTAAATATGTCTATCAAGAGAATCATCTAGAGGAAGATCCTTCTAGAAGCAAAAACTTCTATTAGGTCTTCTTACATCAACCTTATTCTATTTTATTGAAAGGCCTTATTAATATTGACTTTTATTACATCCGAATATATTTCTCTACCTATGTGCGGGTTAGGACCCTAACATGTCCGCCCCCTTAAAAATAGCCTTGTCCTCAAGGCTTGAGATGTGGAAATTGTTGTAGAATGGTAGCTAGTTCCCAAGTGGCATCTGCTAGAGTTGTATCTATCCAATGGACTAGCACTTCCTTGATGGCTCTCTGACGTAGGTGACACTCACGCTGATCCAAAACTGCTTCTAGCTGTAACCAAATGGATCCCTCTTCAACTAACTCGGGAAGGTTGGTTTGAATTTGGCACCTAGTTCCAATCACCTTCTTTAAGCATGAAACATGAAAAATAGGATGTAGCTTCGAATGACTGGGTAGAGCTAACTAATAGGTGACTTGTCCCACATGCTTGAGTACCTTGGGGAGCTGGAGCATTGTGACGCAAACACACCACCCAGGGCACGTCCGCTCCCTCAGGACCTTCTCTTCCTTCGACCCGAAGAACTTAATTTCTCTTCAACTCCCTTATTAGAAGTTCTCAATACCCACAGAATGCCTCTTATGATCTCCCTACTCCAAATCGGGAAATCGGACCTCGCGTGATCACGAGTCCTGCACTCACGAGATCGGTACTTACAAGTGCTCGAACGCCGATGAAGATCCACCCATGGTTTCCTTGCACTTATCGGGAATTCTCCCATCGGGAAATCGGTACTTACGGGTTCATGAATCACTCACCTCGCGTATCCCCGACTCCCGATCTCCTATGCCACTTGTCATTGACTCCTGTGAGGTTTGACCTTCCAACACTTGTCCCCTGCTTTGGCACTGATGGCCCACACTCCTGCGATGATCGGGAAATCACGTATCGCAATTTCGGAGTTTCGTGACTTCTCCTGCCATGATTTTCTCGTCACCGAGAATCTCGAAATGTCGATCCCTGATGCACGTGTGAACGCTCTCCTCCACATCACCGCTTCCTTGTCGCTCTATCGGTTATCGCAAAATCACGATTTCTAATGCAACAAGTCCATTGTATGCGGAAACCCCGAAATGCCGAACTCCGACTCTTTCAGATCCTTGGACACATGTCCCTCAAATCAACGGCTTTGACTGTGTCAGGAAATCGCAGATCGTGATTCCTATATGCAAGAGTTTCACAACTCCAGAAACCCCGATGTTCCGAACACCGACTCTGATATCCCGATGACTCCTCCAGGACTCCTCCTCTGTGAGCTAGGGCTTAAACCCTGCGCAACTTTCTCGAGATCTAATGGCTGATGGGATTTCGCAATTTTCCTCTTCGAATCCTGACCGTCGACTTCTCCTCCTTGAAGATTTCTTGAGAATGGCTAAGTGTTCCTTCTCGGGACTTGCTCTCCAACGCCTGTGCTTACAACTCTTTCTTGAACCTTCTACGGCACGAACCTCCTGTACTCTCTTTTAATGATATCACGAATGTGCTATACCTCCTGAGATTTTCCACTCTGATTCTTTCAAAGGAACTTGCGTGCACTCCTTGCGCTCAACATTCAACAACTTCCCAAGTGTTGAATCCTTCCGACTCTGTGCACTCCTGCAGCAGCAGTCTTCGATTTCCTTCTTCTCAGAATTACACCTGAGACTTCTCTTGGCCTGCGCACTCTTTGCACGGTTCTTCTACTCAACTGTGCTTCTGGGAACTTAGGACAAAAGTTACCTCTATCTGAAGCCCTCTGTCAACGCACTCCTTGCGGACAAATTCTACTGCACTCCTTGTAGGAATTCTCTGGCTCAGAATAGAGAAACAATTGAAACTAATTCCCTCTTCCTTTCAGACTTCTATTCGACCATGAAATCACATACACAACATATAAAACAATTATATGACAGGAAGAAAAGGTTCATGAGAATAACATCAATACACAGAGAAAACAACACAAACCATGAGATTGAATCAAAGCTTTCTTCTATTAATTCAATATCTTTACATGGGTGTTCTTCATACACAGCTCTCTGCATGATATTTTCTTCTTTCTCCTGTTTTTCCTATCTTACAATGATACAATGAGGGTGTCTATATCCGTTTTCCCTCTTGGACTCTAAACTATCAAATCTAGACTTAAAATCCTATCTACCAGCATTAAATCTATTAAATTCTGACTATCTACCAAAGGACAAGAGCTTAAAGGCTCAAGGTCCAATACAATATACAAATGCGCCTTCATAAATGGCTTCATTAAAGACTTGCACTACAATCCCAAAGCACTTCAAATATTTGGGTTTGTTTATCCAGCTGATCTCCGCTTGATGTGTTGGCTCGCTTGATGAGTTGGCGATGCTCCTGCATCACATTGGTTTGCAATTGCTGGATCAGATGAAAAATTTCGGGATCTTGTAGCCATTCCTGGCGAAAATCTTGGAGCCAATCTAGTACAATGAAGGAAAGAGAAAAAAGGGATCCTTCTTCTTCATATTTTTGGGACAGTGCATCTGCCACCACATTGTCTTTGCCTTTCTTGTAAATGATCTGATAATCATATCCAAAGAGCTTAGTCACCCATTTTTGTTGCTCCATGGAGGAAATGTGTTGTTCTAGAAAGTACTTGAGGCTTTGATGGTCTGTCTTAATTTGGAAACGTTTCCCCAAGAGATAAGGGCACCACAGATCAACAACATGCAGAATAGCCAACATTTCCTTTTCATAGATGGGTTTGCCCAGATTCCTTTCAGATAGTTGCTTGCTAGTGAAGGCCAAAGGTCGACCCTCTTGCATAAGGACAACACCGATTCCTTTCCCTGAGGCATCACATTCCAACACAAAGGTCTTTTTGAAATAAAAAAGGGCCAGAACCGGAGTGGTGCACATGGCCATCTTCAAGTTTTGGAAAGCTTGAGTAGCGACTAGAGTCCAAGTGAAAGAGGTCTTTTTGAGGAGAGAAGTGAGAGGTGCTACAGTCTTTCCATAATTCTTAACAAACTTGTGATAATACCCTGTTAAGCCTAGAAATCCACACAATCTTTTGAGAGTCTTTGGGTGTGGCCAATATTGCATCGCTTCAATCTTTTTTGGATCCACCCTAACACCATCCTTTCCAACCAGATGACCCAAGTATTCTACTTTTGAGGCACCAAAAGAACATTTAGACTGTTTCAAGAAAAGTTGGTGTTGAGAGAGTAGATGGAGAACTCGATCCACATGAGTAAGATGGTCTGTCCAGGTTTTTCTATAGATGAGGATATCATCAGAGAAAACTAAGACAAAATGACAGAGAAAGGGATGAAAGACATGATTCATGAGGCTTTGGAAGGTGGAGGGGGCATTATGCAAGCCAAAAGGCATGACCAAAAACTCATAGTGGCTCTCATGAGTTCGAAAGATCATCTTGGGAATGCTTGCCTCTTTCATATGTATCTAGTGATATCCCAAGCGAAGATCAGGTTTAGTAAAGAATTGGGCGCCACTCAATTCATCCAAGAGGTCATCAATGACAAGAATGGGAAATTTGTCTTTAATGGTCAGTTTATTGAGGGTACGGAAGTCAAGACACATTCTCCAAGAACCTTCTTTCTTCAGGACCATGACTACAAGAGAAGAGTAATGGCTCGTACTAGGGCGGAAAATGCCTGCATTAAAGAATTTCTGGACCATTTTCTCAATTTCATTTTTTTGTGAAAAGGGGTGGCGATACGGATGGATATTGGGAGGAAGGCTTTCGGGTACAAGGGGAATGGAATGATCATGAACACCGTGGGAAGGAGGGAGTCCTTGGGGAGTGGAAAATACCATTTGATGTTTAGAAAGGAGGGCTTGGAGGTCTTGCGGCACCGGGGGTGTCTCTGTTGCTTGTATGGCATGGAGTTGGGAAATGACACCAGAATGACCTTTTTTGAGTAGCTTTTCCATGCGATGGGAACTAATGACCTCAGGTGAACTAGCAATAATTCCTTGGAATTTATATTGATGTCCTTCCTGGTCGAATTTCATGGTTAATTCCTTAAAATCCATGAGAATGGGACCCAAAGTCCTTATCCATTCTGCACCCAACACAATGTCACAACCACCCATGTCTATAGAAAACATATGGGATTTTAGGTGGTAGTCACCGATTTGGAGATGCACATTTTCACATCGCCCTCCACATTTCATGGAACCACCATTGGCAATCATGATTTGGAAATTGTTGACGGCATGGATGTAACAATGAGTTTCTTGGGCAATGAGACAATGAATAAAATTATGGCTGCTTCCACTATCAACCAGAATGATGACCTTCTGATGCTTGATGTAACCGATTAACTTGAGGGTTTTGGGGGTGGAGAAGCCAGTGAGAGCATTGAGGGAAATGATCGGTTCCACTTCGGGAGGGTCTAAGGGAGGGGTTATGTAAGTGATTTCAGGTGACTCAGACACAAGGGGAGTTTCAACATCCTCTTCTGAAATAACCTCAGAGATGGCCATAAAAATCTTTTGTTCCTTACACTTGTGGCTCGGGAAATATTTGTCATCACAATTATAACAAAGGCCTTTGAGTTGGTGTTCATCCATTTCATCCCTGCTCAATTTTTGGATCTTTAATGGGGAAGAGGGAGTAGTGGAATTTACGGGTTTAGGGTGAGGGATAAAGGAGGTTTTACGGTTTTGAGAGGATACAACATGTTGTGCTTCTTTAGATTTTTTATTATCCTCCACCCAACTCGAAGGTCGAGCCATGAGGACATGGGCCTGAATCTCATCCTTGAGACCACTGATAAAACACTCTCAAAAGAAAGAATCAATCATGCCCTCTGTTCGAAAAGCTAGGCGCTCAAAGGAGGCTATGAAGTCTTCTACTATTCCTGATTGTTTCAACTTTGTCAAACAACCCAAATGGTTGGTGTCAGTGTCAAAGTGTTCATAAAGCTCAGTCACAAATTGGGTCCAAGCAATATACCCTTGATGGTAATTTTTTCTCCATTGCCACCATTGCCAACGTTCTTGATCTAGATGGAGAACACCATACCGGAGTTTGGCCAAGTCATCTGTAATGTCGTATAAAGAGAAATAATGTTCCATTTGGGTTACCCAACCAGTGGGGTCCAAGCCATCAAATTTGGTCACATCCACCCACGGAAGGCGTAGGTCACATTGAAAGTGATGGTGCTAAAAGGTATGGGAATAGGAGGAATGTTCACCTTCAGTCTTTGGAGGTGTGTCAGAGAAAGGGTCATCTTTAGGGATCTTCATTTTGGTGCAGAGTGATGCAAAGATAGATTCAAGCTAGGTGGTTAGTTCTTGTTTGACTTCCTCCATTGAGGACTGTATGGTTGTATTTATGGTTGTATTGATGGATGTATCGATGGAGGCAACAGTGGCATTGAGTTGTTTCACTTCTTTTTGGGTCTCGAGAAAATCAAATTGCAAGGTGTTGAAGTGAGCTTCCAGGTCTTGGCTATGGGTATGGGCCATGAGGATGGGTGAACTGAAAAGGGGCGGGCAGGGTAATTTTTTTTTTCCGAAAAATGATATGGATGAATGTGATAAGGGCGAAGAGATGGATCCAATGGAATAGGTCTCAAATAATAGTGAACAAATTTCCAGACATTTTTTTTTTTGAACACCTATGGAGTTATACTCCGGTCTGAAGAATACTGTAGCGATGAAATCCACAACTGCTTAACTAGTAAGAAAAGTGTAGTGATTTGAAAACCCAAACAAAGTTACGCAGTAATAGATCTTGTCTGTTTTAATTTGTTTATGTTTTTGTCCCCCAAGGGTTAGGTATTCGAGGGTTTTCCCTGTTCTATAGCTCTCTGATATATGTGCGGGGTCCAACAATAGTACTCAGCCCAATATCCTAGGGCACTAACTAAGGAGGATAGACCATACCCTTAGTCGTACTACCCGACTACCCAGGTACTAGAGAGTATCTTCTCGAGTGTTGTTCTCGGTGGCACTATAGCAGTCAGGCAGCCGATTGGTTTATCTAAAGAGGGCTTCAGGAAATCTAGGTTGATTCTGTACATAGGTGTTGTCTGATGCGCTACCACTCGAAGGGGCACCAAAAGGGATTACAAGGGTGGCCAACAGATGTTTTCTTAAGAACCTCTTGTATTTCCTACGTGTATGAATCCCTCAACCGTGGGTTTATGTGCGTAACGACAAATCTCTATGGATTAAAGATGCCAGAATACGTCTCTACCCTGAAAAAAAATTCCCACAATTTCTGCCAAGGAAAGTGCTATGATACCACTTGTAATATACCAGATATAAAAAGTATTCAGAACAAAAATAAAATGCTAGAAATGGCAGAATAATAGTAATATAACCAACATAATCTCCACAATAACACATAAATGATATAAGAACAACAATAGAAATAGCACTTTGATTCAAAAATCATTGTTCACAGGCCTCTTAGAGGGGGCAACCTCTAGTCGAGCAACCCTCTGTTACAATAATCTCCAATCTAGGTTTTTCATACCCTTGACCCTTATTTATACTAAATGTCTATCAAGAGAAGCATCTAGAGGAAGATCCTTCTAGAAGTGAAATCTTCTATTAGGTCTTCTTGCATCTGCCTTATTCTATTTTATTGAAAGGCCTTATTAATATTGACCTTTATTACATCCGAATATATTTCTCTACCTATGTGCGTGTTACGACCCTAACAAAGATTCATTACATGTTGGACTGTTAGGTCTGCGAAACCCCAAGACCTGACATTTTGAAGATTGTCTTTAGTGATTTGACCTTCCAACTAGAGGGCGACTCCATTAATTTAAATCATTTAGGATCTTTGTATTAAAGGGAAGACCCCATCAATGGTGATATCCAAGTGCGTCTTTGTCTTTAATTCAACAAGAATTAAACTTATTTAAGTCTAAAGTTTAGAAAAAATATATGTTTCAACATAGGCTCCATCTATGGATCTCGTCTCCTTGTGGGATGATAAAATAATTAGACCAAGTGCCTTTATTGGGTAAATGGAGTCATTATTGGAATTTTCTGAAACAAATTCTAAAAAACTTAAGATTTCATCCTTATCTCTGAAAACTTTCAAAACTTAATCATTTATTGCTCTCGAGTTTAGGCTTATCAATGGCTTCCTTTTCTTAAAATTGACTTCAAATTGCTTAAGATAATCAAAACAGCCTTAATCATTCTAACAGGCTCTGTTCGATTTTGTTTGCGTCAAGGTAAAGTAATTTCAGTGTTTTTAGACAGGGATTCTCGTGTTAGCTTAGAATGTAGATCTAGTCGAAAAGAGAACGAGTTACCAGAGTACATTATAATTCATGTATAATAGCCTTGCAGATATCGTAGACATTGCTTCACTACCAGTGAGCCTGTTCAGTACCTTGGTGAATTGATCTAATTTCCCATATTGAATTTCCTTTCACCACTTCAATTGGAAATTTTACACTTAAATGCTGATATGAGGGCAATCATTTTATGAATTTCCTTTCACCATCTGACTTATATTTTTAAAACATGAAGTGGGGGAAATCAATTCATATACAACATACCAGGGATGATATCTGTTTATAATTTAGCAATAGAGGTCTTTCAACTAACTTTGATTACTCTGGACTAATCCTCCTCTGACCTTCAAAAATTCTTCGCTTATAGGGAAGATCTCACGGGGAGATTTTATTTTCCAGGGACTTTCCTTGAGTGAAACTAATTAGTTTAAACATGTTATAAGGGCTAAGAGAGTTAGGATTATCCTAGACATACTTTTCTTTCAGCTAAAGTTAGAGGAATCATAAGAATTTTTACCTATTCTCGTTTTTTGAAAATACGTTTATGAGTTTTCAAAGTTAAGGTGAGACTTTTTTTTTCTCTGTGAAGACCATGGGATGATATCAAGAATCACATGAAAATATGACTTTGAAAATGAGTGAGGGGGAAAGAATGAAGGTTTCAGATGTTCTGTTGCAAGCACAGTTTCTTTTATACAAACTTTTCACTCGATTCTTGAAACTTTTTCTTTAAGGTCTCCTTATTGCTTACTTTTTATTACAAGTTTATTTCATTTTTTTTTTAAATCCAAAGGAAACTCTCGAGAACTTTAAAAAGTAATTTTCATTTCTATGGATATAGATTAGGTGACAATATTTCTATATATGAGACTTTTGTCATACTAAATGATAGTTCTTTGGAAATTTAAACAGGGCAGAAGTTCATACTTTAGATTTACTCTTATATTTTCACCTAAGTAAACTATTTATTTGTCACCTGTTTCGCACGAGAGCCAATGTTCTGATATATGAAGGTCAGATTCTAATGTCTCTGATATCTCGGCTATTAGCGAGTATCCTGCATGAAAATAACATGAATAATGTCAGGAATTTACAGGTAACAAGACTCTATGTGTCACTTATCTTTATATTTTTGTTTTTAAGAAATCAACTAATCTGGTTTTATTTATAGTGAAAGTAAAAACTTACCGAAAAAGGGAAAAACTTTGAATCAAAGGAAGAAAAACAAACCGGTATGTACAGTGAGAGTTTGGAAACTGATCATTGCATAAAATTCTTAAGGTAATGCCCATTGATAGGGGCGTTGAGGATTTTACCATCCATATTTTCTAACAAAAATGAATGCTTCCCTTCAAAAGCTGTGACTTTGAAAGGTCCACATCAGATATGGTCGAATTTGTCGTGATTTCCTGAGTCTTCCTTTCTAGCATCCCACCTTAAAACCAAGTCACCAGGGAGGAATTCCCTATCTTTAGATTTTTTTATCAAACAATGATTTCATGTTATCATGATACTTCTGAAGTCTTTCATCTACTTCAGCCCTATTTTGCTGGACTTCATTCAGTTGATTTAGTCTTATGGTGACATGATTTGGCTCTTCGTTTTCATATTGCTAGAGTTTCATTATAGCCAGAGCTAGTTTTATGGGTAGTACCACATCAGTTCCATACACCATTTGAAAAGGGGACATCCCGATCGATTTCTTGGTGTCTATCCGATTCGCCCACAAAGCATATTTCAAATGCACATGCCAGGATTTCTT
The DNA here is from genome assembly GCA_009831015.1 of Picea engelmannii. Taxonomy (NCBI): domain Eukaryota; kingdom Viridiplantae; phylum Streptophyta; class Pinopsida; order Pinales; family Pinaceae; genus Picea; species Picea engelmannii. Next base: position 157,029 of record ML781293.1, read on the forward strand.
ATTCTCATTCAACACTTTCTTAATTATGGTGATCAAGATTTTATTTTATGATTCAGATAATCCATTGCCTTGAGGATAGTATGATGTGGAATGGCCCAGTACAATATTGTACTCTTGGCAAACATTGATCATCACCATAGATTTAAATGCATGGGCATTATCTATAACTATCTTCCAAGGGAAGCAAAATATGGATAAAATGTTTTCCTCCAAAAAGTTTATCACCACCGAATCTGTAGCATTTCTAGCCGGAATGGCTTCTACCCATTTGGTGAAATAATCTGTAGCAGTCAGAATCCACCTATGTTGCACACTGGAGTGTGGATTGATTTCATCGATAAAATCCAACCCCCATTGTTTAAATGGGGTTTATGTTTTAACTAGGACCAAAGGTAATGCGAGAAGCTTCTACTTGCCTAAAAACATTTGGCAGGGATTACAGGCTCTAACTTTGGCATTCACATCGACAAATAATTTAGGCCAATAATATCTTGCTCTCAGGATTTTATAGTTTGTTTCTCTCCATGCATGATGACCTCCACACACTCCTTCATGAAATTCATTTGTCACTCTCTCCATTTCAGATTCTACCAAACAACTCCCTAAAAATCGTAGAGGATCCTTCCAATATAATTGGCCATCATGAAACAATATTTTACTACGTGCAACTTTAACATTATATCTTTAGAAGGAGTAATATCACCTGGGAACTGCAGAGTTAGAAGGTAGTAGAATATATATTTATACCAAGCCGAAGAAGATAACTTCTCCTCGATTTGAGTTGTGGGTATTTGATCGTCAAACTCGTCTATGTCTAGAAATCCTTCGCACTCTTGCAGGTTGTTTATTCTGAGCGATCTGAAATTAGATTCGGCTAGTATCTTAGCTAAACCTTGTCCTTTGATGATCTTTTTTGGTTTCACCTCCAGATCAAATTCTTGAGTTTTAGAAGCCATCGACCCCTCCTTCCATCACTATAGGGTTGAACCAGCATATCTTTAATAGAGATGGTGGGTACATATGTAATTATTTTATAATGTAGTACATAGGTCCTGGAAGCCTTTAGGGCCTTCACCATTGCATGGGAATTCTTTTCCATTATGTCATATCTCAACTCTGCATCTCTAAGTCTTTTACTGAAGAATGTTATTGGTTGTTCGAACCCTTCTTCATTCTTTTGTAGGAGTACTACAGCGATTGTGTGTTCGGATGTGAATGAGAAAATTAGGAATTCTTTCAGATAATCTGGGCTTGCTAGCACTGGGGCTTCACCTATGAGCTTCTTGATGCACTCAAATGACACTTTGGATCCGATCGTCCATTTAACCTCGATGTCCTTCTTAATCATATCTGTAATGAATTTCATGATTTCAACGAAGTTTGGGATAAATCTTCTTAAAAAAATATTTTTTCCTAAAAATGACTGAATCTCTTTTCTATTTCTAGGAATATTGATAGTATCTATAGCTTCAACCCTTTTCGGGTCGATTTTAATTCCATCTTGAGATAATATATGGCCCAAGAGTTTACTTTCTTGCATTGTAAAGTGAGATTTCTTAGGGTTTAAAGACAAACCGAATTTGCGACATTTATCAAACGTTTGTTTGAGGTGTACCAGGTGTTCTGCATCATATTTAGAAAATACAGTTAGATCATCAAGATAAATGACAACGAACTTATCTCTTTCGCCGAAAAAGGTGATGTCCATAGCTTTTTGGAAAGTGGCATCTACGTTCATCAAACCAAATGACATTTTATCATACATAAAGGTACCCCATGGGGTGGTGAACACATTTTTTTCTTTATCATTCTCATGGACCGCAATTTGATTATAGCCTGAAAATCCATCAATCATGGACATTCTTTTTGCCCCAAAAACTTTTTCCAATACATGATCCATTTTAGGTAATGGATAATTATCTTTGAGGGATGATTTATTTAAATTTCTGAAATCTACGCATAGTCTGATTTCACTATTCTTCTTTCTTACCAGTACTAGATTGGCTACCCATTCAGAGTATCTGAGTGGAACAATGATTTTAGCATTAGGAGTTTCTTTACCTCATTTTCTATTATAGGAAGTAGTATGGGATTTATCTGTCTAAGATTCTGCCTGAATGGTTTAACACCCTTCTTCAGAGGAATCTTGTGTTCAATTACAGTGGTATCATAAGTTCTTAATTCATAATAGGACCAAGAAAAAATGTCCTTGTATTGTTTGAGAAATTCGACATATTTTATTTTTACTTAAGGGGGAAGGTATTTAGATAATTTTACTAGCTTAGGAGTTTCCTTGGTGCCTATATCACAATCTTCAACCTCTCTCCAAATAATTTAAGGGAATGTTGTCACGATCGAATAATCTCTCCAGAGGAATCAGACCCTTAGGGATATGATTATTTTTTAGTTCCAACATGTGGTGATCTGTGATATTATCTCGAAACTCTTGAGGATGTTCACCTTCCAGCATAATCCAGATAGGATCATTCTGATTTTCCTTATCAATATGGGTTTCAGCAAATTCATCCACCAGTTCTAAGAATTGTTTGATTTGCTCATCATCTTCGAATACCTACCAGTGTTGTATATTTTTTTTTACTGATGGTTTGTGCCTCATTTCTATATGATATTTTAGTTTGAGGATAGTAGGAGGTACAAAAGTTGCAGTGGCTTTTTCCAAGGAATCTGACTATTGATTTTCAACTCTGGGAATGTGGTGGATATTAAACGATGAGAAAAATTTCTCAATTAGATCCCAGGCACAATTTCTGTAGGATCTTAACCTTGGGTTTTTGGCCTAGTACTCATGCTTTATCTTCTTTAAGATCAATTCCACATCACCATAAATAATCAGGGTTTCAATTTTCAACTTCCTGGTAGCCTCTAATCCCAAGACCAGGGATTCATATTCACATACATTATTGGTGTAATCGATATCCCACTGTAATATGCAAGAGAAGGGAATAATAAACTCATCCTCGGGTGCCACAAACAACACTCCAACTCCTTCTCTTTCACATGACAAGGCACCATCAAAATACATTTTCCAAACTCCAATCTTATTTACATTTTCATTTGTTTTTTCAATTTTTTCTTTTTCTGTATAATTTTATTCTATACATTCTTCTAAATCATCATCAATTGATAGTATACAATTTACTAAATCCTGATCTGCGACATAGATAGGGTAATTATTCGGATTCAGTGGATCACTTACTGTATATGAAAACCTTGTTTCTCTGTACAGGTGGGTGAACTGTCCACCAAAGATTGGGATTGTAGCGTATATCATGTATATCTAAAGGGATCCTCCAAGCTTAGCGCCCCAAGACCTGGATAAAAAGATACCATACTTCGAAGGGATATCAGCAACAATCACATCCATCTGAACACTTTTTACAGGAATTTGTGCAAGATTAACCACTAAATCATTAATCATAACCAAACATTTAACTTTTCTTGAATCAAAATAATAAAGATTTCCATATGGTCTGATAATTTTGAGACCAAGTCTATCCATGATAGCTTTAGGCATCACACTGTGGGAGGCTCCAAAATCGAACATGCAATTATGGAGAAGATGATCATGCACAGTTAGTGAAATGTAGAAAGGAGCGACATAATCTCTGGTTCCTTCAAAACGCGGACTAAACACTATATCTGGTTTATCATCTTCTAGATTTATAATGTCGGCCTGACTTTCAATATCTAAAAAATTTATCATTTTGGCAATTTGTTTTCTGTATGTAGGGTTATTTTCCAGTTCAACCAGAGGTACAGGAATCTTGATCTTATTAATCTCATTTTCTATACTGAAATTTCTTGTTGCTTTATCAACTTCTCTGGTTTGGGTCTCTATATCCCTTCTTTCTGATTTATTGGTATGTGTTGCTTTTGTTTCAGTTGTTTTTACTTCTGTAGTAAATGTTTCAACTATTTTTGTTTTGACAGTCTACATTTTAGCCGTGGGTATTTCCATTGTTCTTGTATTAGCAGCTGGTGTTTCTGTTGTTTTTGTCTTGGCACTGTGTGTCAGTGACCTTTGTTTTAATGGTCTGTCTTTCAACAACTTTGGGAGCTACCTCGTCTACTTTCCCTCTTGAAAAGATTCTCTTCGGTTGGGTAATTGTCATGTTTCTATTTCTAGGCCTCAAATTATACTTCTATTGGAGCTCGACCATTATACTATCAGTGATTCCTTGATAAGTAGAATCTTCTGTGATATTTACGCTATCATCATTATTAGACCGGTATTCTTCATTCAAAGACCTTTCATAATCTTGTCTTGTCAAATGCGATTGTTGGTAGTCATCGCCAAGATTAGTCATATCTTCCTCTAACTCCTCAAACTCTTGTATGCCATCTCCTCCTATAAATTTTTTGTTTTTAAAGGGAGTCTGAATCTTTTGATGTTAATTTTTAATTGTTCTTTGTTGTATTTGGGAGTTAGGGTTCCTCCTGAAATATTTCTACTGAATTGATCTTCTTTAGATTGATCCAGTTCCATCTTCGAAATTTTGTTTGATAATTCTTTAATTATTTTTTCCATATCATTCATCTTGTCTTCCGAGGACCTCCCAGATCCAGAGGGTCTTCATTGTTCTCTAAATAGTCTAGTCTCTTTATTTCTCATTTAGACTTTAGTTTTTAACTTTCCCGATGCCATCATATTTGACTCAATATCTACAACATCATCTTGCATCCTAGTAAGGTCAGAAGCTCTCCTTTCTCTCAATAATGGAGAAAAATCAGGCTCAAAAGCCCCGACGAAAGTTACTTTTGTTGTAGGTTGGGAAGGTTTAACCTCAGCTAGGATCCTGTTATATAATTTATTAAATCTTTGTGTGAATTCAAGAACTGTTTTTGAATTTTTCTTTCTTAAAGCTCCAAACTCGGTTAAATAATAAAGGTGATCTTTTCTTTCTCCCCATTGTCCGAGAAAGGCACTTTCTAACTGGTCATATGATCCTATTGAACCTACCGGCAATCCGCGGAACCAGGTTCTCACCTGTCCTTTGAAGGTTTGAACTAGGATCCTTGAATAGATGTCTTGATTCTCTAGGCCAAGGATATCGACAAATTGATCAAATAAATTTATATGTTAAGTCGCGGTTAGGTCTCCCTCTCCTGTGAACTTTGGCAGATTTTTCATATAGTTTTCAGGTAAATCCTAGAGGGGAACTGGGAGGACTAAAGGAGCATAATAGCAACTAATTTAGAGAATATTCTAGGAGGTGGGGGTGTCCCTTGACCACCTCCTCCTCCTCCTCCTCCCGCACCATGTCCTCCTCCACCTCCGCCACCTCTGGCACCACCTCCGGTACCACCTCCACCGACAGCAACCATTGGTAATCTAGGGGATGAGACTTGGAGATTGTAGAGGGGGTTTTCAAAGATGTGTAGTGACCTTTAGGTTACTTTGGGATGACATGAAAGAGGTTCCGAGAACTAACCATCAGGAGACAAAAAAACTAGAAAGTAGGGAAACGAGAGACGAGGACTAGGTTCTTCAGATTTGCAGAATATATAAATGGGAGAACTAGCAGGAGTCAAATCGGAGTGTAAGATATATTATTCAATACTTTGAGAAGTTGGAATCTTTACTTCGGGAACTGATTGAATATCAATCGAAGAAGGTATCAAGATGATCCCTTTACCTTTATTATCAAAAGGGGTAGTTGAATCGGTTTCAGCCTTTATCTCGGATAAAACCAATTTGGGGTTTATGATTTCGGCTTCAATTCTATTAGTCGACGTTTCTCTGAAAGGGATTTGGGTGGAAACTTCTTGTGGAGTTAAAGTTTCAAGTGGAACCTTAGCATTAGACTGTGTGGGTTTAGGTTGGTAAACTTTACTAGTGGACGCAGTGGTTTGCTTAAGGTATCCCCTTGGTTTTAAATTTTTTTCAGGGTCGGAAATAGGCGTGGTATGCCTATCATCAGGGTTTTGTCTGGTATTCCTTCAACCGAATGACAGTTTATTAATTGTGGAATCGCCAAGTGAAAAATAAAAAAACTAAGCCTTATAATGTATTCAATCTGTGTTCACTATCAAAGAGAGAAACTTACCAATGTCATTCTCCTAGGGAAAAATCACTTTGTTTCTCCTTCCCCGGCAACGATGCAAAAAAGATGGTGTTCCTAAGTTTTCACTTAAGGCTCAAAGCACAATGTCAGGCATCAGGAAATAGGGAAAGTTTAAAAGTTTTCTTTTTCTATCTCAGTTATGTCAAAAAAATTCCTTAAATTGAATTAATAATATAACAGCTCAGAGGTCGTTTTTTGTGTCTGAGTTAAATTTGAAAATATTAGATGTAATGAGAGAAAAACATAAATTTGTTAGACAAAGAAAGACATCAAATACAAAAGAATCTTACTTCGTTATAGGAGAAGAAAATAGATAATATAACCTTTAATGAAGCATAAAATATAGTAATCTAATTAACTCACAGGTCTTGTATTTGTTGATAGCCAATACAGAGGAAAATTTGTTTGTTATAAGATAACTAAATGAAATATAACCACAATAGATGTTGTACTAAATTGTGATTAGGAATTCATCAAGGAACTATATAAAGAATGTTGGAATGTGGAAAGACAGAAGAACACATAACTCAAACTAGACGAAATGTGGAATCTCTGGTCTGCACTTGTATTAATACTCGATGAGGAGAGTTTTCTCAATTACAACCAATACGAAGCATCCCTTTTTTATTCTTTAGAACATGCATTTATACAAAATTTCTCAACCTCAAATGGTTGGAATTACTCTATATTCAGAATAATTAAAACTACAAAATATGGAAACTAAAATGTTTCATTTTCAATATCCTTGATATTCTCATTTTGCTGCTATGAACGTTTTCCTTTCATGTCTTCTAGTTCCGAAATAGAAAATGTACACAGATTTTATTCATTTGTTCCCAGAGGTACTATCTTTTCACTATTCAATACATTTGATGCACCTTCCCACAAATTCAGCTACCAACCTGGAATACCCTGTTAAATTATTAGCCTCAAAAATGTATAATTTATTTTCCAGCTGAGGCAATCTCTCTTCTATTCGTCTATCCTCTGAAATAATAGACTGCAGTTGTAGATTAGGCTTCACTAGCCATCTATCTATTTGGGCAATATCAACTTGTTTTATCTGGGATATTTCGGCTTGGGATTCTTCCATATTTGTTTTAATGTCAAGTTGATGTTTGGCTACATTAATCTGACCCAATTTCCCAGAACTATCTTCTTTATCGAAGCCTAATGATTTTTTGTTAAGTGAACAAAAAACTTCTTCACAAGATTCTTTCAATTCCTTATCCATTTTCCTACCTTTGGATATGTTTGATTCCCAAGTATTTAGTATAATATCACCTCTGGTTTTCTCTAAAATGGACAACCCAGATGCCATAGCTCTTCGTTCTTTTGTTGATGGTATAACCACTTCTTGGAAGGTAGTTCAGGAAATGATAGCCTCTCTCTCTCTTAAAACAATATTACTTAATGCTTCATCCATCACCTAAGAATGATTTTGGATGATTTTTACTTTAGAGTGAAGGCTTTATTGAGATATTTCCAGTTTCCTTAGCACCTCCAATGCTTGAGCTTGAAACAGGGCTATATCCACAACCATTTTCTCAGTGGAACTGATCTTGTCTTGTAGTTGCTTTATTGACTTATCTTGTTGGATAGTCTGTTTTTCGCTCACTTGCATCTTATTATGAATCTCTTCAAGACTGTACTTGAGAAGTTGGATTTCTTGTTTATCACTAGCTCTAGCCTGTTCCAGTCCTTTATTGACTTCTTCTTTGACATTCTTTTCTGTATTCCTTATTTGATTCTACAACTAACTTATCATATGATTCCTCTGTTTCAATCTTTCTTTTAGATTATCGACTGAGAATAGGTTAGCTATTGCAAAATCTCCCAAAGATCCGACTACCTCTATAGAAAAATCTTCATCTTCCAAATTCTGTCCATCCAATAATACTCTGTGTTTTTTTATCGTTGCACCCTCTTTTTGGTGCATTTATTTCTTCACCACAACTTTCCTTTCTTACTGAAAAACAAATCAGAGGGAGGTATCTCTTCAATAGAGATAGGTGGGATATCTCCTATGAGTATTACCTCTACATTAGGGTTTCCTCTGGTGAATTGCAATGACGTGACAACCTGAATGGGGTTGTCGATTTATGTATATAACTGTTTTCTGGTTCCATCTATAGTTGATTTATCTGGTGAAGACAATGGCTTATATTCTCCTTGATTTATTAACATCTATGGTTGATCTTTGTTCTAGTCATCAGATACCTCTGTCATCGGGATATCCTTTTTCTGAGTCGAGATCTCATACTTTTCTAGGTTTTCCGGGGCTTCTTGTTTTCTAGAGCTTCCGACTTCTGGATTATGGGTCTTTGTTTGTTGTGTATCTGCAAATGTTAGGAATCCCCCTTGTAACACTTTAGGTAGGCTGCTTCTTTGGTGCCTTTGAATTCATAGAATTCAATCAATATTTCGAGTGGTAGATCTCGAACCCAGATTAAGACCTCCAGATAAGATCTCACTCCTCGAAAAATATCATCTTGAGGAGAATCCTAATGTTTATACCTTTTCAAACCGTAACTGGCCATGTGGTTACTCATGACCTTTTGCATGTTGTGCTTCTTGAATTCAATTCTTACCATCTTTATTTCTTCTAAGGTTGCTATCTCCACCTTCGAATGGCTGAAATCCAATAAATAAAATGCACCAATGTGTAAAGGAAAAGATGTCCATACATGTTTTTTTACTCCTTTGAGTTCTTTTCTAATCCCACCGAGTACAGTTTGTCATGCGACCTCACAGCATGCCTGTCGATCTGGTAAAAATTGCGGTAAAGCCTATGGGGGAACTGAACAAGCAAAAACTTTGATGTAAGAGAAGTGCTCCTTGCTACACTAGTCTGCCACTTTATCTAGGTTGGCCACAACTGTATCTAAAATTCTAGGAGGTGGGTGACCAAAAATATCAAAGTGCATCGACACCTCTACCCAATTACAAATTTCATAAAAGAAGTCCTTCGCTTTGTCTTCCCAGAGTTTCAAATGATAAATATGAATTGGTTCTGCACTATCTAGAGTCCATCTCTAGCCCATCAATGGGAAAGGCATCATGAAATAGATAACATCCATGATATAAGATGACATATAAAATTAAGTTGATTGTCCCTTGGATTTTTTTTCCTGGTATTCTGTAATTTCACTAGTTAGATTGTCTGACAATATCTTGGCCCAGTCAAAAGAATATCCTTCCACCACTATGTGTATAATGGGTACCCATGGTAGAAAGAAATGGGGTGTGTTCTCTTTTACATAAGTTCTTCACATCATCCTGGCTATATACATGAACTGCGGTTCTAGCTATGAGATTGAGTATATGTCGTGAGAATCGACTCTAAACTTTTTTGGGTGTGAGCACCAGTCCTTAATCAAGTCAGAAAGATTATTTCCATATTGATCACACTCCTTCTTGCTAAAATTCTCTAGAAAACTGGCATTGTAAATGAAGTTTGATGTCGAAGATAGTTTATAGATCACATGTATGTGTTTCAGCCGAAATGACCCAACAACTACCTTATGAGAATTGAAAATAATTATAGTTGGGATATCCACATGATCCAGTGCCCATTTAATCATGTCATTGTAGGGTAAAAGACTCAGCCTTGTTTCTACCTTATGCATCTCTGCCTGAGCGATAGTCCTGTATTTTTTAGATAAGTCTTCCTTTTCGTTGTCGCTCGAATCATCAGGGAAGTTTACCGGCTCGTACTGTAGGATGTTGAATACATTCGTCCAAGTTTTATCTGTGTTTATATTTCTGGGTGAGGTGTCAGAGATAACCTCTGAACTCTGGCCTGAAATCTCATTAGTCACTTTAGCTTCTTTTTGTGGTGGCATGGTACAGTCTTAAAAAGCAAACCTTCTATTTGTCATAGAAAATGCACAGGGATGAGTATCTCATTAAGCAAGCTTTGCGAAAATGAGAATGTAATTCAGAAAATGAAAAATCTTCTTTGCCTTAAGCGTATCAATCTGCGTAGACCTTTTCTAACAACGTGTTTAATTCCTTTATTCAAAATATTTGGGTGATAAAGTAGGATCTTATTTGAAATTATTTCCCTAAATCAGCTATTAATGTCATTAATGGTCGATATTTCATGATCTGGGAAAGCGTAGAGATCATTTGAATTTACCAGTATTTCAAACCAACATAAACTTTATTGGAGATAAGACTGTTTAAGGTGTTAGTAAATCAAGTTTTATCTTGTTAATTAATCATGTTTAACCTTAATCCATTTCAGGGTTTGGAATCCCGGGCGATCTTATTTTATTTCAAGTTATGATCCCCGAAACGCGATATCGCAATTTGATCAATTGATATTAATCGAGTTTAACCTTTTAATTAATCGTGATTAATTAAGGGTTTCACGACTTAGGGTATTGGGATTTCAAGTTGTCATTTCAAGACAGGATCCCTGAAATGCGAAACTACGATATGATTTAATTATTGTTCATCATTATTAATTGTTTAATTAACCTGGTTTAATTTAAGCTGGTTTCACAATTTCGTATATCGAGACTTTAGTGATGGCTCGAGGCATGGATCCCCAAATCACGAAGTTGCGATGTGATTAATTTGTATTAATCTATTTTAATGCTTTAATTAACATGGCTTGAAACTTATCGCAGTTTATCGATTTCGCATGTTGGGACATTGAGATTCATTACATGTTGGACTGTTAGGTTTGTGAAACCCTGAGACCTGACATTTTGAAGATTGTCTTTAGTGATTTGACATTCCAACTAGTGGGCAACTCCATAAATTTAAAGCATTTAGGATAGTTGTATTAAATGGAAGACCCCATCAATGGTGATATCCAAGTGCGTGTTGTCTTTAATTAAACAAGAATTAAACTTATTTAATTCTAAAGTTTAGAAAAAATATATGTTTCAACAGTACCAAAAAAAAAAAAACATAGGATATCAAACAGTACCAATAGAGGTACAGTGCGCCGAAAGGAGAAGGAGCACACACACTTAGGAATACAAAATTGGTGAGGACAAATCCAATGGACAGGTCACAATGGAAAGAAGCGGGAAAATTAAAGACGACAAAAGTAGTACGAAATGAGGAAGTGATGCGGAATTGAATGTCGAGAAGGACTGACGTGACGTCGTATTAATCGCGCCAAATGGAGATGGAAAGGGAGAGTAATGGAAAGATTGAAGGAACTGGAGGTTAATTGAATCCATAATAAAGGTAGAATCTTTGAAAAGCTTCATACGATGCCCATACAAATCACATACGCGGGAGAAAACAGTTTGTTGTGAGGCTGGAAAAGAAACAGAGAGCAATAGTGCATACAGAGAACAAAGAGAAGTTCACAGAGGATTCAAATCCCATTGAACTCAGCGAGCGATCTAAATTCACCACCATGGCATGACTAAAACAGGCAGAGTTGACCCAGACTGTCGGACACTCTAGAGTTAGAACCAGGTCACAGGTACAATCGCAGGAAAGAGAACAACAACCACCAGAGATATTCAATGTTGACAAAATCCCCTCACCAGATACGACATCGATAAACCCCACAACCGTGGTAGAAGAAATACAACAGCCAGCACTGGAGGCTAAGAATGTGGATATTCCAATAGAATAAAAGGAGCAACAAAACCAGGGAACATGAACCCTGAAGGAGGCACAACCAGAGAACATTGAAGGAGCTCCGAGAGTCAATGGGACGATGACAAATCAGGAAACAACAGCCGAGCCAGACGAATCTCAAACAATCATGTTAGACCAACCACAGGAAGGAATAGTGGAATATGTCATGGGCTGGACATAATGGTTTTCTGACATACAACCGCCAAAGGATGGAACCTAGAGTCATATGCTACCAAAAAAGAATAAGAAGAAGGCACCAAGGTCACCATGCAAGCAACCCATCGCAACCATTGTTTTGCCATGTATACTAGATGGGGTACGGGTGAAAGCAGACTTGCTAGGTTTTGTTGAGAAGTTAAAATACTTGGACCATGATGTAATGGATATAGACAAGTTCCCGGAGTTCGCAAAGAGAGTCTACCTACAGACTGTGGGTCTGGATCCATTAAGGAAACCGATTGATCAACCACTCTAGTGGGTAGTAGGATTGGAGAAAACAGGGATTTTAGGTTTGTTGGAGCTACCACACTTTGGCAGAGGATGGTACACAAATAGTTTCTTCAAACAATTGATGGAAGTCAGGAATGGCGGGGATATATGGTTGGAAAATATCATCTCGATAGACGTAGATCTCATTGCGCTTATCATAGGGTTTCCATCCCAGGGCATGGATCCAGCACAATTTCTTGACGACAAAACAAAGGAGAAATCACTCACGAAAGAGATGAAAAATAAATATGACACTAATAGGGGGACATGAGGGATCATCATCAAGAGGATCAATGATGTTGCAACACAAATGGCTGAAAAAATATTGGCTTGAAAGCTTCCAAGAAAATGTCGCAAGGAGGAAGTCTCGATGAGGGTCTTCGTAGTTGTAGCACAATGTGTCGAGGGAACCACAGTTAGTTGTGCCCCCTATCTGTCAAATTTGTTTCTGGATGACTAAAAGGATGCGTAGGATCTAGGAACATAATTTCATTATTCATGGCTACTCATGTTGATATCCATCATGGGATGGAAGGAACCAGATTACACATTTTTTTCCACTAGACCCAAGTCGAATCACAGAGCGAGGTATTTATCACTTGGCGCCATGTCAGACGCCAAGCACAGAAAGATGAACGCAATTGTATTCAAAGGATACCTTCACGACCTGCAGGAGGCCATCTCCAACCTTTGGAGAATAACAGCACAGGTTGTCACACACTATCGGGACATCTCCAACTTCAAGTCCACTTGACATGCGATGTGGATACAGGCGCGGAAGGACCCCAACAAGAAGTGGCTACAATTGTGCTACCACATCATGGAGGGAGACATCAAAATGGTTATCAGGGATTGGGAGGATGACTGGAAGATTCCATTCCTCACCCAAGACAGACCTACAAAGATAGTGGAAGAGGAGACATGGCAGGAAGAAACACAGCCTCAGGAAGTCCCAGTGCCCAAGAAACGAAGGAAGGGTCAGACGAAAACAAAGAAGACGAATGAAGGGAAAACTAAGACAGGGACCCAGAAGGGGAAGAATAATAATACGCAGCCAGCCCAAGAATAGCAGGAATAGGTCGAGGAAACATAGAGGATGACACCAAGTCCCAATCCACAAGAACCAGGCTTGACTAAGAGGCCAACTACTCAGATAGGAGGTGCGCGCAATAAAATGAAGGTGCAAATAACACCTCCAGAATACACAATCATGGAGGATCATGCAGAAATGATAGACCAAATGGTTCAGTATTGTATATTCAAGGATTTTGACAATGCTGCGCACCACATGGACAAGATTCAAGAGGAGTTGGCAGACATGCGACAGTTCCTCTAGAAGATCGGAGAAGTGCAGGCAACAAGAAGCAACATAGGAACAATGCCATCAACATCATAGACAGGAGAAGTACTGGAAGAAGGTGAGTGATATACAGTCCACACAATACTGCAGTCGAGCGTGACATTCAACATTACACCCAACATGCTGCGCATGGGTAAGATCGTGGGGAAGACACCCCTAAATGACTTAGCTCAACTCCAATTGGTATTTCCGTGAATAACATCCAAATCTCTACACAAATTACAGGTTAGCATTACCCAAGAGGTATAGTCTCGTGCATGCACAAACTTAGCTGAATTACAATAGGAAAAGGAGAAGCGGGATGTGATGGAATTGCTATATGAGTAGGAAAAAATCGAGACCCAAGAAGAGAGGGAGTGCGCGAATGGATTGGAACAAAAAGTGGCTCAAAATTATAAGAAGATTTCAAAGACCGCGTAGAGGGACGAACTCACAACAGCAGATAAGATTGATTAGATTTCACAGGAAATCAATCAATATCAAAAAGAGATCAAAAATCTCTGTGAGCAACTCACACCCACCACTCCACCAGAGGTAAGGGAGAAAAGGAAGGAGGAGGCAACAAAGAAGCTACAAGAGATAGAGCGACAGGTCATCAAAGAAACAAACTTGTTAGATAAGGTAGCATAGTTGTGGACAAAGATGGAAGAGGATCAACAAGTCCAACAGTGGGACATGGAAGAATAAAGGATAAGCGCAGCTAACCAGGACCTAAAGCAAAGGAATAATACAATGTCCATCACAGAGAACGTCAAAAGGGGTGCAGGATATGAAGAAACTACAAGCATAACTCAAGAAGAGGAAGCCAAGACATATATGTCACATACCTAGGCAGAGTGCGCAGGGTTGATCAATGACGAGATCGTAGTCTAGACAGTAGATGCGCTCAAGTAAAAAGATCGCGCAGGCTCAAACACAAGCAACAAAGCTCAAGGAGAAGTTCCAAGCAATCACCAGGGAGATCGATGCAACACACAAAGGTTAGGTGGCTCGGGACAAACCACATGTTAGTGTTGGGGGCATGTTGGAAGTGGGCCAAAGTGGAAGGAAAGGTGATTTTGGGAAAGAAGGCATGCAAAAGGAAAGCGACAACTAGAAGGAAGAGTAGAACAGGCACATGCATGGAATACCTAACGACGTTAGGGTTAGGGTTTTTGCAACGTATTGTAATGGTTGAAGAGACGGTAATGTAGAAATATAGATACTTAGGTCTCATAGAAAAGGTGTTAGGTATTAGTATTTGATTGATAGAGAGTTGGCTCATAAGAAAAGAGAACATAGAGAAACAAATACTATTTATTATTTTTCTATATGACCTAATTTTGTAATTTGTTGAGATAGAGAGGACTGAGGAGGGTATATCTTGAGGTTTAGATCACAAGCTGAGGAGCCTGGTATGATCTATTCCACCTCATAATAGATCTTAACCCAACTAATAAGAGTTGTAAAGCACGTAACATTGTAGTGACATAACGACTATAATAAAAGAGATAAGAGCCATATCTTTGTGGATGTAGCCCAAGGGTGGGGGGGTGAACCATGGTAACATCTGTGTTATGTGATTTAATGCATGTATTTATTTATTGTCTTTAGTCGATATTGATATGCTAACGAATGAGTTATTATATTTCATGTGTATTTGTAATAACAATGTATTGCATTAATAAGTTACAGTAGAACTCTTAGCATACAGTTCTTAGATCTCCCACTTAATCATAGGATGCAAACACATGAGTATTGCAGCCACCCATTAGGACTATCTCGGGTGAGACGGTGTAGTTCACCCTATGCATTGCGTTGCCTTCTGGTTTACTAGGAGGGCCAATAGTTTTAGAGGATTTGTTGGAACTTCGAACATACATGAACCCTGGGTCACTCAATACAAACTTAGATAGGATATATCAATAACCAACACATTTGGAATTGTGATATCAAAAGAGATAATAAATATCCATAAAAACAATCATCAATCAAGACCAAATCCCAACTCCCTCAAAATAGGAAAGGAAATAGCATTAGGCTCAAGTAGTGAAGGATTAGGAAATGGGTTTGAAATATTTCCTTTTGTTTGTAAAAGAAAAAGTAAATGGGGTTGTTGCGGCCACAACGGTGACAACCTGGTTTTTCATTTTCCAACTCCATAATGCTCCAAAAATGCTCCAACATTCTCTATAATTCATCCTACCTCTCTACTCTAGCTATGGTGCTCTTTTTCCTTTCTCTCTGCTTGTTGTTCACGCCCCAAATGAATGTGAAAAAAAATCCTATTCTCGCCTACAAATTTCCTCTATTGTCCCAAGATAGTTGACTTATCACTCTACCCAATGTTGATTGTTTTGTAGTGCCATGATTCCAATAACTATGGAAGTGACTTCTACACGCGCCCCCTGAAAGGTATTCAATGATTGGGATCTCATACACCCAAATAGAAAATACATGGTTTCCTCAAATGATAATAAAATTCAAAATTATGGGTTTTAATTAATACCCATAAGGCATTTTCCCCTTAGGCCCCTCTTAGACACTCCCTAGGAAATCCCTCTCTCTTGAGTATTAATCATCCCCAATATTTTTCCATATTCCCAATAGTTGGTATCACATTATTTTTATTTAAAAATAGAAAATACATTCTGCATTTTACATCACTTGGACATAGCCATATTCATATCTACATTATGCATTAATTAAAATGGGTATTATAGTGGGGTTATTACATTCCTCATCCCATACAATTGTGCATCATCCTTGATGCACAACACCATGCCAAAATACATATACAAATTTACATCATAATATTCAAAAAATAAACTTCTCTAATTTATTTACTCTCTAATAACAGCCCCAACCATAATCTCTCGTTCTTCTCAACTTGATGACCCAAGGAATGTTCCCCCTTATCTGCCTTCAATCCATTAGGCTACACCATTCTTTTATCTGGGATATCTACGCAGGTGAAGAAGAATTCTAAGATATGGTTTTGGAACCTAGCAACCCAAAAATTGAGTCTTGCATTTTTAATTTCCATCTTCTTCAAAATTGAAAAAACTTTGTGGGTATTCCTCCCGCATATTTTCTTCATGATCCCATGTTGCATCTTCATGACCGTAATAGGGTCAATGAACCTTTACAATCCCTATGGATTTGTTCCTGAGCACTTTTACTTTTCGGTCCAAGATGCATATTGGTTCCACCCATACATCACCTTTGTTTTCCACCTGGATAACAATCCAATCGATTATGTGGTTAGGGTCAGACACATATTGATTTAATAATTATACATGAAAAAAATTATGCAATTATGCACTCTCATGGATGCAAACAATGCTAGGATGTATGCAACTGAATCTATTTTTTCTAATATTTCGAATGGCCCACAATATCATATTGCCAATTTTGGGAAATGACCCAATCTTATCAAACTTCTTTTCTCTTTCACTTTTAGGAAAGCATGTTTTCCCACTTTAAAATATCTAAAAATTTTGTTCTTGTCTACATAACTTTTCTTCCTATCCTAGGAAACGTTTAAATTCTTCTTGATATTTTCCATCTTCTCTTCCATTTCCCTTAACAAATATGGCTCGATGATTGCTTTGTCTGTTGGGTTATCCCAACTCATTGGTGTGTTACACTTCCTTCCATACAATGCTTCAAAAGGGCTCATTTTTAATGAGGCTTGATACCCATTATTGTAAGAAGACTATGCTAAGTGAATATAATCTTCCCACTTTGATGGTTGGTCCATCACATACATTTTTGAGAATGTATTCAATTTTTCTGTTAGTCCTCTCCATCTTCCCATCTGACTCTAGGTGATAGGTTGTACTGAGATTTAAATTTGTTCCAAAACCTTTGAATTAACCTTTCCAAAAATTGGATGTAAATTTTGGATCTCTATCTGAAGCAATTTCTTTAGGCACTCTGTGTAGCCTGGAAACTTCCTTCATGTAAATATCTACAATGTTTTTTTTCCTTTTGTGTGGTATTCACAAGAATAAAATTTGTATCTTTTGCTAATTTATCCACCACCACCATGATGGAATCATGTTGCTTCACTCTTCCGGGAAGCTTTGTAATGAAATCAATTGTAACCACTTCCCATTTCCACTCAAGAATGGGAAATGGTTGTAGCATCCTCGTTGGATATCAATGATCTCTCTTCACTATTCGGCATTTTAGGCACATGGCTATGTAATTATCCACTTCTTTGTTCATTCCTAGCCAAAGGTATCGACTTCTTGCAACTGCAATTGTCTTCTAATATCCTAGGTGTCCAACATATCGCACATTGTTCTTTTCCCTCAAAACTATATCTTTTAGCTCTCTTGTATTTGGCACATATATTTTTCTTGTGTACATGAGTATTCCATTCTCTTTCAACTCATAGTAATTAAATATTTGTTGTAGAATTCCTTGCTATAATGTCTCTTTTATTTTTAGATATTGATGGTTTGAATTTCCATCCTCTAAATTTTTTCTTTTAATTTTTTGTTGAACATGTTAATTACTTAAATATGTGTTTCATGAGCTCTTCTACTGAGTGCATCAACCACCTAATTTTCCTTGCCTTTCATATGCTTAATTTCAAATTCATATTCTCTCAAAAATTCCATCAATCTATTTTTTCTAACATTTAATGTTGGTTGTTCAAATAGATGCTTCAAACCATAGTGGTATGTACTTAGCTCAAATATTCTACCCATTAGGTAATTCATTAACATTTTTAATGTATGGAAAATGGATGCTAATTCCAATTCATGTGTAGAATAATTCCTTTCATTCTCTTTTAACTTTCGGGACTCATAACATACCACATAATCTTTTTGATAGAGGACTCCATCGAGCCCTTCCTTACATGCATTAGTTCATACTACAAAATCGTCATCTGGATATGCAATCTTTAATATTGGCACATTTGTCAAAATATATTTTAATTGCTAAAAACTTTCCTCACATTTGGGAGTCCATTCAAATTTCACTCCCTTCGTTTTTAGAGTGATTGGGCTTACAATCTTTGAAAATCCTTTTATGAATCTTTGGTAATAACTAACAAGACCCATAAATGATATTACCTCTATCACATTTCTTGGAATTGGCCATCCTATAATGGCCTTTATCATGATCAACTCCTATCCCATCTGCTGAAATAATATGCCCCAAATAGTGAATCTTTTTTTGATAAAATATGCACTTACTTAGTTTGGCATACAATTTATGCTCTCTCAAAACTTGCAGCACCATTCTTAAATGTTTCTCATGATATTCTTTTGTTCTTGAGTAGATGATAATATCATATAATAAAACAATCACAAACTTTTCCAAGTACTCCCTGAATACTCCATTCATCAAGCACATGACAACTGTTGCGACATTTGATACCCCAAATGACACTACTGTTAATTCATAATGCCCATATTTTTTCCTGAATGTTGTCTAGATAATATCCTCTTTTCTTATCCTCACCTGATGATAACATGATCTCAAATCAATCTTGAAAAATATCCTTTCTCCCTTCATCTGATCAAATAAATCATCAATCCTTGGAAAATGATATTTTTTTCTTTATGGTGACCTTATTTAGATGTTTGAAATCAATACATAAATTTAATGTTCCATCCTTCTTCTTTAAACAAAGAACTGGGGCTTCCCAAGGTGACACAATTGGCGTATATACCCTTTCTTCAAAAGTTCTTCATGCTGCATATGCAATTGTTTCAACTCTGGTGTGCCCATTCTATAAGGTGTATTGGACACTGGGGAAACTTAGGGAACCAAATAAATAGAGAAATCAATGTCTCTCTTTGGTGAAAATCCTAGGATCTCCCTAAAAACATCTTCAAAATATCTCAAGACCGGATGGTCTTCAATACTTACCACTTTATCCTTGGCTGCATCTTCCATATGGGCTACAAAAATTTGACATCCCTTCGTAAAACTTTGTTTTAGATTCCTGGCTAAAATTTCTATAACAACTAAAAATCTCAGAATGCCTTGAATATTTCCTTGTTGTCCATCCTCATCAATACAAATTATATTTTTGTAACAGTCTAGGACAACATGGTGTTTTTTCAACCAATCCTTTCCAATTATACAATCATATGAACCCAATGGTATGATGTTCACATCTACCTTTGTGTTGAGTCCATTCATATCTATTGGACAATCTTTAACCAACTCATTGATCTTTCTCTTAGCCCCTATGGCTAACTGAACTAACCAATATTTCTTATGCTTACTCTTTTGCAAGTGAAATATTTCAACAATGTTAGATTTTATGTAACTATGTCTATCTCCAAAATCAATAAAAATTACTATGGGTTGGTTATCAATCTTACCTTCTACTTCAATAATGGGGCATTGATATTTTTCTTTCTTGTTATCCAAGGGTGCATAAATACTTGGCATGCTTCCTCCCATATCTTCAATTTTTTTAGCTTCCTGAATGTTTTAAATAGTCCTCATTCTTTCTCCTTTGTGAGGGCAGTCCCTATATAAGTGATTTCCCTCACATCCCCAACACTGTACATGTTGTTTCCTTGGACTTTTCCCAAATGAATCTACTGCCTTGTGCTCATTTTTGGTTGGTTGTCCTTGTTGATTTTATTGGGAGTTGTTCTTGAAAAAGTGTGGCTTAAAACCTTTCTATCTTTTGTCTTTCTTACCCTTCATCTTGTCATTCCAAGTCTTTTAGAAGACTGGTCTCCCTCTTCTCTACTCATAAATATGTTTTTTCTCTCCTTATGGCTTCCTCCAAAGTTTTTGGGTTATCATATTGTATCTTGTCACAATAGAAAGAGGGTAACCCACTTAGAAACCTTCATATTTTGACCTTCTCATCATTTATGAAGTCCACATACTTCATCAACTCAAAGAACCTCTTATCGTACTCATCCATTTTCATGCTTCTCAATTTGAGTTCAAAGAACTCTTTCATATTTCTTTCATAGTAATGCTTTGACAAATATTTCTCTTGGAAATATCCTTTGAATTTCCTCCTTCCTCTCATCAAGGTGTTTTTCTTGCTTAAGCTGATCCCACCACATGGACACTTTTCCTTGCAAGTGGTAGGTTGAAATTCTTGTTTCTAACCTAGAGGGATAATCATGCAACTAGAAATATTTCTTTATTTCCAACAGCTAAGCCTTGGCCTCCTCTCCCTTCCTATGCCAACTATTGAAAGAAGGTGGCTTTAGTTTCTTGAGTTCACCTTGCAAGATGTCTCCCTTAGGCCGTCTCCTATTCCTCCTTATAGGAGATACACTTGAGCCGCTCCATGGACCTGAAATTGCATGAGATCTCCTAGTGGATTTCTCTAGGAAATGATGGTTCCTACTCATTCTCCTTGACTTCGTGTCAGTCCCATGCTCATCCCTTATGCTATGGGATCTATATGTTGTGACATATTTATCACTAGCTTCTTTCTTTGTGACATAATGTTTATTGGCTTGCTTCTGCATCATGTTCAATATCTATTGGATCTCTTCTTGATCTTTCATAATCTTCTCATTATCATCCCTATAGCATTGCACTTCTCTTTGCATTCTCCTCATAGTCACAACCTCCTTCATGCCTCTTCTTCCATTGGACTCTATCTTAGCATTTATCATGCTGATATGTAGGCCTTTGAATTCCTCATCATGACTGTAGGACCCTTGGGGCATCTTCCATGGTTGTATTTCTCATATAGGAACCAATATTCCCTCATGTACCTATAAATTCTACAAGAAATGTGCATGTTGTTGGTCACTATAATTGCTTAATTAACTCAAACAATCAAGTGCTACATAAATTGTCAACCCAGGGAAGTCTGTTTATTTCAAAGATAACCATGCACTATATATGATCAATTCCAAAAGAAACTTAGAGTTGTAGTAAAGGAAACTATATTAATCACACTTGCCTTGAATGAACTGAAGTTCTGACTTGAATTACAGGAAAGCAACCTACCTATTGCAGATCCTTAAAGATTAATCTAAAGAATCCTGGATTACATTAAAATAACAATTGCAATAGGAAAGAACAACTATTCTGTAACCAGAGAACATGACCCTTACTCCCAAGCAGAAACTTCAGCACCTTATTTCTGATTAACACACTTTCATGAAAATAGTAATGAAGAGAAGGATAACTCTATCTAGCAGAGAACAGGGCCATCTAATTCCTTCCTTTCTAAGCAGGAACTCTTAGCCCTATTTCTGACTAGCACACTTGTGAAAAATAACTGAAATCTACATAGAACAGGATCTTTCGATCCCTTCCTTTCTAAGCAGGAACCCTTAACCCAGTCTCTGGCTAGCACACTTGCATAAATAATTGAAATCTACAGAGAGCATGACCTTATGATCCCTTCCTTTCTAAGAAGGAACCCTTAACCCAGTCTCTGGTTAGCACACTTGCAGAAATAATTGAAATCTACAGAGAACAGGACCTTCTGATCCCTTCCTTTCTAAGCAGGAACCCTTAACCCAGTCTCTAGCTAGCACACTTGAAGAAATAATTGAAATCTATAGAGAACAGGACCTTCTGATCCCTTCCTTTCTAAGCAGGAACCCTTAACCTAGTCTCTGGCTAGCACACTTGCAAAAATAATTGAAATCTACAGAGAACAGGATCTTCTGATCCCTTCCTTTCTAAGCAGGAACCCTTAACCCAGTCTCTAGCTAGCACACTTGCAGAAATAATTGAAATCTATAGAGAACAGGACCTTCTGATCCCTTCCTTTCTAAGCAGGAACCCTTAACCCAGTCTCTGGATAGCACACTTGCAGAAATAATTGAAATCTACAGAGAACAGGATCTTCTGATCCCTTCCTTTCTAAGCAGGAACCCTTAACCCAGTATCTGGCTAGCACACCTCATAAAATCATCACACAAGATTGATAATGAAAAAGATTATGAACTTCGTGAAAATAATGTAACATTCAATAAACTGAAGTTCTTAACAAGACAGAGTTCAGTAGTGTTTCAACAAAGAAGAATTCATTAAAAGTAGTGTTTTAGCAGACAAAAGTTAATCAAGGCATAAACAAAGATTACACTAACACACTCTAAAACTAACGGGTGAATCTTGTGAAGAAGGTGGGCCCTCCCTTCTCACAAGATTCCCCTAAGATGAAAAAGCTAGAGAAGGATTCTCAAAACAGTTTTCTATTCATCTGTCAATGTATCATATTACAATCTGAAAATGAAGTACGTCCCTCTCTCTGAAGCTTTCTCAATACATAAAACTTGGATCCTTTCGAATGGTGATTTCCTCTTATTTAAAGAGGGAATCCCTTCGATACAATTGATCAAAAATTACAATGTGTATCTGAGTCCTATTCTTAGTCAGATCGACTTTCTAAACCAGAACAGGATGTCCTAGTCTCGCGCAACAGAATGCTATTGCAAGTGCTAAATGAGATGTTGCCGTTACGACTGGAGTAACAGTTCCTTCTCGTTGTTGTTGATGTTGTTTCAGCATCGCAAATCGTGGGTTGTATCAGCCATGAGATTTGCGCTTTGTTGTAAGGTTGTTGTTGACCGCTGACTGTGTAACAACTTCCTTTGTGTTTCAGCATCTGTGACTCTGGATTGTGTAACAACTCTGTGTTTCAGCATCTGCGACTCCGGACTGTGTAACAACTTTGTGTTTCAACATCTGTGACCTGGACTGTGTAACAGCTCTATGTTTCAGCATCTGCGACTCCGGATTGTGTAACAGCTCTGTGTTTCAGCATCTGCAGTTTGAACTGTTTCAGTACTTATACATTTCTAATCAATGGTTAAGTACGAGAGTGATGTAAAATATTATGCAAAACAGATTAAACATATAGTAATGAGAAGGGACATTGTATACCTTTGGAATGATCAGATAAAGTGATAATATGAGTTTAAATATGGGTGATCAAGAGTGT
>ML781293.1:200919-222395 GCA_009831015.1 Picea engelmannii
TTTGGATCTTTGTGATGTTCACATGTGATAATGTTTTTTTGTTTATGATGTCTAATTTATATGTTGTGATAGACTTGTGATGTTGTATGTATGTGTGATGGGACCTTAATGTGATAAATGCCAATATAACACTAGGTTAGCCATATTATCTACTATTTTATTGTATTGTCATGGAATATGTGTGAATGTGATAAAATCAAAATGTCGAGATAAAAGTCTAACTTGCAGGTATTTGTGGAAGAGGAAAGGATCGCAGACACGGTACACATTGTTGAGCTGAAGGACAACGAGATGAGAATCAAGTAGGATGTTGTTACCCATGATTTTGGTCATCTCAATGGTGTATTAACAATGGTGTACTCAGGCTCCCAACAAGAACTTTTTCCTAAGAAAAGTGACATTCATCTCCTTCTAGAAAACATGTTTTTGGAGAGAGTTCGCAGGCTGATTATAGCCTAGGGTGCGAGAATGACCCATTCTCACAGGCTACCTTAAGCTAGGGTGAGAACTTCTCACACTGTTCTCTATATCTAGGGTGAGAACTTGTTCTCAAGCTTGGAAAAAGGAAGAAGTCTTGAGGGTTCTATAAGGGAATCTTCTAGAGAATGGGTTGGCATTCGAATGGTTATCATTTTACTGGTTTCCCTTATTTGGTGGGATCATTCTCATCCATGTAACCATCTCATCCTCTCCTATATATTGATAGGATTCTCATGGACAATGTTAAGCAAGATTAATTGGAGAATTGGTGAAGGAATTGTGTGAAGAACCCAGCTTGAACAGGAGCTTGGAGACTCTAGCAAGTCTATCAAGAGGAATTGGATCTTCTTCATGCAAGGATCAAGCAAGTGTGTGTGTTGGAACCAAGAGTCATCGAAAGGAAGCTCGTGACATCAAGGCGATCAGGTTGTATCTTCCACTTTCTATTAATATGATACAGCGACATGTCCTTTTCCCATAAAGTCATTCTTACTTTATTGTGTAATTCCTTGATCATACACATAAGTTGACGATTGAATACATTTTGCTATCTTCACTTTGGTTGGTTTGTGTTGTCTTGGTCTTGACCTCACGAGAGCACCAGAGTGAAGCAGGAGCAACATAGACCCTAGGAAGCGATACAAAGGTATGTCACTTGTTCATCCTTGCTAGTTATTTCAATGGTCATAACTTAGGAAAAGTGTCATGTCATGTTCTGTTTTGTTCTAGATCTAGGTGTATCTAGGGAGATCAATTAGTGTCTACACCTATCGATTTGTCTGATAACAAAATTGGCGACTCCACTGGGGATGAAACCCATTTTTTTTGTGTGTTTTTTGGTGTTTTTCCTTGGCAATTTTCTCTTGCCTTACCTTTATCCATTTCTATCAATATTTGAATCTTCAGGACACCCTGATAGACCCTCTGGGTCTAGGAGTCCCTTCAAATTTTTTGTCTTTTTCCAAAAATTTTCCTAGTTTCAGGCATTCTCGCACTGAACCCCACAGTGGCATGCGAGAACACCTTGAGTTCGCACCCTTCTTTTAAGTCCAATGTGAGGTTCCCGCACTCTGCTGAAAGCTAGCCTACGAGAATGACCCATTCTCACACTTCACAATACTGATAGCCTGCGAACCCTCTTTTAATTTTTTTGGATTTAAGATTTTTGCATGTTCAGCTGCCCAGATCAGTATAGGTGTCTGAAAATAACTTCTTGGACCATTGGTTGATGTTTTCTTGTCTTCAGATTTTGTGCATGATCAGTCTTCGAAAATCAAAGGATCTTCCTATCCATCTTTTTTCCCAACTCTCATCTCTTGACTTTTCTTGGCGAGGATATACTCTCTGATCCTGGAATATGAGTACTTGTTTGGTTAAGAGCCGGTGATCAGTCTGACAATTGGGAGCCTTTGTCTTTCTCATTTTCTCATTATTTGGAAGATCATTGTTCTCATGCAATTGAAAAGACTAGTTTTGTCTACTTGTCATTTTTGTTTCCATTGAAAGATTGGTTTGGGTTTTTGTTTATTGTTTGATCATTAGTTATTGGTTTTCCTCACTTTCACCATCATGGTGTATATCCTTTTTTAAAAGTAAAAAACATTTTTCTTTTAAAATCATTTTCGTTTTTGAAAATATTGAAAATCAATTGTTGAAATTATTGAAAAAGAACCAATAGAGAATTGTCATTATTGCGTGATTTGTTGAGATTACATTTTAAAGAAAATTGTGTATCATAGTTCAAGATTGTTCCAGAACACTTTTGTTTCCCTCCCATACATAGGATTCATACATAGGATTCATCGAACAAAAATTGATATATTTCATTCCTATCTATGCATTGTTGGGTCAGAGTCTCACACAACATCAATTTCATATCTGTTTCCTTTGAGTAACAACAACCCTTAATAACATTGTGCAACTTTAAAATTTAACTAGTAACTCTTTTCTAGGGATCTATTACACCAACATTTAGCTAGGCTAGCGCTTTGGAATAGGCAGAGAGATACACCCTCCAAAGCACAAAACACACAATAGCATCTTGTGTTAAGGAGTGTCAAATTCCATTTACAACATTTTGTCCTGGGAAGCCCTTCTCACACAAGGGTCAAACCTGAGGTCGCATTGATATTGACAGAGTTACTCACCCTAATTTGTTGATATCGGTGTAGAGATTTCACGTATTACGGGGGTCACTTGGAGGTATACCCACAATGATGAGTGGAAGCCTCTCGAGTTGATTTCGGGCTAGATACCCTACCCTTGTGTGTGTATCAGACTGTCGACTATCCCCCCAAGATTTATTGTTGTCAGTGGTAACCTTAGTGGCCTATCTTCTTAGGATCTTACACAAGGTGACTGTGAAGGGGCAAGTCACAGTACCTGGAATTGACATTGGCCAAACTCACTCGGGCTCCTTGGAGGGTATACCCACAATTATGTGTGGGAGATTGCACGAGAGTGTAAGTCTGTTAAGCAGGTCGTCAGCATAACTTTTCCACCCTAGCCCAGCCCCTTCTCATCTCGTCGTTACGACGTTGGATTTCATCACCAACTAGTGACTTCGGAATTAGAAGGTCTTATTTGCTTGGTATTGTTTCCTAGATTTTGTTTACTATCGTGTGTTGTTTGTTTACCCAAGTTGACCATAGGACTTTCTTCGTAAGTTTGTAACTCGTTCACAATAGACCCTCCATGTTGTTCATGTAGAATTCAGGGCTTACCTCCAGAAAACCTGGAAGGTTCCCAACCCCTACCTACAAGCACACCTGAGGGCTCTCCTCAACAGAGTGAAGTCCAAGACGTTACCACTCCACAAGTGGAAAGAACCGACTCTCTAGAACGTTTCCGAATTACCAATATTCTAGAGGACTTTCGACTTTACCTTGATTTTGAGAGACATATTATTTGAGTGAATTCTTCCAGAGACTTAGTTGTTGTGTCTTCTGGATCACCGACTGGACCCTTTCCAGGAATTGAGGGCCAAGATCCGTTTTGGTCTACTGGCGTTTTTAGATGGGATCTCTTTGGTGCAGGATTAGGCATTAAAATCACCCTCTCACATGTGTTTCCCGAAACCTCTAAACTAGATGTAGTACCTTTTACTACTACTTATTATTTTCCTGGTACAGACGCTCTATGATATGACCACATCTTGACCGTCCCTATAGAAATGGTCCATTACACAGATACTACGAGTATTCACACCGGGATTACAACAGCTAGTCAATCCCCCATCAGCACATCTCTCTCGCCCAGTGTCACCCCGACACTTCCACCCAGGTACCGTGCATTGAATGCTTCTATTCCCACTCCTACGTAAACCCCATCCAGAACTCCTGGTGGTCCCTCTTCTTCTGGGCACTCTCCTCCCGGCTTCATTCCGACACTTCCTCAACCCCCTTTTGAAGGGCCTTTCTCGTCCTCCACCAGTAGAACTAATCCTAGTGGCACTATTCCATCGTTCACACCAAATTACCAGATTCCTATTGGTGGACAATTTCACCAAGGAGGCTCGAGTCAACCCCCCCTTGTAGGGAAAATTCCTATTGGAATGAAAATCCCAATTGGAACACAACCCCCAATTGGAACACTACCCCCAATTGGAACACAACCCCCGATTGGAGGACAACCCCCACCAAACCCACCTTACGGACAAAACATACCTCCATCCTTGGCCCAGTATTGGAATCATTTGATACAACATAATCCTCAATCGACTGGGGGGCAACAACTTCCAGCTACATCCGTTATACCTCCTAATATAGGCCAACCATATCCAGGTACGTCCAATCCTATTTGGGGCTCGAATGCTCAAACTCACGTCCCTATTTAAGGATACAATCCCATGAGCTACTTTCTTCACATTATATGTAGACTTCTTATGGTCCTACTGGTTTGCCAAAGGGGCTCCCTCCCCAAAGCCACCAGTACCCGCATGTGAATAGATAGTTACCCTTCTTGGCCACTTTGGATCTCCCGGACTTGTCAAGGATTTTAAATGATCCAATTCATCACTCTCCCCAATGGCCCTCTATACTAGCCAAGCTACCATCAAACATCCCTAAATTTGATGGCAAAGTAGGAGAGGACCCAAACAATCACGTCATGAATTTTCACCTCTGGTGCTCATCCAACTCCTTGATGGATGACTCTATTCGTTTACATCTTTTTGAAAGGACCCCCACGGGTTCCGCTGTGAAGTGGTATATAGAATTACCACGAGGTTTCTTCGCCGACTTTCACACCCTAGCTATGGCCTTCCTCACCCACTAATAGTTACCGATCCGTTATGAAACGGGGACTGAGATTTTGAGTTATTTCAAAAAAACTAAAGCCACTCATATATCCGATCTCATTCATGAATGGCAAAGGAGACGACGTCTCACCAAACTTGAACTTCCCGATCAGTTGCTGGCAGAGTGGTTCACAAAATCATTTGTGAACAACATCGCACATGACATCACCATGGGTGGAGTTGTCACAGAAGAACATACCATAAGTCGTGCTCAATATCATGACCTCGTTTACTCACATATGGGTACTCTTTACGACTTACTCCCTGACGCACCTCGTCCTTCCACTTCCACCACTTGAACTACTCTAGCTGCCTCTCATGCAGTCGATGGTGTGATTGGCACTTTCCATGCCCAACCACATTCTGCCTCAAGAACCACTCCCAAACCTACTTCTTCTAATGTTCAAAATGCTCCGTCTCCTACCCCTCCCACCGGCAAGACTTCTGAGGTAAATGCAATTCAATCTACCCTATCCGGTAAAAACAAATCCAGAAAAGGAAAGGGTAAGAATAAGGAGGACAAAAATACTTTACAAGTAGAGAAAACCAAAACTCCACCTGCTGATGATAGGGATAAGCGCAAACCTCGATACCCTTGTCTTATATGTGGTGATGATCACTACACGAAGGATTGTCCACGACGTGTCGAGGTTACTAAATTCCTTCAAGGAGCCCCGAAACCACCTGCTCCAGCCATTTTGTCCCAACCCTTCCCCTCTCAACAATAGGCCCAATTGGTCATTCATGACCAACCTTCCCCTTCTACTATGTCCTATGTATTGATGTGTACTGTCGATTCAAAGAAGAATGACATTGCACTTACCACTCGAGCCAAAGATTATTCTCCCTCTAAAGAGAAGGTTGATGATCCACCTCCTTCATTGGTACAACCCTCTCCCACGACTTCACCTACCAACGGTCCTCTTCATATCGAATGACCGAGCCTTAACGCAGTTCTTCGACCCCCCCCAAAGTGCATCATTCGGAAATCAGCTTTCAATCCACATGCTCGTGCTGTCCAGAACTATAGAATTGTTGAAGATCTAGCCCAAGCACCTTCTGCGATGTCAGCCCTCGAAGTCCTTCAAAGTTGTCCCACACAATGGAAGGCACTGTTAAAATCTATCGGTGGAATCGACCCGACAGACATGAATTTAATAATTTTTGACTTGGAAGATCACATCCCAAGGTTACCCCCTCAACTCGCGTTCCAAATCCAAGTGATTGTCGCTGACAAAAACATTTGTCGAACCGTTATTGACGAGGGTGCCTCGACGTGTGTCATGTCTCTTACCTGTTGGAAAGCCATTGGCTCTCCCTCTTTGACTGAATCCTAGAACACTCTCAAAGCCTTCAATGGCTTCAGTTTTAAGCCCTATGGTGTCCTTCCTTCATTACCAATCATGATAGAAGGCAAAACGGTCCAATTCGAAGTGGAAGTCTTTGACGCTCCTCTCGGTTACAATCTTCTGCTTGGTCGTAGCTGGATTGATTCCATGCCCACAGTTGTGTTGACTCTTTTTCATGTTGTACATTTCCCACATCAAGGAAAGGTAGTCATCGTCGACCAATTGGCCTTCCTTAACTCGGATACCAGTACTGGCAACGTACCGTTCTTCGCTAAAACCCCATCGGTTTACGAGAACACCGGTGTAGGCCTTCTCAAAGACTCTTCGTTAATGGGTACTTTCCCCATTCCAGTGCCCGATGTTCCATGCTTGTTCGTTGCTTCAATCAACATGATCTCCACCTCAATTCACGAAACTCCTATGTCTCATGACCCATGGATGGTACCTGACCCTGGCGATCATCTTCGTTACGATGACGAAATTTCGTTAAGCCCAGTTGAATCTGCCTATCAAGCCATTCAATCGACAACCCCTTCTACCCCCTCTCTTAGTGAGTTATCTCCAGATCCTTTCCATGTCATTTTTCCCACAGATGAGATGATCATGTCTGTCATGGAAGACACCCCTTGGGACGATGGACATTACCATTCCATCCTCTTCCTGGAGCAACATACCATTGAGAACTACCAACGGATATCGACCCCGTCGACCATTGTCATCATTTCAACCGTTCTTGAGTCCACACACAACGTTTTTTCCGAAGGGAACTTAAGCAATATCTCAACCACTATACCCCTCGACATATCCATCAAACTTGGAATTGTCGAAAATGTGCATATCATAGTTTCGTTTTCCCCTGACGAAATCGTCACCTACACGTCCCTTTTCAAAGAGTTTCGTGATGTCTTTGCCTGGAGATACGAATAAATGTTGGGTATCAACCCCGACATCGTGATACATGAGATCAAAACATACCCTGACGCTAAACACGTCTGGCAACACCTTCGTCCAGTTCACCCACATAAAGCGGCTGCTATCAATCTTGAAGTCGAGAAACTTCTCAAAGATGGCTTTATTTACCCGGTGGCCCTCACTGACTGGGTTTCTAATCTTATCCCGATCGACAAGAAACAAGGCATAATCCACGTATGCATTGATTATAGGGATATCAACAAAGCTTGTCCTAAGGACAACTTTCCTACCCCCTTCGTTGATCAGATTGTCGACGATTGCACTGGAAGTGAAATCTTCTCTCTGATGGATGGTTTCTCCAGATATAATCAAATCAATAGTGTTCTCGAGGATCAACATAAGATGGCTTTTATTTGTCCTTGGGGCACATTCGCCTATCGGAAACTCCCTTTCGGTCTCAAGAACGCTGGCGCAACTTTTCAATGCGCTATGTCTTATGCCTTCCATGATATCAAGCACATCATGCAACCATATCTTGATGACTTACCCACTCATTCTATGCGCCGAGTCGATCATCCAATCCAGCTCCGAGCCATTTTCGTCTGCTGTTGGTTTTACCATATACGCTTGAATCCTCACAAGTGTGTTTTTTGCGTGGAATCCGGTTGACTTCTAGGATTTATTGTTTCGTGTCAAGGGATCGAGGCAGATACTTTAAAGGTTGAGGCAATCCTTAATCTCCTTCCTCCTTCTATACTTCACTAGTTACAAAGTTTGCAGGGGAAAGCAAACTTTCTTCGTCATTTCATCCCAAACTGTGCCGAGATAACTCGTGGATTTACGCGACTCCTAAAAAAGGGGTCGGAGTTCATATGGGATACCATCACAAACAAAGCCTTTGAAGCTTTGAAACTGTCCCTGACATGTGCTCCGCTTCTCTTCCCCCCCCCCGATTACAACCGCGATTATTTCCTCTACCTCGCAGCCTTGGATTACACCATTGGCATGGTTTTCGTCCAAGAGGATGATTCTCACAATGAACATGTTATCTATTACTTGAGTCGAAGTCTAACACCTACCGAAACCAAGTATTTACATGTCGAAAAACTTACCTTGGCAGCTGTCCAAGCAGTTCAACACTTCTGGTACTATGTCCTCTCTCGCAAGACTACAGTGATTTCTAATTGCAACCCTATGCAACACATTCTCACACATCAATTTCTAGGGGGGAAATACTCCAAATGGATCGTGATACTCCAGGAGTTTGACTTGAAATTCGAACGATCCAAGTCCAAGAAATCCTTAGTGTTTGCCGAGTTGATATGTGACTTTCCCTACTCTGAAATGGAAAATGTAGAAATCGATTCATTACCTAATGAATCCCTTTTCCTCAATAGTTCTGATGATCTTTGGTATGGAGATATCATCATATATCTCCAAACCCATAATTTATGACCTAATTTGTCTAGTACTGACCGATGTCGAATACGCTACCAAGCCCGTCAATATATTATCCTCGGGGATACTCTTTATTGTCGTGGGATTGACTTAGTTTTTCGACACTACCTCACGTTCGACGAAGCCAAGAAAGCCTTAAATGATTGTCATTCTGGAGCCTGTGGTGGTCATATGTCTGGGTATGCTACTACCCAAAAGATCTTACGAGCACGATATTTTTGGCCTTCTTTATTTAACGACTGCATAATCGTCGTCCAAAAATGCCATGCTTGCCAGGCCTATAATCATAAGATACGGTCACATCCCGTTCCTCTTCACCCTGTGGTTTCCATTGGTCCCTTTGCGAAATGGGGCATTGATTTCATGACATGTCACCCCCACTCGACTGGGGGGCATGGATACATTATTGTAGCCGTAGATTATTTTACGAAATGGGTCGAGGCGATGCCGACAATTGACAATACTGGAAAGACCGTAGCGTTATTCATTTTTAATCACATCATAGCTCGTTTTGGTGTTCCTCAGGCTATCATCACTAATCATGGTAGCCACTTTAGAAACTTCATGATGTCCGAACTCACTGAAAAGTTGGGTCTTCACCATGAAAACTCAATGCCCTATTACCCACAAGCCAATGGCCAAGTCGAAGCAATTAACAAAGTTCTCATAACCATGCTCTGAAGAATGATAGGGATTCACAAAACAAGTTGGCACACAATGTTGTTTTCAGCATTGCGGGCTTACCGGACATCCATCAAGTCCGCTACTAGGTTTACACCTTTCCGGTTAGTCTATGGTTTGGAATCCATTCTCCTGATCAGATGCGAGATACCCTCTTTAAAACTAGCTATTGAAATCCTACCAAACACCTTTGTTGAGGAAGAATGTCTATTGTATCTCATGCGATTAGACGAAACTCGATGCGATGCTACCCTAGTCATAGAAGCTCAGAAGAAACGTGTCAAGGCCCAATACGACAAACATGTCAAGCCTTGCATTTTCTCCGAAGGAGATCTGGTTCTCCTCTACGAACAAGATCGAGATATGCTAGGAGCTAGAAAATTCGAAGCCATGTGTGAGGTCCTTATATCATTAGACGAGTTTTGGAAAAAGGAGCTTACGAGTTAGTAAATTACAATGGCATCCCTTTGAGTGAACCCAGAAATGGGTTGTACTTGAAGAAGTACTATGCATAAGATCAGTTGTGCACGAGTACCTGTATTTTTATTGTATCATACTTCTTCTGTGTTACTGTAGTTTGCTTTTGTCGTTATCCGGTCTCTTCCCTTATGTGACATTGTGTTTGATTTCCAGATGTCAAAGTCTTCACTACCCTACTTTGGTTTCGCTGATGGCACTAGCCATAGTACTCAGAACCTTGCTTCTACTACATGGGCAATTTATGCCCCTACAAACGAGCTTGTCTCTTTACGAGGTGTGTGCCTCGGCCATGCGACCAACAATATTGCAGAGTATAGCATCCTTATCGAATTGTTGATTGATGTTATCTCGCTCGGTATTCATCACTTGGTTGTGTGACTCGATTCGCAACTCGTAGTACTACAATTAAGTAATGTCTATACTATTCAAAGTCCTACTTTGTTACGGGTGTATTTGCGAATTTGCCTCTTGGAACGTTATTTTGATTATATTGAATATCAACATATTCCTAGATGTCTAAATACATTAACTGATGCATTATCTAACTATGTATTAGACAGACATTTGGGTCATTTATAAATCAATCACATCAATTTTTCACACAACACAAGATGAACTGGTAGAAGCTGTATGTATATATAACGATCAAAAAAAAATTTTACAAAATTTTTTGTCTGAGGACCAAAATTTCAAAATATGAAGCTCATAGATTCTACAAAGTGACGTCATGGATGACGTTCACAGTAGCACAAAACTACTCGGGAAAGCCTACGAAGAAGTCGACCAATAGACTCTGACACTCCTACTGTATGATGCTGATAACGTCGTGGAACCTCCCCAAGGAGCATGTCTGGAATGTTTGTTGTCCAACCCTCTAGGTTTTGTTCCACCGCTTCATAATCTTCAATGTCCCATCGTCGCACTGGAGCCACCTATCCTCATCACTAAATAGGAGAAGTACCAGGTGGTCAGTAAGGCCCCACGTTTGTGTCACCAAGAAATAATTTTGTAATCAGACCTTGGATGAACATAAAAAAAATTTACATATGATAAAATTCACAAAAAAATTTAAAAAGAAAAAAATGTGTACTTCTTACCAAGATCCCCCCACTCAGCTCCCTCGAGCAAGGCCAAGTCTGGATCTCCTCGAAAGTCCAACCTGGCATAGGGATAATCATCGACCATCAACATATATGGTCACAACCAGTCGAAGAAGGCATCATTGTATTTGATAATTGGTCCAGCTACGTGCCGAGCCATGAGCCGACACCACCTCAACATTCTTGGATCCATTGGAGCTGGTAAACCCCACTCAACCTACAACCTTAGCAAGGGAACCCTCTCAAGAAATAAGGACACCAACAATGACCCGTACTCGAATTGTTTCAGGTTACCTCGCTTGCATTTAGTTAACTACCTCTTCACGCTACGAAGGACTGTGTCTACCCAATTAAAAACCCGAGGCTCAATACACTCTATGGAATACTAAAAGTATCTCTGGAGAGCCATGTGAGGAGCAGCGCTCCCATCCATATGAGCAATGGTGAAAAAAATGTTGGTTGTGGAGCCTGATTATCTTCTTGATTTAGAGGTATTTTACTTTCAGCTGTGTTTATACCCCATGAAGTATTTACACCCCAGAAGTATATACACTCTTCCACGCGGGGGAGTGCAGAGGGGGGGTATCCCCTCTGTGGGGTCCTAGGGGGCTATCCCCCCGGATGGGGGGTCTAGGGGAAAGCAGGCCCCCAGTGGGGGTTCGGGGGTAGCATCCCTCGATGGGGGTTCAGGGGTGAAGCCTCCAAAGAAAAAATTGCCTTGTAAAAGTGTATTGTAATTTCATTGTAAATCTGGACTGTTCATTATAAGGTCACAGATCTAACGATAGAGATTATGTTAGGGTTTTTTTCCCTAGAAGGCAACCCTCTTTTATGAGGGAAATGTATTATGGCTATGTATGTTGGTGGGTATTGTATTCTGAGAGAGGAGACTGTGAGAGAAAGAAGAGGAAGTTACAATGGGTTTTGTTGTACGTTGTATCCCTTCATTTTGTTGGATAATAATAAAGAAAGGACCTGGAAATTTCTCTGGTGGACGTAGCCCACACTGAGTGAACCACATAAATCTGTGTCTCTCTTGTATTGTGTATCTTCTGTGTTTTTTTTCCACATTTGTTTTATTTTATTGCTCCATGGTCCTATTTTTCTAACACAAAATAGTGCGAAGGGTCAAATCCTGCACCCCCCAAATGGCTACCTTTCCTTTGCTCCTTTCCGCCTCTAGAACACAGTGCAAAAAACAGTATTCACTCTTGGGCATCCCACCACCTCTGCTACCAGTCAGGCTCGCGTGGTACCCACACCGTGACAGTCCTGTCAAGAAGTAAATGTCCTCGATATCCAAGGACAATGTGTGGACCCCTACATGGAATACTTGTTGGTCTGGGTCCCACATATGCACAAGGTGCTCCAATAGCCTGACTTGGGCCCTCATACTCAGGATACGAAATAATTTCAGGAGACCACAGTCTTGCAAAGCAGCAACGGTGCCCAAATGATTCTTGACAATAGAATCATCTTCTTCATGCTCTCTTTCACGCCATTCCAGAACCATGGTGATAGCCAAATACCTGCATAAGAAATATAAGAAGAAGGTCAGCAACTCTATTCAACACTTGGTATATTTTTCATTGAGCAAACTTAAAAAAAAAATCCCACTTTATGGTTCTCACAGGTTCCCTTTAGGCACAGTGTGAGGTTCTCATAGGTGCCTTTGGGGTCACCTACAAGAATGAGGCATTCTCATAGGTCCTGTGTGGTTAGCCTGCGAGAATGGTTGAGCGCAACTTTCACCCCTAAAACAAACTCAAAAACATGATTTTTACCAGTGAAAATGAAAAATTTAACCATGAAAAGATAGAGGACAAGGAGCTTACCTCACTTCCAGAGACGGTTCGTCGAATGGATGCTCGTACCTCTCGCAATCGAGCATTGAAATTCAAGGGCAAAAGAGGGGTTTTGGACTAAAATATTGGCAAAGTTACAATGACTATGGTAAAAAGAACTTTTAACCACTTATATTTACTTTTACCATTTGTTATTGGTTTTTATAATTGTTTTATTTATTAAACCTAATGCCTAATACCCTTATGAGTGCAACTTTTGCAGACATAACGACCTCGATGGTCATGCACAGGGATGCGGATATTTTTTCTCTTCATCACATGATTTGATTGTTTTTCATGGTTTTTGTACAAAACCTTGAGCTTGGTCTTTGTCCGTTCTCACGCTCGAAAATACATGAGAACGTGATTGAGCACACTTTTATCACTTTTTTGGGCTCAACAAGGTTATACGAAAAAGGAACCCCCCTGGAGTCCTCTTTAAGCTCTTTTCAGACTCTCTAAACATGAAAAGATTGTTGAGCGACCTTGTTGTTTTCATGCTCGTTAAAGTATTTGAAGAAAGCAGCTGTTGGGTGATAATTTATCTCTTTTTCGGTCTCATCGGACTATTTTACGAAAAAGAAACTGTGAGAGTTCTCTTTTAAGTGTTTTTCTAGACTCTATAATCATGAAAAACCTTCGAGTTTTCTATCTTTGGACTCATTAAACAAACATCGACAGACCCGTAATGGGACTGAACCACTCCTTCCTAGGGTTCGTTAAACATACTCTGAAGGACTCATCCGAAGGATGATCTTACATCAACAAGCATATGTTATCCTCCTCAAGCTTGCGTAAAAATAAATAGGTACTCGCTAGAAATGGTGGGGGGGGATTTGGGAAAGGGATGTGTTTTCATATTTATATTGATTGGCAGTAGGTGTCACTCTTGAACATGACACCCCCCTATTCATTATTTGAAGCCGGTTTGGGATATCCATTTGCCTCTCATTCAATTCGCTACAAGGTCATACCCTGCGTCATCTCTGAGTCAATGCTGCAAAATCATTGGTCATGCCATTCATATGCTCAAGAGCAGTCCATCCGAAACCTCTATTGAGTCGGCCATCTGCAGTTGTCCTTTCTCTCTGTGTCGACCTTCCCTGTGTCCAGTCCAACTTACATCATACTCTGTTTCACCTTCAAAATCTGTTACTCATTTCATGTCATTGATGGGGGATACATCAAGGCCCTCCTGTGATGAGTTTTGTTCCATCGACTCTAGCTCATTATCCGGAAACAAGACTTAGAAATTCTTTGGTACCTTGGGACTTGCATGCCTCAATGGCAGGTTTCCTTGCTTTCAATAGTGGGTTTACATCATTAACCCCTGTTCAAAAGATTATGTCGGATGTTCGACCTCAACTCATTCATTCACATTCGGTGGATTGTACTAGTGTACCTTGGGATCATTGAAATTAATGGTGATTTCCCTCACACTTGTTAACGGTTTCATCAATGACCGGTAATCAAGTGGTTTCTACCATGTTCGACTTCAACACATGTAATCACATGGTTAGATTCGTACTTTCGGGTGACGGTATTGAAGACCCTGGATATCATCTCTTTTGTCTAGGTTGCGATGGAATATGTATAATTTTCTGATACATAGATCCACTTTGTATGTCTTGTGGCTATGTCATCTCCATTTGAATTTTCTTGCATAGATCCATGGTGTATTTCTGGTGGCTATGCGATATTTTGATGGCATGGATCCACAGTGTATGATTGGTGGCCATGACCTATGCTTATAATGTCATCCATCCATGATATGAGTATGGGAATGCCTACCTCAGAGCTAGTATGATATTCTACAGATGCTTGGTTGTTCATAGGTTTCCGATTAGGCACGCTCCTAGTTTCCGACACACACACGCAGCTTACAAAGTATTTCGGTTGTCACTGATTCCAGCCTCATACTTTGGGGGGAATTCTGTTACCCATGATTTTGGTCATCCCGATGGTGTATTAACAATGGTGTACTCAGGCTCCCAACAAGAACTTTCTCCTGAGAAAAGTGACATTCATCTCCTTCTAGAAAACATGTTTTTGGAGAGAGTTCGCAGGCTGATTATAGCCTAGGGTGCGAGAATGACCCATTCTCACAGGCTACCTTTAGCTAGGGTGCGAACTTCTCTCACTGTGCTCTATATCTAGGGTGCGAACTTGTTCTCAAGCTTGGAAAAAGGAAGAAGTCTCGAGGGTTCTAGAAGGGAATCTTCTAGAGAATGGGTTGGCATTCGAATGGCTATCATTTTACTGGTTTCCCTGATTTGGTGGGATCATTCTCATCCATGTAACCATCTCATCCTCTCTTATATATTGATAGGATTCTCATGGAAAAGGTTAAGCAAGATTAATTGGAGAATTGGTGAAGGAATTGTGTGAAGAACCCAGCTTGAACAGGAGCTTGGAGACTCTAGCAAGTCTATAAAGAGGAATTGGATATTCTTCATGCAAGGATCGAGCAAGTGTGTGTGTTGGAACCAAGAGTCATCGAAAGGAAGCTCGTGACATCAAGGCGATCAGGTTGTATCTTCCACTTTCGATTAATATGATACAGCGACATGTTCTTTTCCCATAAAGTCATTCTTACTTTATTGTGTAATTCCTTGATCATACACATAAGTTGACGATTGAATACATTTTGCTATCTTCACTTTGGTTGGTTTGTGTTGTCTTGGTCTTGACCTCACGAGAGCACCGGAGCGAAGCAGGAGCAACAGAGACCCTAGGAAGCGATAAAAAGGTATGTCACTTGTTCCTCCTTACTATCTATTTCAATGGTCGTAACTTAGGAAAAGAGTCATGTCCTATCCTGTTTTGTTCTAGATCCAGGTGGATCTAGGGAGATCAGTTAGTGTCCGCACCTACCGATTTGTCCGATAACAGATGCTAAGGTGACAGATATGATGGTGACTGGCCTCGACGAGGAGGCCAATGATGGCTGTGTATTCTACTTGGTTGTTGGTTGTTGAGCCCAAACATATGCCATTGGAGTGAAGCAGTTCGTGTGAGGGGGTATAGAGGGCCCAAGAGGCCGAAGCGAGATTCTATGTCCACCAGCTAGTTTCGTCGACGTAACCAATGTGGTAGGCCGATGGAGAAGACATTTTTCAATAACACATATGGTAGATTAGATGAAAGGCATAGAAAAAAGAAGATTAAAAACTCTACAAAAAGCGTACAAAAAGAAAAAGCCTAGGGTAGAATGGCTATGCTCAGGCGTAAAATTTCTTTAAGTACAACCCATTGAAAAGTTCTTTGAGAGGGTGGCCTGTGAGAGAGGCCATAATGTATGCGACTTTAGTGAGGCAATGTTGGATGATGTAAGTTCCATGCCATAATGACTCAAATTTTCCATAGCCGAGGATATCGTGAGAAATATCGTAAGCAAGGACGAGGTCACCTTCATTGAATGAGTGAAGTTTGACATGGCTTTCAAAGGTGGCCTTCGACCTTCTTTTGGTTGCCTCAATGTTATCTTGAAGGATGACGATCCATCGGGAAAATTTTCCAATAATTTTCCGGTGACTGAGCAAGTATTGCATTGGGTTGGAATCTGCTACGACCTTGGTAGTTCGAAGCAGGATCTAATGGCATTGTTTCTGGACTGCGAGGACAACTGCAAGGTCTAGTTTCTCTTCTTGATTGTATTTCAAGGGTGGCCCTGAAAGGATTTTACTAATATAGTAAATGACATGTTCCCAGTTGTCATCCCCTAGTTGGATGAGAACTCCTGCTATGGAGACGGCTAAGGCCGATAAGTAGAGGATATAGTTGCAGTCATAGTCCGGTGGACTAGTCAATGGGGCATTGGAGAGGGCCACTTTGAGATCATCAAAATAGGTTTGGGCATGTTTGTACCATTGGAATGGGATATCATGATGTAAGAGGCAAAGGAAACCATGTTCCTAATTGGTGTAATCTGGGACAAAGTGTCATAGAAAGTTAGATTTGCCTTGTAGGCTCTGCAGTTGACGTAAATTCCATGGTGGGGGAATTTTCATGATAGTTTGTACCTTGAGGAGGTCTACTATGATGCCGTGTTGGGAGACGATGAACCCAAGGAGGCGTCCAGAGGGGACGCAGAATATGCACTTGAGGGGATTCAAGCGGATATTGTACTAACGACACATGTGAAAGACAATGCGTTAGTCATCGAGGTGTTGAGTGCATTTCTTGGATCGAGCAGGGAGATCTTCCAAGTAGGCGAGAATGATTGGAGCGAGATCATGAAAAATGTATGTCATGGTGCGTTGAAAAGTGGCTCCAGCGTTCTTGAGGCCAAAAGGCATGAAACAATATGCAAAGGTACCCCAAGGGGTAGTGAACACGGTTTTGTATTGATCGAATGGGTGGATCTGAATTTCGTTGTAGCTAGAGAAACCGTCCATGAAGGATAAAGCCTCATGGCTGGCATAATCATCGATAATTTGGTCGATGAAGGGTGTTGGAAAATTGTCTTTGGGACAAGCATGATTAAGATCACGAAAGTCCTTATAGACACGGATAG
This sequence comes from Picea engelmannii, assembly GCA_009831015.1. NCBI lineage: Eukaryota > Viridiplantae > Streptophyta > Pinopsida > Pinales > Pinaceae > Picea > Picea engelmannii. The sequence continues at coordinate 218,037 of ML781293.1, forward strand.
TGTCCTGCTTTTTGTTAACGGGGACGGGGTTAGAGACCCATGACGTATATGAGATGGGGTATATGAACCCTGCAGTGCTTAATTTGTCAATCTCGACTTTTATGGTTGTTTCTTTGGATGGGTGTAATGGACATTGCTTTTGTCGTACAAGGGTAATATCAGGCCATGTGTCTATACGATGTTCGACAATAGAGGGATCAAGGCCAGGAATCTTTGTGTATGACTAGGAAAAAATGTCCTGATATTACTGGAAGAGAGATTTGTAAGTGATGAGTTCTTCAAGAGAGCATGCGCTGCTTATGGTGATTTCTTCTATCGTTCCATGTTTAATGGAAATATCAATTTTGATGGTGGGGGAAATGTTGGCCATATTTCCTTCTTCAAAAGCGTCTGGGGCAGGGATAGGGTTACTGAACCAGTCTATGTGTCCTGATGGGATAAAATATTTGGTTTCGATTGTGTATATGGATTTTTGGTGAGGGGGCGCAAAGGTGTCTTGTGAAAGAAAGAGCTCTTAGTGATGGAGAGAATCCCATGGGCAGTCGGGGGTAGTTAATTCCTCGCGAATCTCTTCGTCACGATGGAACTATCAGGAATATAGTGGATCTAGGGGAATAACATTGGTGACTATCACCATGTTGATATCTTCTGGTTAAGAGGTAGGGGAAATGATGTAAGGGGGTTGTGCGGGCTCACTCAACATAAACCAAATATCGAGATACTGTGGGTTGAAAATGGTAGTCGGGTGTAAAATTTTCGTGGGGAAATGAGCTGGAGAATTGGGGGGATTTGGGGGTAAATCCTCCTCTAGGTTATTGATGAACAATAGAGGAGTGGGAAGTACCTCAGGCTTAGGGGAGAAGATATAAACAATATCGGGAGAGGGAGTAGGTGTAACACCCTGTTTCCCCCAGTTTGTAAAAATAACTGGACTGGCCAAGAACTATGGCAAACTCATAAATGTGAATATGTGATGTAAATGGACCTTGAGGAAAAGGTCAATGAATGTGAATAAAATTATGAATTTTATTGCAGGACTTCTGAGAGGGGATGTGCAGAAAAAGAGACCACGATGGCAGTGGAAGGCACCTGGAAAGGTGGCGCTAACTTCCACCGAGAATTAATACCGTATTTGGACTCCACTGGCCTGGAGAACCAAAAGCGGCTCGCTGGCCCTGAATTAAATGTCTCGCAGGGTGGTAGGTAGATGTTTTAATGAGGGATGGGAGGTAAACCACCCATCCGTAGATCCGTCAAGCCTGACCAGCGTGAGGGTAATCTTGCCACACACAACCTCGCAAGAGGGTAAGGCATGGGGTAGAAGTGATTAGGGGCAGATGCGAGGCGAGAACACTGGCAACACGCAGAGTGAGTGATAGCAGAGAGGAAGGATTGCAACCTTCACTCCTGGTCACTGGAAAAACGAAGACACAGTCTCACAGCATCGTGGTCTCAGCTCAAGGGTGACTAGTGGTAAATCTGTTGGGAGTCGCTAAGCCTACGGTTGGGTGGAAACGGGCACCCCTCTCAGCAGTTGCTTAACCTTGGTGTTATTTTTGATAAGTGTTTTTCCTATGGCATCTGGAAATATATGTATTTTGATAATTATGTTCATAAGCTGTGAAACTGTGAATGTTTTCATTATAAGAAGGTCTGTGTGGTATTTTGATCAGTACTAGTAGTTGTATATGCTTATAACAGAAAAACCATGCATGGCTTATGTTGATAAATGAATCTAATTATGCATAAGTTGAACCAAGTCAGACTTCCAGTCTGTTCTCGGGAATTTGTTTCCCCTTATCTGTCTCCAAGAATGCCCCAGAATAGACCTCTTCGCAGAGATTCCCTCCTTGGAAAGGTTTACCAAGAACCTGGAAAAAGGACTTGAATGTGCAAGTCTTAACAACCCTATACGAAGAGGAATGACCCTCTTAAAATCCTGAAGTAGCAGCACATGGATAAGTATTGATCAATGGATGAGATCCTATTGGGGGATGTGTGGTCATTCACGACCGTTAAATCGAAGGAATAAACGAGGGCGTTAATTGCCTTAACCCTTTTTCCTCTATCTTTGTGAATAGCGAGGAAATCAGAATCGTAGACCCTCAGGGTCCATGAGAACATCTGGACCGTTGGTTTTTCCACGTCCAAGGAGCAGTGGGAAAGGATGCGACATCGGGACCGATCTGAACCGTCAGATCTTAGCTAGAAAACACGACAGTCGTTAGATCTATAGGGAGATAGATGAGGGTTAAGCCCTTGTGAATAGGGGCAAAAGAATCTGAGTCATCCATCCGAGGAGGACAGGTGGCAGAGACCCAGGGATCTCACGAACTCGGAGGTTCACAAGGTAAGAGCCCAAAGGTTGGGTGCTCCAAGTCGCGAGTAGCGATGTGCCGAGAGCCGAGCCCTAGAGAACACATGACAAAACTTCAAGGTGGGGCCCACGTGATTGACGTGTGGACACGCATCACCTAGAGAATGGAGTCAATGCTCCGTTTACTTCTCGTGTCTCGAGGATTCGCGGGAGAAGGGAATGAGAGCTCAACACTTGGACTTATGAAGTCGCAAGTAGCGAGAACGCGAGAGGGAAAATTAAATATTGCTTCTCGAGGGTTCGTGAAGGGAAGGTGCCAAGATTCGACGCTACAACTCACGAAGGGGCGAGTTGCGAGCAGTACGAAGGGAAGGTCAACCTTCGTTGACTTTCAAGTCTTGGAGGATCGCATAAGGGAGGAACGAGAGTTCAACCATTGAACTCACGAAGCGACGAATAGCGAGAGGAGCTAGAGTTTAGTCTAGCCGGCGGTCATGCACAGAGGACGCTGACAGAAGGAATCTATACCCATTTCGTGATCTCGGGTATCGATGATTTGTGAAGAAAATTTGAGGGTCTTCGACTCATGACTCGCGAGGTCGCGAGTTGTGAAAGGTGCCTGCATTTAGGCGCATATGTGGTCCTATCAAACTAGGGACTAAAGAAAGGGATTTAGTGCTTTGTTGTTAAGCGACGGGTAGATCTGGATGGCCAAAATCTACGCGCCCAGATCTACGGCCAGGGTTTCATTCCGAAGCCCCCTCGCCATTCCACCTTCAAGATTGGAATCAATTGTATCGCTGAGTCGTGAAACACAAAAAGGCGCCTGGTTTGTTTGGCCTGTGGTCCTAACCCACGATCACAGGGAGGTCAATAGGTAAGAACTAGCCTGCACTAGACCTCCGTAGGACTTCGGGGATTCTGTCCCTTGAGGAAAAACAAAAATTTTATTACGTTGTAGTGGGTATGTGACAAATTGGTATCAGATCATGGTTACAACACTTGGCCTGATTGGGCTCATGAACGAGTTGCGCATAAGCTCCGTTCGAAGCACCCCTACGAGGAGTAACCCCCTAACTTAACTCTCTTGTCCAGGATTAAAAACTTGGAAAATGAGAACCCGACTGTGTATGCATGTGAAAGAGTTATAAAATTATGCGCAAATTATAAAAATGTATTTAACTCTTGACTAATAACCAGCGTTTGTCTTTTCACTCAAGCGGACAATCAGCCATGGGAATCTACAGACGCAGAGTATGGTGACTCACCAAGAGGTGGGAGAAGGCTCCCACAACAGAGATGAAGAGTCTGACAAAAGAAGAGCAATAGGAACCCCTCCAGACCTAGACGATACTGGGAGGAGTCTCATGGTTGAATTGCAAAGCTGCAAGGCCGACAATGAAAGGATGATGAAAGAACAAGAAAATCAAACCGAAATTAATGCAATTTTACTGCAGAGCTTATCCGACCTACAGCGACAAATGCAGCATGAACCTGAGATGCAGAATCATGGTCGTATCAATGGCCATAATGAGAGAAGAACATCAAGAAAGGTCCACCCCAGAGGTAAAGGACCAGTGCCAGACAATTCCACTGAGAAGGAAGCTGGTGATTCAGAAGGCTCTTCCAGCAGCAGGACCAGTTCCTATTCTCGAAGAAAACAAAAAAATCAAAAGACTTCCAAGGGTCATAAATTTGAGGAATTTAGAAAGGCCAAACCTCCCTATTTCGACGGTGAGATAAAGAAGGGAGAGGAAGCCGAGGCCTGGCTACTTGGACTGAAGAAATATTTCAGAGTCCATGATTTTTCAGAGAATTTGAAAGCTCGAGTGGCCACTTTCAATATGAACAGAAAGGCTTCTATCTGGTGGGAAGATCTTAATAATATGAAAGGGGTCTGCGAGGAGGACCTGTCTTGGAAACAGTTTGAAAAGTACTTCTGGAAGAAGTATTTGTCGGAAAGATATTTCGACGAGAAGGCTAAAGAGTTTTATGAACTCAAACTGGGGCAACTCACTATAGAGGAATATGTCAATAAATTC
>ML781293.1:224010-241568 GCA_009831015.1 Picea engelmannii
GGATACTATAGGAGATTTATAAAAGGATTCTCCAAGATTGGTTGTCCAATCACTACCCTCCAGAAGAAGGGGACAAAATTTATGTGGACACAACAATGTGAAGAAAGATTTCAAACCTTGAAACATCTGCTAACCCATGCACCCGTGTTGAAAATCGCTGACCCAGAAGCTGACTTCCTTGTGTGCACAGATTCCTGTAAGGAAGGGCTCGGAGGAGTCCTTATGCAGGAAGGAAATGTAATCTTCTATGAATACCGAAAATTGAATGAACATGAGGTCAACTATGTGACTCATGATCTAGAACTGGTTGCCATAGTGCATGCATTAAAAATGTGGATGCATTACCTATTGGGAAGAAAATTTGTACTTATGACGGATCACTGTGGATTGCGATATTTGTTTGACCAACCAAAGCTCAATGCTAGACAAGCTAGATGGATGTCCCTCCTTAGCGAATTTGATTTTGAAATCAAACACATCAAAGGGAAGGAAAATAGGGTGGTCGATGCCCTCAGGAGAAGCATAAAAACAATTCACCTGGCATCGGTGAGTACCTGCGAGACAGATGTCAAGAACAGAGTCAGAAAGGCACAAGAAACAGATCCCTTCATTCAAACTGTGACCCTGTACCTACAACAAGAACCCTCTAAAGTAAAGTATGAAGGATACCAGATGACCGAAGGAGGTCTGCTCACCTACAGATATAGAATGTACATTCCAAATCGTGACGACTTGACGAGGTTCATCATGGATGAACTACATAAAAGACCCTACACTGGTCACCCAGGATACCAGAAAATGATCACTGCCACCCAGAAACAATTTTATTGGCCTGGATTGAAGAAAGACATAGCCAAATATTTGTCCCAATGCATAGAGTGCCAACAGGTTAAAGCAGAATATCGACACCCAACAGGACTATTACACCCTTTACCCATCCCAGAATGGAAATGGGAAACCATCTCCATGGATTTTATCACCGGATTACCAACTTCAACCAAACATAATGATGCTATTATGGTGGTGGTGGATAAACTGAGCAAGTCTACTCATTTCATCCCTGTCAAATCAACCTGCAAGGTGATAGATATCGCCCAGATATTCATGAAAGAGATATTCCGACTGCATGGTATGCTGAGAGAGATAATATCTGACAGAGACACGAAATTTACTTCAAATTTTTGGAAATCACTGATGGTGGGTTTAGAGACCAAATTGTTGTTTAGCACCGCCTATCACCCTCAAACCGATGGACAGATAGAAAGAGTGAATCAAATATTGGAGGATATGTTAAGGATGCATGTAATGCATGAACCCAGGAAATGGGAAGACTACCTGCCATTGGTAGAATTTGCCTACAACAATGGCTACCAGACCTCCTTAAAGACGATTCCCTTCGAGGTACTCTATGGTAGACCATGTAATACTCCAGTCAGTTGGAGAAATTGTGTAAATAGTATTTCTTTTGGACCCGACATGCTGAGAGAAATGGAACAAGTGACTCAGATAAAACAAAATTTGAAGGTCGCTCAGAACCGACAGAAAAGTTATGCTGATCAAAAGAGAACTCCAAGAGAGTTCAAAATGGGAGACCATGTATATCTCAAAATTAAGCCCAGAAGGAGTTACCTGAAAATGGGAGGTTGTGCCAAGTTGGCACCCCGGTATTGTGGACCCTTTGAGGTTCTAGATAAAGTGGGACATGTAGCATATCGGCTAGCACTTCCTCCCACAGTAAAAGCACATAATGTTTTTCATGTTTCATTACTGAAGAAATATGTACATGATGCTAATCATATAATTGACTGGTCTATGATCCAGGTGGAACCGGAGGGAGAATTTCTACCAGAACCCCAATGCATACTGGACAGAAAGGAAACCCCGCTCCGAAACCGAACCATTGCACAGGTCAAGGTGCAATGGAAACATTTTGGCCCAAATGAGGCTACATGGGAAATGGAGGATGCCATGAGACAGGCATATCCAATTTTGTTTACTTTTGTACATGCAATTCATGTTAGTAGATAAGAACATCGAGGACGATGTTCCTTTTTAAGGGGAAGGGAATTGTAACACCCTATTTCCCCCAGTTTGTAAAAATAACTGGACTGGCCAAGAACTATGGCAAACTCATAAATGTGAATATGTGATGTAAATGGACCTTGAGGAAAAGGTCAATGAATGTGAATAACATTATGAATTTTATTGCAGGACTGCTGAGAGGGGATGTGCAGCAAAAGAGACCACGATGGCAGTGGAAAGCACCTGGAAAGGTGACATTAACTTCCACCGAGAATTAATACCATATTTGGACTCCACTGGCCGGGAGAACCAAAAGTGGCTCACTGGCCCTGAATTAAATGTCTCGCAGGATGGTAGGTAGATGGTTTAATGAGGAATGGGAGGTGAACCACCCATCCGTAGAGCCATCAGGCCTGACCAGCACGAGGGTAATCATGCCAAACGCAACCTCGCAAGAGGGTAAGGTGTGGGGTAGAAGCGATTAGGGGCAGATGCGAGGGGAGAACATTGGCAACATGCAGAGTGAGTGATAGCAGAGAGGAAGGATTGCATCCTTCGCTCCTTGTCACTGGAAAAATGGAGACACAGTCTCACAGCATCGTGGTCTCAACTCGGGGGTGGCTAGTGGTAAATCTGTTGGGAGTCTCTAAGCCTACGGTTGGGTGGAAACGGGCACCCCTCTCAGCAGTTTCTTAACCCTGGTGTTATTTCTGATAAGTGTTTTTCCTTTGGCATCTGGAAATATATGTATTCTGATAATTATGTTCATAAGCTATGAAACTATGAATGTTTTCATTATAAGAAGGTCTGTGTGGTATTTTGATCAGTACTAGTAGTTGTATATGCTTATAACAGAAAAACCACGCATGGATTATGTTGATAAATGAATCTAATTATGCATAAGTTGAACCAAGTCAGACTTCCAGTCTGTTCTCGGGAATTTGTTTCCCCTTATCTGTTTCCGAGAATGCCCCGAAATAGACCTCTTCAGAGAGATTCCCTCCTTGGAAAGGTTTACCAAGAACCTGGAAAAAGGACTTGAATGTGCAAGTCTTAACAACCTTGTACGAAGAGGAATGAACCTCTTAAAATCCTGAAGTAGCAACGTAGGGATAAGTATTGATCAATGGATGAGATCCTGTCGAGGGATCTGCGGTCATTCACGATCGTTAAATCGAAGGAATAAATGAGGGCGTTAATTGCCTTAACCCTTTTTCCTCTATCTTTGTGAATAGCGAGGAAATCGGAATCGTAGACCACCAGGGTCCATGAGAACATCTGGACCATTGGTTTTTCCACGTCCAAGGAGTAGTGGGAAAGGGTGCGCCATCGAGACTGATCTGAACCATAAGATCTTAGCTAGAAAACCCGATAGTCGTTATATCTATAGGGAGATAGATGAGGGTTAAGCCCTCGTGAATAGGGGCAAAAGAATTTGAGTTGTCCATCTAAGGAGGACAGGTGGCAGAGATCCAGGGATCTCACAAACTCGGAGGTTCGCAAGGTAAGATCCCAAAGGTTGGGTGCTCCAAGTCGTGAGTAGCGATGTGCCAAGAGCTGAGCCCGAGAGAACACATGACAAAACTTCAAGGTGGGGTCCGCGTGATTGACGGGTGGACACGCATCGCCTAGAGAAGGGAGTCAATGCTCCATTTACTTCTCGTGTCTTGGGGATTCACGGGAGAAGGGCATGAGAGCTCAACACTTGGAATTACGAAGTTGCGAGTAGCGAGAACATGAGAGGGAAAATTAAATATCGCTTCTTGAGGGTTCGTGAAGGGAAGGTGCCATGATTCGACGCTACAACTCGCGAAGGGGTGAGTTGCGAGCAGTACGAAGGGAAGGTCAACCTTCGCTGACTTTCAAGTCTCGGAGGATCGCATAAGGGAGGAACGAGAGTTCAACCGTTGAACTCACAAAGCGGCGAATAGCGAGAGGAGCTATAGTTTAGTCTAGCCGGCGGTCATGTGCAGAGGACGCTGACAGAAGGAAGCTATACCCATTTCATGATATCGGGTTTCGGTGATTTGTGAAGAAAATTCGAGGTTCTTTTACTCATGACTCGTGAGGTTGCGAGTTGTGAAAGGCGCCTGCATTTAGGTGCGTATGTGGTCCTATCAAACTAGGGACTAAAGAAAGGGAGCTAGTGCTTTGTCATTAAGCGGCGGGTATATCTAGACGACCAAAATCTATGCGCCCAGATCTACGGCCAGGGTTTCATTCCGAAGCCCCCTCGCCATTCTACCTTCAAGATTGGACTCAATTGTATCGCTGAGTCGCAAAACACGAAAAGGCGCCTGGTTTGTTTGGCCTGTGGTCCTAACCCACGATCACAGGGAGGTGAACAGGGAAGAACTAGCCTGCACTAGACCCCTGTAGGACTTCAGGGATTATGTCCCTTGAGGAAAAATAAAAAATTTATTACGTTGTAGTGGGTATGTGACAGTAGGGGGAACTACCGACATCACCGGAGGTGGGGTGATGGTAGGATTGGGAATAAGGGCCAATTGATGATGCCTATACTCAATGATCATAGGACACTGATATGTGAAGTGATCAAGTGATTCACATAGAGTGCAAGGACATCGCATACGTTCATTGACAAAGGTTGTGACATAGTCGATGTCAGTGACATGCGTGTGAGATGATGCGGATGGAGGAGGTTCTTATTGAAAGCTCTAATGTACTGCCGCTAGTGTCTACTGAAATTGAGGGAGCGTCAGGAAATGATGGGTGTAATGGACATACTCTGAAAAGATGGCACGTGTGAATTTGGTTTGCAACCCTTTTCTACCTGTGTTAGGGGAAGTCGTGGTAGTACTGGAGGAAGTGACGAGTGGTGTCGGTGCCCACGGGAGTTGAATTAAATTGCGTAGCTCAGGGAGAGATGGGCACTTATTGGTGGGGTGTCCATATTTCTCACATAGTTCACAAGGAGGTTGAACTCGTGGTGGAAGTGGAGCAGCAAGCTCTTTCTTCTTCCATATGCCCCCATCTATAGCAGTGGTGCTAGTGAGTGGGGGTGTGGGTGGGGTGGTGGGGGTAAGTATTGGAATTTGCATCAGGATTCCTTCTGTTTGGGGAGGGAGGGAGGGAGGGTTGAGGGACCATTTCAGGTGGATGTAGATACCATACTGGAATTTCCAACACCATATTGGGGAGGGTAATCATTGCGGCTACCTGGAAAGCTTGTATACCCAGCGGGGGGTAAAATAAGGGGATTTGAGTAATGGCTTGGGGGACTGTCTCCCAAACCGGAATGTGGCCCTGGGGGAGGGTGTAATCAGGAACAGGGGGAGCTAGAGGGATCTCAAGGGATTCCTAAGGAAGGAGCTTTGCGACTAGTGGGACGTCAGATAATAATGAAGCCTCTATGGGAGGAAGGGTATCTCTATTTTTTGTTCCATTGGATGAGATGACACATACTTGTGCTAAGGGATGTATGAGTGGAGGTGATCCATGGTATGTCCCTAGTAAGGATGGGTATTTGAAAATTCTGGGACCCATCTCGATGAGTGGGTAGGCATCAAGATTAGTGTGGACAAAAGGTAGGATGTTATCGATGTTGGAGGAAGGGTTGGGCTCATAATGTGACACTTGGTCGATGGTAATGATCTTCCCGTTGTGGGGGAACATCATTGTACGAAATACAGAAGAGGCCACAGCCTTCATCGCGTACATGTAACTATGCCCAAACAAGATGTTGTAATCTAGTGGAGCATCGATAACTTCAATGTCAATGAGGATATTTTTGCCCTCGAGTTCAACAGGGACATTTTGAAAGAGCCCTTTAGGAGAGGATGGTCGTCCATCATAAGCTCTCAGAGTGATGGTTGATGGTATGAGCTCAGGGGAACCCAGTTTTTTCCATACGGTTTTGGACATGATGCATCTGGATGCACCTTCATCAATAATGCAGTGGTGAACTATGATGTTTCGGATTTTAACTGGTATTTGGAAAGCTACCAGAGCGGGGAGACAGGGTTCCCCACTATCAAGATCAAAGGTGACGAGTCTTGTGTCAGCAAGGTCAACTATCCCCAAGGAGGAAAGTAATGATTTCTGTTGAGTGGGACAGGTTTGAAGGACTTCTAAGACTGACATGGCAGTAGGAGACTATGCCAAGTCATTGACTAGGCTGTAATTGTGGGCCACCCTAGCATGAGGATTGTTGACATTCCTTCACAATGGAATGCAAGGAATATGAATGGGTGTTTCAGTATTAGGGCACGAAATCATCAAAGGTGGTCCAGTTGTGACTGGGGGTTCTTCTAAGGTGGTGGGAGTGGATTCAGGGGGTTCACTATATTTCCAACTGCACATTTGTAGAAGAACCTCTTCTTCGCTGGTGAGGAGGATAGTGCGATCTGCAGGATTGCCAGGATTTGGATATTGTTCCATATGTGGTGGGGAAGGATGTATCTCCTGTTGGGTGTTCATCACCCCTTGGTGTGGAATGTGGTTTTTTAGTACGCTAGGGGGTGGTTGCTGTACATATTGTTGTGGGGCTTATTGGGGGGAAGGTGGTGCTGGGGGACATGGTCCATTTCCATATTCTTTCATCTGTTTAAAATCAACAATTTGAGGGAAATGGTGAGTATAATGACCATACTCACTGCAAAGGGCACAAGGGAAGTTTGTCCAAAGATTGTTGTTGTTATTCCCTAGGCATTTGTTGTTATTTCCCCATTGGGGGTTCTAGTTCCCCTGATTCTGGGTGCCCCAGGTAGGTTGGTTCTGTTGGGGGTGGTTTTGGTTCCCTCCTGGTCCTGGATTATTATTGTTTCAATTTTTTCCTTTCTTTTTGGCATTGTTCAACTGATGGGTCGGATTTTCCATATTCATCTATTCAAAATTTTGATATTGCTGAATGAGAGAGGGTTGAACAAAATTAACCCCAGCATGTGATTGTCCTTGTGTAGAAGCAATGGTTTGGGGAGGACTAGGAAATGGTAAGTATATATTATGTTGTGGTAATGATACGTAGGGTACATAGGAAGGTGTGGCGCTTTCACTAGTGTTGAGGGCGTAAGCATAAGTAGAGGCGTTACTAGAACCAGGTTGGGCTATTGGGCGTATTGTGGGTGCTGGTGGGGGTCCACTTATGGGTGGAGGAAGGGAAACGGGGTATGGTTGTTGGTACAAGGGAGGAGGATAATAAGGGGGTCCTCTATATACCGGCGGATATTGAAGTGTTTCATACATAGGTGGTTGTTGGAGGTGTGGATTGTGGTGTGTATTGGAACCAGTCAATCCATCCAGGGAGTGATACATCCTGGATTTGTCTTGGCTGAATGGAATGGGTCTCGAGGCATCAAGTAGTACCATGTATAAGTATCCTGACTGTGAATAAATGAGCTCGAACTATTGAGCCTTGATGATGGCTTCTTCTTCAAACTAGGGGAAGGTGGCGGCCACATCCTTGGCAAGGAGGGAAACAAGTTATTTGAGAAACCAATTAAGGCATTATTGCTTGGTGGTTTTTGCTTGGCATAGACTACGTCATCAATTCCATTCATGAATGTGGTCAGCGTTGTGTGTAGAGAAGGTTTGTTTAAACTCTGAGATTAGTTCGAGACCATTGTCATGACGGATTGGTAGTTGAAAGAAGGTCAAAATTGCTTTGGCGAGATATTCAAAGGTCATATGGGACCCATATTTTTCTTCTACATACCACTTGGCTGATGGGCCAGTGAGTGTGTGTTGGAATAACCTCAACCGAACAGAGTCGTCCATGATGTTGTTTGAAGAGCACCATAAATGGAAGGTCATGATATGGTTGGCTGGGTCATCTCCCGATTTTCCTTCAAACTTGGGGATGTCTGAAGGGATTTTGGTAGGCATTGTAGGCCATCTGGGGTCATGAAAAATAGGATCATTGGTGAGCTTAGTCAAATCCGGTATATTGAGGAAATCCAAGTATGGCATCTGGGGTTGTGGTGGAGGATTAATTCCCGTCATGGTGGAAATGTTTTGTGTACCTGACCCCTGAGGAAGGTTAGTTCCAACCATGGTGTGAGTGTTGTGTGTCCCTAACCCCTGAGGGGGGCTAGGTGGAGTTGTACTTCCTCCTAGGGAAGAAGTGTGCCCCCCGCTTCCTTGTAAAGGAAAGTGGGTGGATGGTTTACCTTGGGAAGTGGACCCAAGTAAAGTGGAACCAAGCAAAGTGGATGCTAAGATGGTAGCACTCACAGGAGTGTGAGAAGGTGGAGACGATGAGTTGGGAAGACTAGGAACTCCCCCTAGAATGGGAGGGAGATTTAGCAAGCGTCTGGAACAACGGGGATTATGTGGGCCCCCTATGATGTCCGACTAGCAAAGTGGATGTGTGCAAATGGTGATGAGAGAAATAAATAAACAAGAGTATTTGCTTATGATTTTTGGACCTTCACAATATATCTCACAATCGCTTGTAATCATAAGAGAATCATACATAAATCAATTGATAAAGAAGTGTACATGTGGGTAGGTAGGTTTTGTCCACGTGGAGAACAAGGAAACAAAATTCTCATGTCCTAAAAGATGTAACGTCCTTCCTCTCAAAATATCACTGGAACTTCTAATAGCACTCAACAGTGGGGTGTGAAGCCACCAGAAGAGGAACTAGTGAAGGATGAAGTAATCAGTTATAATGAGGGGTAGAGGGTGCATATCCCAAAAGAGCTGATGATATTTCCCAATAGCCACACAAAATCCGATCAAGGTGCAATTGCAGCTCACAATTGCCACCTGGGTAGATATCCTAAAATTTGGTGACTAGGTACCTCGGTCAAAGTGCAGCATTTAGATTTTTGGCCTCAGAAATGGGTCACGGGCTGGATCTCATCCAAGAGGTGGGTGCCTCAAGGGGGGACACACAGAACAATCATACCTCATCCTTCGACCCTTCACAGGTATCTCCTTGCCTTATGGTGTTAGGAACACTTGACTTGGAGGATTTTAAAGTTCCCTATTTGACAACTTTTATTGTTTGAAGATGTGAGAACCAGATAACGGGGAGTTATTTGGATGCCTATCCCTGAGATCCTACCTAGAATAAAAAAATTCTTTTGGCACCTCTTGTGGAGGAAAACTTAGTGGGTTTTTAGAAAAAAAATTAGATGTGGTTGTTTGAGAGATTGGGGGTGTGAACCAATCTTGTTGAAATTAAATAGGAGTGGATAGTTTCATCAAGAAAAGGGTGGGGCATTTCAAAATCCTTTTGGAGGAAACTTACTTCAACCTCCACATTTCGAGATGAAAATTATGTGAGTGAGTAGTTACTTTGTGTGTGAACAAGTGAAACTGTGCCAAATTTTTAATAAGTTAGATGTCACCTTGTTGCATGTGGACTTCATGTGGTCCTTACAAGTCTTGATTACCTAATTAACTAAATTCCATTGGTACAACCTTGCGGAATTTTAAAGTCCCTAGAGAACTAGCATGTCAACATGTGGGTCCTTACCAATCCTTTAACTCCCTAGTGTGATTTAATCTAAGAAATCTTCAAAACTATCCTATATTGTGGACATGTGGGAATGTATGGGCTCGTTACAAAACCTTTAAACTTCCCTAGGGATGTAATCTAAGAAAGTAAATTCAAAACTATCCTATCTTTGTAGCATGTGGGAATGTATGGAACCTCACAAATTTAAGATGTGTTTGAAAAAATAAACTAAGAGGAGTCCCGAGGGGGCTGTTGTCCTCTCCTAAAGATTTTGTCTTTAAGGGAGATGAAATTTTCCCTCAATCATTTTTCTGATTCTCAAGATTTCTTTGTGGCACGAGAGAAGAGCATACTCAAATATTGACGTTCAATTTTTGGTCCCAATGCAAGTAGTTATATGTGTGATATAGAATGATTCCAACTTATCTTTAATCAAAGAAAGCCATCCATGTGGCAAAATGAATGCAAAAAGAGGATAACTATGGATTTTAACCCCTTAAGTGCCTATGTTTTGACTAACCCTTCATGTGGAGAGGGAATCTAAGTGTGGTGCATATTACAATCTGCATAGAATCAAACTTAAGAAGGCTATGGGTCTTCAACAAATCACAACAACCCTTACAATGTATGATTTTCTAGACAAATGCACGGGTCACAGAGTAGATAGAGGTGCATTGGGTGCCAATGCACAAATGGAAAACAACCTTTTGCCGCAGTGCACAAAATGCGTTGAAAAACATAGTGGGTTTGGTGCACGTGCTTGGAAGACACAACTGTGGGTTAAAAAACCCACGCACTTTCTGTTGCACGGCTGTGAAAGAAATTTCGGATAAAATTCTCTCAACTCAACTCTGAATTTAGCTTTTTGTAGGCAGGCATGGGTCGTTTATGGTTCCTGCAAGTTAAATAAACCAAAATGAAGTGCTCAAACAAGCCAAATGGGGGGGAAATTGATACCAATCCCCACTGTAATCGCTAATTTGTTGTGTCCCTTTCGTCACCTAAATGAGCAAAATAAGGACGCTTACAAGTCTGGTTGGGTTAGATGGACAAGACAACAGTGAATGCAAGAGTTAGAAACATCAAGCATAAGAAATAAACAAAGAACTAAGCTACTAACAATAAAAGAAACTAAACTAGTGTGCATAAGAGAAATAGAACAAAAATTAAACAACATTCATGCCACCAATGGATAAGTTGTATTAGTGGGAAAACACCAAAGAGAAAGGGAGACTTATGGGTCCCCTCTTCTTCCAAGGGAGGGCTCTTGAACCCCCAATGATTGAGCTCTTCTTACAAGTAACAAGCTAAAAGGAAATGGTGAAGAAATCCAAAGCACATCCACTCAAGAGGTGATGTGAATGGCTAAATGAAATGGTGCTTCTATGCTCTTGATGAGAAAAGGGGATTCTCCAAGAGAATATAGGCAGCATAACAATACAAATGAATTCCTTGAAAATATAGTGCACCCATGGCCTCTTTTTATAGCAAGGCTTTGAGGCATTATTCAACCAGTCTTTAGTGTGAACAAGGGGCTCTTTAGGGCACCCGTAGGTCTTTTACCATCCCCCCACTCGGATTCAGCTTGGATTTGGGTGTCAAATCGACTTGAGAGATGAACCAGAAGTGGGTGGAAGGCCAACCAAAATCATAAATGCGTTGTTCTGAGGTGTGCACAGAGTTTTGCATTCACAATCGCGCATCAGGCACATATGCGCTTTTCTGGCATTATTCGACTATCGCGTGTGCGCGTGCTTCCTTTGTATCCTTAACGCATGCTGATTTTTTAATCAGTTGTATAGTTTTGTGCCCTTTGGAAATGCATTTTATGGGCCATGGATGAACTAATGAGTGTTTGAAGATGTTGGATTCCTATAACCATTTGCAGACAAAATTCCAATGATAACAAGAAGGACATTCCACCCAACCATATACTTGGTGTTCCATATCTCAACAACAAATCACCCCTGAGTTGGGGCCAGAAATACAAAAAATAAGGATGCCTCTCACAGTCCCCTCATAGCTAAATAACCGACAACCTGTTGGTATCCTCTTACAACTATCCCAAAATTCCTCCAACTCTCTTCCTCTTGACCTACCCAACCCAAGGAATGTACCCCTTCATTATTCTCAATCCATTGGGCATCCCATTCATTTATTAGGGTCTCTCTGGAATATGTAACCAGGAATATCTATGTTGGGAACTCAAGGGAACTCACTACTAAGAAAAATACCAAGAAAACAACAACAAACACTTGCGATTATAGTGCAACTCACACGTGAGCTCACTCTTCAGGCATGACAACCTAGTTCTTCATTTTCTAGCTCTAAAACGCTCCAGTATGCTCCAAATTTTCCCTGCATCCCTAATATAGCTATGGTGCTCTTTTTCCTTGCTCTCTACTTGATGTTCATGCCTTGACTGAATGTGGAAACATTGCCTATTCTCCCCATACAAATTTCCTCTATTTTCCCTAGACAATTAACTTCTCACTTTGCCCAATGTTGATTGTACTGCAGCTCCATGGTTCCAATAACTATGGAAGTGACTTATACACCCACCGCCTGATAGGTATTCAATGATTTGACTCTCATACACTAACAAAAATTACATGGTTTCCTCAAATGATAATCAAATTCAGAAATATGGGTTTGACTTAGTACCTATAAACCATTCCCCCCTTGGGCTCCTCTTAGACACTCCCTAGGCATTCCCTCTCTCTTGTGGATTAATCATCCCCCATTTTTGTCCATATTCGCAACAACTGATATCCATTATTTTTATTTAAAAATAGAAAGTGCATTCTGCATATTACATCGCTTAGCCATAGCCATATTCATATTTACATTATGCATAAATTAAATTGGGGATTATAGTGGGGATCTTACAACATGAGATTTGAGATGCTTCCACTCCTAAGAAAGTGCAAAGCCTAGACAATGGTGGAATCAAGTCAAAGGATCAAGTGCAAGCCAACACCCAAACTAACCATGAAAACTAGTACATTCCTTTTTTTATTCCTTATGTTTTGTATAATAAATTTTTTCTTAAGAAATTTGTATGATAGTATACCTATCAAGACAACATAGGATAGAGTGAAGAAGACTAGCCCTTTGGCTTCCAATTTTGTATTCTAAATATTTAGATTTATCATTTTACTCTCTTTTTGTATTATAAAGTTATTCAATTCAGTTGCAACATTTTCTAATATAAAATGATAATCATTATTAAAGAAAATTATCAATTCAATCACATCCTTAATTCCAAGAAAATAATTACTAAAAAATTAATTAGATTATTTCTTCATTATTCTATAAATACCATAGCATATGAGGTAAATCCATTTTTTAGAAATTAATAGACATACTCATAAATTAAAACATCATCTCTAAATATTAATAAAAATTGTGCAATCCAATTTCCAAAAAGGTTTTGTAGCCGGTTAGTGAAATGGCCAAAGGCAAATCCCTAGTATTGGATGGCTCTAGATGTATTGGGTTGTTGTTCACAAGGACTCGTGTAAATTTATATAGGAATCTCGAAAGAGAATATCTATCCTTAAAACATATAATGTTTTCATTCATTACTCTAATGCCAAAGAAATAAAGAAGAACTCCTTGTGGATATAATTTCAATCATAACCTTATGTAACATTGTTTATAAAATCAAATTAAAAGAAAGGAAAATCATTTCAAATCATTGCTTACAAAAATCATCTCAAAATATCAAGGTATATTTGTTATAAGAATATGGTATATTTGTTGTAGGAATATGGATTTTGGATGGTTTTATAATGCAACAAGAAACCATCATTCACTTAGATACCATTTATCATTCACTCAGATTCCATAAAAATGGAATGATCATTATATGTCAAAACCATACGATTTCCTAAGAAACTCTTTCATTCTTAATATGTTGAAGGCCTTTGGAATTGATGACTCATGGGTTCAATGGGACAATAATTCGATTTTTTCCATCCTTATATTATATTTAGGAATTCTCCTACATAGTTTGTTCCTTGAACCATTTCATCGTAGTTGAAGAATACAACGAGGAGACAATACATCTCCATATATATGTACAATTATGGTTGAGGGATTAGAGTGACGATTTTCCATCTTTGAAGAGAAGAAAAGTGTCTAAGGTATAGAAATGGTATCAAGTATAGACCATGCCTTTCATTTATAGGTTTTTTTGGGGGAGATATCATTTTCTTTGGGAAAGCCATTATCCTTAAAGATTTATTATTTGAAAAGGCTTATGCTTATTTTATTATTGTTTTTATTTGTGAAATTAATGAATATAAGAAATGAAATAGTTTTTCATAAGCAATACAAAATTTAGTGTACTGATTATTTTTAGAGATACTTACTATGTATAAAGTATTTAAGAGTTATATTAATTGAATTAGGACTTAAGAAATTAATTGCAATTATTTGATTGGAGAATTCATGAAAGGACTTTAAGACTAGTCATTTTGAGGCTTATTATTGGAAGCTTAGGATACTTTAAAGTAGTACTGCAAGATCTACCTATATATTTATTCTCAATTTTATATTCTTCCTAATGAGTTATCAAATAAATGGAAACAATTCAAAAATATTTTTTATATAATGGACCACAACATGGATCTAAATGGTTAAAGAAAGTGTGCATCTTTGATTCTTTGGGAGGATCGAGTTATCAAACAAATGGAAACAATTTAAAAATATTTTTTATATAATAGACCACAACATGGATCTAAATGGTTAAAGAAAGTGTGCATCTTTGATTCTTTGGGAGGATCATATTAGTGAATTAAATTATTAAACTAAATCTTATCATGTAAATTACTCTAGACATGGCTTCATGAAAAATCATACATGTGAGCCCACATATGGAAACATGTGGGCCCACATATGGAAGGGTAAGTACATGAGGAATATTTCATTGGAAGGCATTGAATAAGACTTGTCTCTTTCTTAAAGGTTATCATTTGTGAAACATTATTAAAGGGAATATTACCTTAATATAGGAGAAATTGTTTTGTGAATTTCTTGATGGATTATTATCTCTAATATAAGAATATTCTTAGAACCAATTTCTATCCCTCAAGTCAGACATTTCTTCCCATATAATACCATATTTAATATTATCTATTTTGATAACTCATAATTGATTAAATTTTGATTGAAGACACCCATAATGACTTAGGAAATGTTCAATTAGGTTTTGGAAATGGAATTACCAAAATCAATGGGAGGGAGGGATTCACAATTACCTTGCGAAGGTAATTTGGTTTGAAATTCCTTATAAAGAAGGAATACATACTCATCATTGGGATAAACAAAGTCGTGGGAATTTTACTTTATTTCAAGATTAAAAAAGTATGATAAAACAAATGGAAATATGAATAAGGGATGAAATTTAGGCAAATATCTAAAACTCAAATCACTAGCCAAAGCCTCAAACTACCTATGACAATTGGAATGAAAAGAACAACATTTCTTGTGATAACATTAGAAAAATAAGAAAGTTCAAAGGATTATTAATATTTGTAATGTTCCTAACCAACTCCAAGGCTATTGATAACTTATTTATCACATGCTCATATGATTAGGGAATATGGGATTGAAACCACATTGGGAGGCAATCGAGAATTATGTGTTAACAAAATTATAATATAACTAATTGAATAATGGCCACAAGTCTCTTTCTCCTCAATATTGGGGATCTAAATATTATGGGCGATGATACTTGTGATAATAATTTGGAACATTGGGATAGAAATAAATAAAATAGTATTTAATGATAAACATACCTATATATATCAAGATACCCAAAATGAAAAAAACTTACAAATGTCTAAATCAATTCTAGAAACAGCTTGGTCTTTTGTGTTTATTAAGCGGATAGAACATGATGAATATATTGTCATTTTTGGGAATAATGATCCAATTTTTTTTCACTCACCCTTCTCTTATCATATAATAAATCATCATTAAGTTAAGTGGACACCTCCCATAGCTCACTTCAGGAAACTAAATTTTGGTGGAGCTTCTTGGAGAAACTCAAGTTTTGCTAGTTTTGGAGGTCTTATAAGGAATGAGAAGGGGTTCACTCATTTGTTTTGCAGAATACTGGAATCTTCCAAAATAACCATGTTGAACTACTCACTCCTTGGTATAGCCTCAATAAAGATAAATTATTACAAGCTATTTATTTGATTATAGAACATGATTCACACAAAATTATTAAAAAGTTGCAACACATTATTTCAGAGTAGAGAGATTGGATATCTTCGTAAAATTGAAGACTACTTTCTCATCTTCAAAGTATCCATCACATGATCTAGCATCTCTCTATTATAAAAACATGCCATATTAAATGGAACCAAAACATAACAACAAATGATTTGGGTAATATTAGCACTAATATAGAGTGGGTACAAAGAAACTTTGGCATATGGATCCCCATAATGAAACTAATTGCATTCACATTACACTAAGATGACTAAATCTTGATGAGTGAGAGATTAGCTCCCCATACCATGATATATGTTATCAAAGGCTTCATGTACACACCATAACTCATGGCCAAGATGTTTATTTTTATCATACATAGACATAAGGTGTTGATAGGTTCAATAACAACATTATCGTAGAATGAAAATAATCATTAAGTACATAAACACCCTTAGGCATCATATCAAACCTATTGTCGCCATTAGGTGTTTGCATGAGATAGTGTGACAATAAGAAAAGCCATGGGAATTTATTTAGATATGAAATAAGGATACAACCATCCTATAGGCACTTGTTACACTAGATGGACTTTGAGTATCACGTATTCACTCATAAAAAATGATGTCAAGGGTGAATTTATAGCCATGGATATTATAATCAAACTTTCAAAGCTTCACTAGACCACTATTGTCCTATTTTATTCTTAGCAAATTTACTAAATTGATCAATGTACCTTTTTGGGGATTGCATAAATCTTATCATACCCTTTATTATGTATATAATTTGCATCTTGTATGGGTATCTTTATGTCCCATTAATTTCCATTGTAATGAGCATTAGTTCCAACATTTGTACTCTTTTTTTCAATGAATGATAAAGGAAAAACACCATGTATACTTTGATAATTTTTTGATAATTTTTTAGTTAAAGTGGAACATTAACATAATACCCATGAAGATGACGGCACCAATTTTTATAATTTGAGAAAAAATGAAGTTTCCATTACAAAGGATAGTCCTACTAGCCTATCTCTACCACTTATTTTGATCATCCTCAAATACAAAATATAGTTGAACCCATCAATCAAGTCTCTTCACTTAAAGCCAGTACATTTAACACATTGAGAAGATCACCAAACATTACGTTAAAAGGAAGCAAATAGACACTAGGGATTTAGTCTATGAAATTGAAATGTAAACAATAGAAGAGGGAGAAATCAACATTGGTATAGAACATCGATAGTCTCTCTTTTTCAATGCCATGGACCCTAAATATTCATATGGTTGAAGGACCTTATTCCAAATTCCATTACAATAGAGTGTGCCATACAAGACATGTTTTTTGGTGTTTTATTTCAAGCTTGATGGGGATAAAAATCACACTTTGCTTAGTTGGTTCAAGGAAGTCCTTCATTCACGCAGAACACTAGCAAGGATACATTTTCCAAATGAGCACCCTTGTATCCTTCCTATCCTTGAAGTCCTACTCTAATCTATCATCAATCACTTACAAAAATTTCAACAAGATGTTTGGAGTATGAAGCTACAATTGATTCTTGTAGATAGCATTACTCTCAAAAGGATCTTCAATATTTAGGAATTACTTAAGAACTTGGGTTTAATGTTCGAATTGAATATTTACTCTCCCAAAATTTGGACATGGGAAATGACAAAACACTATCGTGATTAGGGAGTCACCATCCATTATATATCATGTACACAGTCTTGGAGCACCAATCAATTTCAAAAAAGAACATCTATTAATTGATATTTGACTCTAAGGTCCAACAACTAAACATCTATTAATTGATATTTGACTCTAAGATCCAACAACTAAGTTTTCAATTCACAATTCACGACACTCATTTATAACAAGATAAAAA
>ML781293.1:243348-271067 GCA_009831015.1 Picea engelmannii
TGTGAAATCGCGAAAAGATCGCAGTCGTTGATTAAAGGAGAGATTTGGACCGTTGGATTAGTTTTTCACGATTTCACGAGTCGGGAAAGTAAGAGAGTAGAGTCTTGAAGACTCGCGAAGCGCGAAGTCCCGAAATGATCTTGATCGTCCATTCCAGAAGAACACGCAGCGCAGGATCAGTGTGAATAAAGTCATTTTGGGAAAGCTGAAATGAGAAATGTTGATGGCCCAAGGTCCCAAAATGCCGATGTTCATCAGAATCGTCCGATGCAAAGGGACATGTGTCGCCCGATCCAAACAATCGCGATTTCGCGACTCGGAGATTTCAGCATGGAACACAATGCAAACTCGCGAAACACGAAATCCTGAAACACCTGGGATTAGTTTTTCACGATTTCACGAGTCGGGAAAGTAAGAGAGTAGAGTCTTGAAGACTCGCGAAGCGCGAAGTCCCGAAATGATCTTGGTCGTCCATTCCAGAAGAACACACAGCGCATGATCAGCGTGAATAAAGTCATTTTGGGAAAGCTGAAATGAGAAATGTTGATGGCCCAAGGTCCCGAAATGCCAATGTTCATCAGAACCGTCCGATGCAAAGAGACATGTGTCGCCCGATCCAAACAATCGCGATTTCAGGACTCAGAGATTTCAGCATGGAACACAATGCAAACTCGCAAAACGCGAAATCCTGAAACGCTTGGGAATTAGGTACACGATCGCAACCCAGGCTCATATGGAAAGTGGGGCTAAATGAAAGGTAAGCGCTTATTGAGCGGCAGGCAGCTAAGGTCGTTCGAGGAAATGATCTTGGCCGTCAGATTCAAAATGAGTCTGATCGTCGATCTCGATAGGTCATTTCGCAGGATCGAGCATCGGGATTTTGGAGGTTGAATGGATTGAAAACTCTCGAAATGTGAAATCCCAAAATTTCACATGGGAGCCCCAGGTCATGGCCCGAGGTCGTGTGGAGCAATGGAGAAAATTCGCACCAAAGGCCCAAAGCGCCCGTCTTGGTCTCCGCAAAGGACTACGTGGTTTCAAAGCATCGAGATCGGTTCAAAGGGATCATTGGCACTGCCTAGAACATGCATAAGTATTGGGCCTCTTCTCGATCCCGATGAAAGTAATTAATGAAAGTAGAGGGGTGCTTGGAACCTCATTTCATTCCATAAATGGAAAGCATGGAAGAATTGGTTGTGGAGGCAAACTGTCAACCCAAAGTTCCCCTGTCAACAGATTTTCCTGCAAAGCCCATACCGATCCGAGATCACGTCTGACAAAAGAGTGCAAGTGTGGTCTGACAGAGGAAGATGAAGACGCCAAGCCTTGAATACAGTTACCAGAGTGCGCTTCTATAGGGGGGCAAGTTGATTTGAGTATATATACTCAGTTTTTATATTTTGTAATGGTCGATGGTAGAGCAAATCTCTTGTATTGTAAAGTTTTAGTAAATCCTCTAGCTTCTGATTATGTATATGCATTTGAGACTTCTTGTTTAATGACAGTCATCTTTCTTACTTCCTCTTGTTTCCCTCTGATGCTGAAAGAGTTCATGTTTGACTGATTCACTTGAATTATTGTGACTGCATTATGATGAAAGTTTGATTATAGTGTTGTTATAGTTCCTTTCAGTTTCTTTGAGATTTAAATTCGAGAAGTTCTTGCTTTTAAATTGTTCCTCCTTGGGCTGCTGAAAGACCTGATGTTCTCAGCAGGCCTCTACATCTTCTCACGAAAGTCTTCCTCCTACTCACCCTTACTACAACCTACTGATTGAAGTTAAACCAAGACCTCATTTGCCTGCACATATCAGTCCAGTTTTCTGAGTTAAGATGATACTTTCTTGAGACTGCACCCATTTGACCCCTTTACACCAACCTGTGACATAAAACTCTGATGGGTATTAGGATTACCTCTGCTGCAATCCAGGGGTGACTTCTGGTGCTAACATTTCTGGCGCTGTTGTCGGGGAACGAATTGAAGAATTTTCCCTGGGATTGAAGGACAACGAAGTTTATGATTCTGAAGGTGCATCAGATATCAGAACCATTGAAGATTGCACTTGCACCTGGCGACTCCATTATGGAGACTCCACTGTTTCCACTCAACTTTTTTAGTTGTGGCTTCCTCTAGCACACCTCAAGCTGACCCAGAGGAGATTTCTTAAGATATTTTTAAGCAACTGCTTTCTCAGCTTGAGAAGTTCCCTGGGAGAACGAAGATGATCATATCTGGTCTTTGATGGTGAACCAAGACCATACACATTCAAAGTTGCACATCTTTCACCTGACGACTCCATGCCTAAAGAATCCACTGGGAACTCCACTGGTTTGAAATGAAAGAGACTTCGGCTCCGAGGTATGTCTTCTGTGATTTTTTGAAAATAGTTGGTTTCCCAAATCCACTACCTGATAGAGATGAATGGGAATATATCCTCCCTGAATTTCAAGCAAAACGTTCGGAGGTACCAGCTGAACATTTGCTGGACTTTCATGAATTTATTCATCGATTTCATATCGTGCATGAAGATGTTCAGATTCATCTTTTCAAGTGTTCATTAAAAGGAATTTCCCATGATTGGTGTCAATCTCTTACCACTGCAAGCATCATCTCTTTGACAGATTTTCATGCATCTTTCAATTCGTTTTGTAAGGATTATTTTTCAACTGAGTATCTTTATGAAAATTGTTGTGATGAGCTTTCTTTTCTTTATAGAGATTATGCATGTCACAAAGATCAATTTTGTGATGAAGCTGTTGTTGTGGAAGAAAGCATTTGCTATGAAAATCTAGAGGTGTTAAATGATATTCATTATGTTAGCCCTAGCACAGAAACATCTGACATCATTTCAGATACATTTGTTCTTTTAGATGTTCATAAATATCAACATGCCTCTTGTGAAAATTCTGAGTTTATAAAGAAGATGTTGTCTACAGTAGATAGCTCTCCTGGATATGGGGTTGAAGCAGGTGTTCCTGGCAGCCCTGCTTATGATGAAGAAGAGATGGTTGTGGAGGAGGATTCTTCTCTTTTCCTTCAAGAGGTTTCCCATGATATATTTTTACCTATGATTAAAGAGAAAAATCATATGTATGAACAGCCAAAAGCGACAGTTACTACTGCCCCTGAAATGGATATTTTTAACAATTATATTCTCAATGGGATCACTGTTTTGGAGGTGGATCATAGATATGAAGGGAAACCCTTTCTTGATCAATATTCTAGTGATGATGAGCAACAAGCTTATCCTACATTTGATCACTATGAAGACACTGAACGACATGACAAAAAGAAGATATTTCCCATGGTCCTTATTTATGATGATTATGAATCTGATCCTTGGGAAAGCCATGGAGAAGAAGAGGAGGAGCCAAAGATGCAGTTTACAGCCTGCTCAGAGCCTGTAAGTGAGAAACCATCGTCTGAAATCAATCAGCCTGCATCATCCTCTCATTCACCTGAGCTTGCCATAGATATCCAGCCATCTGTGAGCAGCTTCCAGATAGAACATGCTTTTTGTCACTTATTCTATGAGCCAACCAAGGAGTACATGGAGTTGTAGTTCCTCCACGTTTTGAAGCCTCTCAACTTCATCTCGTTTTCAGTATTCAAAGGAAATCTGAAGGATGTAACCATTCTGCTGTCGCGGTTGCATCATATGTTAGCAATCACTGACAGAGCCAAGGGCCTTCTAGTTAGACAATTACTTGAATGGCTATGGTGGAAGTTTGCTTTCACCTAACATTTTGTAAAAAATTTAGTTAGTTTAGGATTGTACATAAATAAGCTCCTTCTGGCACCCATGTGTTTGTTTTCGTTTTAGTAGAGTAGTGTACATATTTCCCTGTTTTTTTCTGTGAATATTTTGAGCATGACTCCATAACCCAATAGCTAAGGCACTAGAACTACGCATTCTTGGCGGCCTGCAGGGAGCATGCCATCCCCTGTGGAGACTAATGTTAGCACATAAACTTGTCAAATCCTTAGGGTGTGCGATTTCTACCTTAAGTCTGCAAATTTTCCCTATCTCTCCTCCTTTTGCAGACCCGATCGTAAGTTTTCCTCTTTCA
This sequence comes from Picea engelmannii, assembly GCA_009831015.1. Classification (NCBI taxonomy): domain Eukaryota; kingdom Viridiplantae; phylum Streptophyta; class Pinopsida; order Pinales; family Pinaceae; genus Picea; species Picea engelmannii. The sequence continues at coordinate 247,419 of ML781293.1, forward strand.
TCTTGTATTTTTCTTCTGTTTTCCCTCATCCATTTGATCGACCTATTTTTCCTTAGCAGCTTGCCTGAGAAATATCGGCCATAAACCTCTCTGTTTTCCATAAAGTCGATCACCTCTCTCTTTGCCTCTGTCACTGATCCTTTGTTTTCCTAAGCCCCCAACCAGTCATCCAAGTAATCGTTCACAGGACATAGTCGTGAGCACCAAGTGCAACACATGAAGTGGTTTGATGTGGTCTCAAATCAAGCGAGCAGGCAAGGAGCAGTTTTTCGCAGTTTCGCTAGATGGAGTAGTCAAGGAGAAGAGTCATCAGAACTCGCGAAATGCAAAATCGCGAAAAGATTGCAGCCATTGATTAAAGGAGAGATATGGACTGTTGGAACAACTTTTCGCGATTTAGCGAGTCGGGAAAGTAAGAGGGTAGAGTCTTGAAGACTCGCGAAGTGCGAAGTCCCGAAATGATCTTGGACGTCCATTCCAGAAGAACACGTGGTGCAGGATCAGCATGAAGAAACTCATTTTGGGAAAGTTGAAGTGAGAAACGTTGATGGCCCAAGGTCTCGAAATGTCGATGTTCATCAGAACCATCCGATGAAAAGGGACATGTGTCGCCTGATCCAAACAATCACGATTTCACGACTCAGATATTTCAGCATGGAACACAATGTAAACTTGTGAAACATGAAATCCCGAAATGCATGGGAATTAGGCACACGGTCGCAGCCCAGGGTCATTAAAAAAGGATGGAAGATCTCCACCACTCATCGTGTAATATGCGTTTTAGCGGGTTGGCCTATCCTACAAAAGAAAAGTAGTTGATAGACTTTTTGATGTCTCATCCATCAAGCTTGTTTCCCACTAAATTCCCCCATCCCCGCAACTAATATCTCAATTTTTCAATGGGAAGTGTGTAAAAAATAAGTAATTAGTAAGCGCTTATTAAGCGACAGGAAACTAAGGCCATTCGAGGAAATGATCTTGGCCGTCAGATTCAAAATGAGTCTGATCTTCGATCTGGATAAGTCATTTCGCAGGATCGAGCATTGGGATTTTGGAGGTTGAATGGATTGAAAACTCCCAAAATGCAAAATCCTGAAATTTCACATGGGAGCCCAAGCTCATGGCCTAAGGTCATGTGGAGCAATGGAGAAAAGATACACCAAAGGCCCAAAGCACCCGTTTGGTCTCAGCAAAGGGTTGCTTGGTTTCAAAGTGTCGAGATCAGTTCAAAGGGATCATTGGCACCACCTAGAACATGCATAAGTATTGGGCCTCTTCTCGATCCCGATGAAAGTAGTTAATGAAAGTAGAGGGGTGGTTGGAACCTTATTTCGTTCCATAAATGGAAAGCATGGAAGAATTGGCCATGGAGGCAGATTGTCAACCCAAAGTTCCCTTGTCCGCAGATTTTCCTACAAAGCCCATACTGATCCGAGATCGCGTCTGATAGAAGAGTGCAAGTGTGGTCTGACAGAGGAAGATGTAGATGCTAAGCCTTGAATACAATTACTAGAGTGTGCTTCTGTAGGGGGGCGAGTTGATTTGAGTATATATACTCAATTTTTATATTTTGTAATGGTCGATGGTAGAGAAAAGCTCCCATATTGTAAAGTTTTGGTAAAGACTCTGGCTTTTGATTATGTATATGCATTTGAGACTTCTTGTTTAATGAAATTTAGCTTTCTTACTCCCTCTTTTTTCCCTCTGATGCTGAAAGAGTTCATGTTTGACTGATTCACTTGAATTATTGTGACTGCATTATGATGAAAGTTTGATTATAGTGTTGTTGCAGTTCCTTTTAGTTTCTTTGAGATTTAAATTCGAGAAGTTCTTGCTTTTAAATTGTTCCTCCTTGGGATGCTGAAAGACCTGATGTCCTCAATAGGCCTCTACATCTTCTCACCAAAGTCTTCCTCCTAATCACCCTTACTACAACCTACTGATTGAAGTTAAACCAAGACCTCACATGCCTGCACATATCAGTTCAGTTTTCTAAGTTAAGACAATACTTTCCTGAGACTGCACCCATTTGACCCCTTTATACCAACCTGTGACAAAACTCTGATGGGTATCAACTTACCTTTGCCTCAATCCAGGGGTGACTTCTGGTGCTAAAAATTGTCATTCTTTAAAATAAAACCACTTATGTCTAGGTCTGGTCACAGCTAGTGTATATTTTCATTCTTTAAAATAAAACCACTTATGTCTAGGATTGTATCCAAGTTATCATTAAGCATATGTATATCTTATCTGGCATAATCAAAGGGTCAAAATTGATCTCTCCCATGCACTACATTACCATTGGAATCAATGCAATGTCAAGATTGAAACAAAAATGGGAATGTCTGGTAGAAGTGTAGCAGTGGAGGCACCATTGCAAAGAACTATAGGAAAGGTTTTGTGATACTTTCTGACCTAACTCCTCACTTTGTAACGATTTGAACCACAATCTAGGAAGGAAGGAACCACTCCTACCTCTTTCAATCCAACAATACCTTGCATTTTCCAACTTCCATGTCACCTTATTGGTATTGTAATATGTTTATTGGACCTTTACCTACCTATTGGATGTATTTTGAAGCAATGTGACTTCCTATTGAAGATGTAAAATGGTTTTGTTTAGATTTCTCTTTCTGGTGGAATGTAAAATGGTTTTGTTTAGATTTCTCTTTCTGGTTCCACATGGATCAAAGCCCAATTAATGATATGGTTGGGATTATGCACATACTTCTTTAATAAATATGCATGAAACATATTGTGATATTTTATTATAGTAGAGAACGTTATCATATATTCAACTCATGGTATTCTATCAAGGACTTCAAAAGGACTGCAATATGGAAATCTAAGAAATGCACTCTAAGAAACACATGATCTCCAACTCCAAATTCCTTATCCACTCTATTGTTATCTACATAACATCCATGCCTATCATGTGCTATTTTCAAATTCTTCTTGATTCTGGAAATTGGTTCTTCCATTTCCTTGAGAAATTTTGACCCAATTATAAGTTAATGACACACATTATCCCAACTTACTAGTGTGTTGTATATTTTTTCCATAGAAACTTTTCAAATGTACTTATATCCATAGAGGCATGATGTCCATTGTTGTAGGTAAATTCAACCAAGTGAAAATACTCTTCCAGTTGTATGACTTATCCATCAAGTACATCCATAATCTGTCTTCTATTACTTGGTTAACTCTTTATATTTGTACATTGGTTTTTGGATGATATGTAGTATCAAAATTTAGATTTGTTCAAATGCCTTGAAGAGTCTTTTCCAAAAGTTTGAAGTGAACTTAGAAACTTTCTAGACAAAATGGCCTTGGATATCTCATGCATTCTAGCCACTTCTTTCATGTAGATGTATTTATGTTTCTTCCCTTGTGTGTGGACTTAATTGGAATAAAATGGACATTATTTGTCCTTTTATCCACCACCACCATGACAAAGCCATGTTTCCTCATTACTCTTGATAAGAAAATGATAAAATTAATAGGTACTACTTCCCATTTATATTATGGCAATGACAAGGGTTGTAACAAACCTATTGGATGTTTATTTGTGTCTTTAACTTGCTGACACTCCACACATCTTGCTATGTATTTATCGCCATATATTTTCATTATTGACCAAAAGTATTTTTTCCTCATTGTTGCAATGTTATTTGGTACCTAGGGTGTTCAAAATATAGAACATTATCAATTTCATTCAAGATGTATTTCCACAACTCATGGGAAATAGGGACATGATTTTGTTTTTTTTTATATAATAATTCCATCATCTGCTATCTTATACTCTCCATACTTTTGTTGAAGATTTGGTGGTTACAATTATTCCTTTATTCAAAGGTTATATTCATATTTCATGAGAGATTCAATATCCCTAGAGACATCACCATGTAATAAAGAACTCTTTGCATCCATCTAATGTACCTCCCATCCAAAATTAGTAGAAAGTGAAAGAAGAACCCTAACATAATTTATCTTTGCAACAAGGGGAAGATATTGATATAGTTGTTACCTTACTACTAAGAAAACCTTTTTTCTACAAGTAATCCTTATGTCTCTCAATGATACCTTCAAATCATAATTTAGTCTTGTAGTCCCAAGTTTTACTCTTCATCAAGGAATTGTACTCTTTAGCAATAACATTTCCCCATTCAAGTTAACCATGGGAATATACATATGTATCAAGGTCACATGCCTCTAGAACACATGCAATTAAAGAAACACTACCATGTTTTTTCTATCATCTAGTATTCCTCAAGTCATTCACATTACCTTCATCAGTACTAGAAAATTTAATTATCTTAGCCACCCATTGGATAAGACTAATGTCCCTTTCATAAGGAGTTCTTGCATCAAATTCATGATGAGATTCCACTGTCAAATGATGAAGAAATCCAATTCTTGTAGTTGACTCTATTGTAGAAGGTCAACTACAATTCAAATATATCTTGAAAATTGATTATACATTTGACAAGATGGTTGACATGTCAATAAATGTTGTGTAATAAAGTTAGTCAATCAATAATTATTCCAAATTCCAAATGGATCGTTACTTAACAATCAAAAGAGGAGTTCAACAAAGAAACACGTGAATCTTGATCAACAAAGAAAGCATCCCATCTAAAAATGACTTCTCATTCACTAGATAAACAAACTATAGGCTAAAGACTTGTTAGGTTTTCCCACTATAATATAAGTATGAATCTTTGCATCTAGATTATTTCTATTAACATCCAGAATATGACCCAAGATATACATATTCCTTCCACTCCATTTCTTGAGGGTGGTCATATCCCACACAAATTTGGTTCGAATCATGTTTATAAAGTAGTTTGAGTGGTATACAACCTCTACCCCAAAATGATTGAACATACCTTTAACCTAAAGAAAGCACCATGCCACTTCAACCAAAATATAGTTCTTCCCTTCAGGAACAATATTCTACTAATATGTGTAACATGTAGATATTTTCCAAGAGATATCATGTTATGACAAGAAGCTCTCAAAATCCTTGATCATATATTCTCCTACATTTTCAGAGATTGGAAATTTCATAGGTTGACCAAATTCCCTTTCAACCAATGCCCTAAATTCCTTGAAATGTTTAAGGACATGATCCTTATTCTTTAAGAAATAAACCCAATGTGAGTGCAAGAAGTTTGTGGCTGAAAAAGTGGCAAGGGCATGATTAAGAACATGCACTTGCAGGAACACATGCACATTCTTAGGAACACACACATGTTCCTATACCTATAGGTTTGGATGTGGTTGAACCTCCACATGGATTTCCATGTAGGTTTAGTGGAGAAACCGCGTGCGTATTCTTAAGAACGCATGTGTGGCCTTAAGAATGCATGCGTGGTACTAAGAACGTGCACGCGTTCTTACTAATAAAAATATTTAAAGGGCCCGAGCGCGATTTGTGTCGATTGTGCACAAATCACGCTCATGTTTCTCTCATTGGGAAAATATAGTAGAGCTAGAGAGGAGAAATAAAGTGAGGAGGGGGCCACCGTGTCCAAGTATGTTACATTTTTCTTAATTTTAATCCAATTTAGTCATTCCAATTTAGTATTTTTCTCCCGATAATCTAAATTAAAATAAAAATGTAATTTTGTATTTTAAATAAAAAGTAACCTAATTTACATGCCATGGCTTTTAAATTGCAGTATATATAATACAATGGATCCCCAAGACAATTTAAATAGCTCAGAAGAAAACCAAGAAGATCAAAACCTCAACCCACCACTACCACACAATATAAACACTTAAATTGATGAGGGGTTGGTTATATTACGAACTCTTGAGGAACAATTAAGGGAGACTAGAGAGCCTAGCAAAGTATCATTGGACACTTCTTTGAACATCATTGTGCAATACATTGCAAGTTCCCAAGGGAAATTGACCCCTATTTATGATTATAGGGCACGAATGTATGAGTTCTATAGCACTGGTTTGGATAGAAACCAAATCAAAGAATTGGGCATTTCAAAACACCAAATATTGTCTATTTTCGGGGATCCTAGAAATGGACAAGAAGTACCATTTACCAGGAAATGCATCTCCATTGACCAGTGCATCCATTCCCATATTAGTCAAAATTGGATGGATAGGTGGTATATGGTTTTTGATAAACCTCCCTGCAATAACAAGGAGATTCCCTTATATTTTCGGAGGAAATTATGGGATAATTTTATTTTTGTTAAGCATGTCAACTACTTTGACATTGGTGACTTCCATGGAGTGGGTAGAGGGTCTGCACAGGATCGAGAGCATGTCAGGTGTGATCCTATGTTAAGTACATGTTTCCCCAGGTGAAGTCCTGACCCCCCTACCCAACATCCTCCTATTACAGAGAAATTGCAATAGATACAACTATCCATCTCATCATTGACTTGTATCCTAGTGTAACATAGTATCTTTGTTGCACTATCTCGGTAGGAGGTGCCTGCCAGTGACGTTGATAGAGGAGTTGGAGCGTCAACATGCACAAGAGAGTACAATGAGGAGATATAACATGGAAATAATAGTCGTCCATGTGAACCTCACAGATGCTCGAGCTGCAGGAAGATATGTTATGGGCCTATAGAGCCCAATGGACAACATAGCTTCATGGAGGAGGTTAGTATATTAACCCTCTCTATGTTCTTCATTGTTATATATTTATTTTGTATTTTGTGTGTGTCTGTGTGTGTGTGTGTGTATTTGATTGTATGTTGTTTTGCAATTGTTTCATCCCAACAACATACCCTCTGCGCATATGGATGCATCAATGCCTAGCCCCACCACTGATGCAGCAGTAGAGGCAACATTTTCATTGGGTGCATTGTACACACAGGTATGTATCACATTTGATAGATTCAACATAGTCATTTCTTTATTTTATGACATCCTCAAATTTTTTATATGTTCTCTTATTTCTATAAGATTTGGTACTTGGCGATGCCATGGATTTTCCATCTGGGATGGACAAGTCACCAGCATCACAGGTATCATGTGTAAAGTTAAATATCATATAATTCTCAAATTGTTTGTGTTTATGTTTTTGAATTTTACTATTTGGTACTAATAGTTCAATTTTATTCATATGTATGCAGGTCGCTGATATATTTTCTAGGTATAGTAGTATTGCACCCCCTGGGCACCTGGGTGTTGCTTCTAGGTTTCCTTTCTTCAGGCCTAGGGTCTTAGAATCACTTGTACAGCCTGTGAGGGTCCATCACAACCCACATGTATGCCACCCACCCCCACCATCACTTTCGGCCCCATTGAAAGAGAATGCAACAATAGAGGTTGTCTCATATTAGGTTGTACAACCTAGCGCTCTATCTACCAGTGAATCTCCATCGATGCTTGAGATATTCACAGTGAGATAATGCATTGATGATAATTTTTTATGTTTCATGAATTTGTTTTTACACATATTTGTTTAATTTTCTTGACTTGATCCCTGTAACTGATGCAGGGTGGATTTGTAGAGAGATTAGGGTCATAGAGGAGGGTAACACCCTCACGATCGATAGTTTCATATGCATTGAGTTACCTTAGGTTAAATTACAAAGTATCAATTTTATGTCTATTAATTCATTGATGAAAAAAGTTATAGCACTCTTTATTCTTTGTGCAATATCCAGAGCGTCGAAGCATGCCCAGGCCTAGAACCTCTTGAGGTGCATCCTCAAGCAAGAGAAGAAACATAAATTTACAGGATGCTCCTAAGGGTGGCGATGGTCAATGATTGACAAACTACTTCCATTTTGTAGCTAGACCACGATATAGATGTTTTTTTATGTTAAGGCACTTGTTGTCTCTTTTTAAATTGGGCATGAGATGCCATTTTGTAAAAAATGTACAATTTAGACAATGTCGAGTGTGTGTGTGTGTGTGTGTGTGTGTGTGTGTGTGTGTGTGTGTGTGTGTGATGGCACATTGTTTTATGAATCTCATTGTTTCTACATTTGATGTTTATGAATATATGAATTTCAAAGTGTTTGAATTCCAAAGTGTATGAATTTTATGTGTATTAATCCCTTGATTTGTTTCTAAAGCGATTATAAATACTTTCATTACGCATTAAGGAATAGCTTATGGTGGAAAACATTGCTAAGTGCTAAACGCATAAGAAATTAATGGTTCTCAAGTAGCATTGTTTGCTAATAAACCATGTATCTCTACATCATCGATAGATCATTCCTTCTAAATTATTTGCATGAATGTTGTGGATATCCATATTCTAACTCACAACCAACAATATGGACTACCTCTTGAATTATCTCCATCTACATCCAATGACAATCCACACTCAAATAGTGGTGACTTGAAAATATTGTGACCTTAAAAATGGCATATTACAATAATTTATTATAGAAATATTTTTTCTCATTTATCTTCTACATAATTGTAAATCACTTAAAAATTTCATCTCAATGTTATTTTCTAGGGCACACACATTATTCCCCTCTTTATATACATGACATATATAGAATCATTTGATTTATGTGTAACCCTTCATAAATGCCAAAAAGACTAGTCAATGACTCATTATGCACATGTTTGTTTAGATTGTGTAGTGAGTATATGTAAATTTTGTTAAACCCATTAATTATTAAAAACATTTATTCAGTTTTCCATGATGTCCACTAAACTTATTGATTTTGATCAATAGAATGAGAGAGTTCACATCAAAACTAGATCTTAGAATGGGTATCATTTTCCACCTAAAAATAAAGGTTTTGAGGTTACATTTCATGACACACTATAGAAAGTAATGCTATGCTACCAAAATTCCTCCAGGAAGACTTGAAGCCATTATTCTTTTCCCTTCACCATCTATGAGAGTTTATTGCACATTCCTACCCAATTTTTGGATTAGAGCACACAAGGAGACAAAGAACCCTCCCAAACCCAATCCCAGAAACCTATTGATGCCATTTCATTCCATTGTCATTTATTTCCAAGTCATTCCATGCCATGCCATTGCCATTTCCACGCCATTGTCAAACCTTTCCATGCCATGCCATTACCATGCCTTGACAAGCCATGGCATGCCATGCCATTTCCATGTCATTTCAATGCCTTTCCATATCATGCTAATGTTATGCCTTTCCAATACATGACATGGCATTCCATTGCCATGTCATTTCCATGCCTTGCCAAGCCATGCCATGTGATTCCATTGTCATGTAGCTTCCCATGCCTTGTCATGTAGTTTCCTATTTTAACCTATATAATAATCAATATAACTTTCCACTTTCATGCCATAACATTGCCATGCCTCGCCAAGCCAATAAATTATATTAACTAAGTTACAACGGGATAAATATAACAACCCTTAACACAAGTAATCATTAAATGAAAGGGGGCTAAAAATGCATGCCTAAACTAGGGTTTAGATAACAAATGCTTTCTAAAATGCAAGATGACACATAACAACCCTAGAATATTTAGGATATCAATCCCTAGAATATTCAAGACACCATTGCTATGCCTGCCAAAGCATGTCATGGCATGCCATGACATTTACATGACTTTCCAAGCCATGCCATGACATTAAATTTCCATGCATTTCCTTACCAGTCCATGCCATGCATTGCCTTGCCTTACCATGCCATGCCATGCAGGACTTGTCATACCTTGCCATGCCTTGCCTTGCCTTGCCATGGTATGGTATGGTATGCCTTGCCTTTCCTTGCCATGGTATGGTATGGTATGGTATGGTATGGTATGGTATGTTATTGCATGGTATGGTATGGTATGGTATGTTATTGCATGGTATTCTTTGCATTTCCATGGTATAGTATGGTATGCCTTTCCTTGCCATGGTATGGTATGGTATGGTATGCCTTGCGTTGCCATGGTATGCCTTGCATTTCCATGGTATGATATGCCTTGCCTTTCCATTTCCTTGTATGGTATGTTATGGTATGGTATGGTATTCCTTACCTTGCCATTGCCTTGCATGGTATGGTATGGTATGGTATGGTATGGTATGGTATTGTATGGTATGCATTGCCTTTCCATTGCCTTGTATTGTATGGTATAGTATGGTATGGTATGGTATGCATTGGAAATAGCATGGTATGGTATGGCATGTATTTCCTTGCCTTTCACGGTATGGTATGGTATGCATTGGCAATGAAAATGCTATGCATTGCCTTGCCATTGTATGGTATCCATTGGAAATGATATGGTATGGTATGGTATGCATTTTCATTGGAAATGGAAATCAAAATGGTATGGTATGGTATGGTATGCATTGCCTTTCCATTGTCTTGCATGGTATGGTATGGTATGGTATGCATTTACTTTCCATTGCCTTGTATGTTATGCATTGGAAATGACAATGGTATGAATTTTGATGCAAGTGCATCGTTGGCAAGCACGCAGAGTAGGACCACTCAACGCATGGGAATCTTTCCAGAATCTTAACACTGACAATCTCGATGAATATTGTGAGGCACGCCTGAACTCGGTGCCAAAAAAATCTTTGAAGCACGCTTGAACGATTGCGAGTGAAGTGGGAGTTTCCACTCCTCCTCTGGAATATGAATGATCTAAGATAGTTGTTAGGTTAGGTTTTGGAGTAGCCAAGTAGTCGGGGGGGACCCTAAGAACCCTCTGAGTTATATAGAGGTTATGTACGCCCAAATGAGACTAGCTTCAAGTTAGTAGGAGAGTTCCGAGTTTTTAGTTTTTGTTTTGAGATAGTTGTAGCCATTTTCACTTTTGAATATAATAAAGGAAAATTGACCCAATGCATGGTGTGGACATTGTTTTCAATTCTTTGTTATTGTGTTTTCATGAATGAATGAATGAATTTCATTATGAGTAGATGGAACTGTGAATGTTAGGATAAGTTTCAATTGTTTCTCTTCTGTCGAGTGGTTCAAGGTGTGCACATAGAACGCAAGGAGTGGATTGGCGGGATATGTTTCGGTTCCGAAGCTCATAAGATATAGCACGAAACTTCCCTTTGAAAGGAGTGCAAAGAGACTGATGCAAGGTGTGCACAATCATCCGCAAGAATTCAAACCTTGCGTAAATATCTGGTGCAAGGAGTGCACAGATCTGAGATTTGACTAAGTGTCGAAGGGACTTTGTAAGAAGTCGAAGAACCAGAAAAGGAGAATGCCAGGAGGGCGAGAGGAACTTATATTTGAGAAATATTTCGGATCTGAGTTATCAAAATCCCTGAAATGAAAGGAGTGAGTGAGAATTCGAAGTCTTCACAAGACCAATCTCAGGAGGAATAACACTTTTCATAAGTGTTAACGAGATCCAAGAGTTAGATTGGTTGGAGGAGTAAAGGTTCGAAACATTTGAACACTTAGAAATTCTTCTAACTTAGAGAAATCATAAGCTTAGGAGGAGGAGCGACGTTGGTCGTTGGATCACAATGTAAGGACCAACAACCATTTGATTGAAGGCAAGGTATGCGAACTTTAACGCTTCGTATACACAGAGGAGAGAACCCACCAAGATTTGAGACTTGAAAATTATGAAGTCTGGAGTTTCGGATTTCCAAAGTGAAATCTCTGTCGTCTAATCATCTAAAGCAGGCTGAGCCATTATATCATCTGAGGTGAACGTCCATCATTGGATCGCCAAGGATAATCTAAGCCATCGGATATCGCGAGCTCAGGAGGAATCAATTTTGAACTCTAAGGTTCCTGAAGCGTGGAGTGCCGAAGAGCCGAGAGTCGTCGATCTGTCGAAGGAAACTTGTCAACAGATCGTGAGCTCCGAGAATTTTGTTGTGGGATTTTTTAGTTTGAGAACTGAGGTCGCCAAACCCAAAAGACCCGAATACGTGAAGTGAATCTAAGCCATCAGATCTAGAGGAGACATGACAAAGATCTGAGAACTTCGGGTAAAGTCATGAAGGGATCTCCAACCGTTAGATTCAGGGGAGACGTGGCGTGAATCCGTGTACTCTGGGTATAGACCCAAAGTAATCCTCAGTTGTTGATCAAGAGGGGAACACGCGTCAATCAATCACAACCTTCAGATAAAAGAGTTGGGGAAAGGGTGAAGTTTGAGATTCGAAATCCCCAAAGTTTGAAACCTGGAGGAGATCTCGACCATTGATCGAGGGGAGGGTCTCAGGATCATTGATCTAGGTTGAAAGGTCAAACACCCAAGGTAGAAGTTGGACCATTGATTGTGAGGACAGGTGTCTTCAGATCACCCACTCTGGAATATTGAAGTATGAAAGAAGGCAAGGTTTGAGATTTCAAAACCTCGAAGTCTAGAGAACCGTAGAGATCATAGCCGTTGATTCAAGGGGACAGGTATTAGAAGATCTTTCGCTCTGTAATATTTCCCTGCAAAGGAAAACAAGGTTCAAAACTTGAGAATTCCGGAGCCCAAAATTTCGAATCGACCACAGTCATCGATTTTGGAGGAGGAATTCTGAACTGTTGATTCTGAGGAATAGATATTGGTTGTCCATTTGAAAGAACTGCCAAGATCATGAGATCAACAGTCATCTCGCATTACAGGGACAAGAGTTGCACGAAATTTAAGAATTCGAGGGTGGGCCGCAATCCATACCGTGGCTTCACGAGGAAGACACATGGAGGCTGGAGGAGAATTGCGGGCCCAAAATTAGTTTGACTACAAACCACTTGTTTCCACACCCGCAATCGCATGGTCATTGCCAAGATCACATCGGAGGAGGGGCTGAGCGGAAATACGCTAACGCTCGATACTCTGATGTTTTCATAGAGCACTAAAATAAAGGTCATGTGGGCCAAGAGGCCTGTGGAGGGAGCCGAGAGAACCTGTGTTTAACACAGAACGAGACCAATGGGGTTTTACATAGTCAACCGACTCTAGAATTGAAGATCTTGACCAGGAGGTCATTCAGCCCTTAGGAGAGAAGGGGGTCTACACCAAGTGGTATCATAGCTGAAGTTTTTATTACAAACAATAGGAAAAGGAGAGGAGACAAAAGAACTCAAATTTGTACTCTGTGTGTGATAGACAGTCAACACAATTCCACTGAAGAGATGAATGGAACCACCTTTAGCCAATTGGCTTGTAGAAAGGGAGATGTGAGAACTTAGTTGAAGATTAGAGGTGATGGATGCAGCACAGAGGAGAGAACCTGATGTTGGAGACATCAATGATGTAGAGAGTGAAGAATTAGAAGCTGAAGAAGCTATAGGAGAGGAGGTTGTCGAAGAATGCTTGCTGAGAGCAGTTTCTAGATTGGGAGGTAGAGCCAATATAGAGGTCCCAATGTATGAAGGAAATTTAGATGCTAAAGAGATGTTGGATTGGGTGAGATCCATGGACAAACATTTCGACTATGAAGAGGTCAATGAAGAGAAAAAGGTGAAATAGGATGTCACCAGGCTAAAAGGACTGTGTTGGGATGAACTGAAGGCTAAGAGGAGAAGCAAAGGCAAGCAAAAGATAAAGAATTGGGACATGATGGTAGCCAAGTTGAAGGCTAATTTCATGCCCAAACATTATCAGATCAATCTGTTCAGGAAGATGTAGAACCTGAGGCAGAAGGGGATGACAGTTAAGGAGTACACAAAGGAGTTCTATAGGCTAAACATTAGAAGTGGACTAAGGGAGAGAGATGAATAAATTTTTTCCAGATATATAAATGGCCTGAGATATGAAATCTAGGATGAGCTTAGCATGATGTCGGTAAAGACAGTGGAGGATTCTTATCAGTTTTCACTGAAGGCAGTGGGGAAGTTGGCCAGAAAACAAAGCCAACGAGGAAGAGGTAAAATCCCAGCCCCAACTAGAGGTAAGGGATTTACCCATGACAAGGCACATAAGTCGAAGGACGAGGCTGAGAAACCACACAGTCACTCGAAAAGAGGAGGAATTTACCGAGGAAGACAGGGTGGTGGAAGAAGTTCTTCTAGAGGAAGAGGAAGAAGAAGAGGAGGAGAAGTAAGATGCCATGCCTGTGGAAAGACAAGGCACATGTCTTGGGAATGCCCCAAGAAAAATAAATAAGGAGGAGGTGAAGCTCACATTTCAGAAGCACATAGAAGAGTTGTTAAATAAAATGGAGTAGAGGATGGAAGATCCCTGATGTTGAGGAATGTTCTCTTAAAACCAGAGGCAGAAGTTGAAAATCTAGTGCAGAGGAATAGTCTCTCCATGAAAACTTGAAAGAATAAAGACAAAGTATGTAAGGTGATAATTGACAGTGGGAGCAATGACAACTTAGTATCCACAGAGATGGTGGAGAAATTGGAGCTGGAGACAACTGTACATCTGAATCCATACAAAGTCTCATGGTTGCAGAAAGGACACCAAGTAATGGTTAATAAACAATGCTTGGTTGAATTTAAGATAGGAGGATATAGAGATGAAATTCTATGTGATGTAATTCCCATGGATGCATGCCATATTTTGTTGGGAATACCATGGAAGTTTGATTGGAATGTCATTCATGATGGGAGAAAGAATACATACACCTTGGAGAAAAATGGTAGAACACACATGTTGCTTCCAATAGAGGAGAAGAAAGTGAAAGAGGAAGCCAACATGAGCATACTTCTCATGAGTAGGAAGGAACTCCTAAAAGAAGTCAAGAAATAACAAGAGATGTAGTTTGTTGTGGCGAGGAAACCCAGAGTTATCCTTACAAGTACATCGATGGATGATTTTCCTAAAGAAGATCAGGAATTGTTGGATAATTTTTCTAACATAGTGGTGGATGAGCTACCTAACTCATTTCCACCCATAAGAAGTATCAACCACCATATTGACTTGATACTAGGAGAAATTTTTCCAAACAAAGTAGCATACAGATTGACACCTCGAGAGAATGAGGAAGTGAAGAACCAAGTCCAAGAACTATTTGAAAAGGGTTTGGTCAAAGAGAGATTGATTCCATGCGCAGTACCAACTGTGTTGAGTCCAAAGTAGGATGGGGGATGGAGAATGTGTATAGACTCAAGAGCCATTAACAAGATCACCATTAGGTATAGATTCCCTTTACCAAGAATGGACGATTTAATGGACTGTTTAAGTGGAGAAAATTTCTTTTATAAGATAGATTTGAAAAGTGGATATCACCAGATTAGAATGAGACAAGGTGATGAGTGGAAGACAACCTTTAATACAAATGAAGGTTTGTATGAGTGGCTTGTTATCCCATTTGTCTTAACAAATACCCCGAGTACTTTTATGAGGCTAATGAATGAGATACTGAAAGATTTCATTGGCAAGTTTGTGGTTGTATATATGGATGATATACTGATCTTTAGTAGGATTAAAGAGGAGCATTTGAGGCACCTAACACTAGTGATGAGGAGACAACAACAAGAGAATTTGTTGATAAATATGAAGAAGTCCTCTTTTATGAAGACATAACTCATTTACTTGGTTTTTGTGATCTCTTCAAATGAACTGAAGGTGAATCTAGAGAAGGTGAAAGAAATCAAAGAATGGTCATCATCGAGGAGCATGTTTGAGGTAAGGAGATTCCATGGATTAGCAAGATTCTATAGGAATTTCATCAGATACTTCAGTGGAATTTGTGCGCCAATGATGGATACAGTGAAGAAGAAGCACAAGTATTTTAAATGAATAGAGGAAGATGAGAGGAGATTCAATATACTGAAGGATAAAATAACAGAACGACCAATTCTAGTCTTGCCGAATTTTGAAAAGACATTTCAGGTGAGATGTGATGCAAGTGGAGTTGCAATTGGGGAAATTTTGAGCCAGGATAATAGACCTGTTGCCTATTTCAGTGAGAAGCTGAATGAGACCAAGAGAAAATACTCCACGTATGATACAAAGAATTATTCAAGCCTTGAAGAAATGGATACATTACCTTGTCCCACAACCATTTGTCTTGTATAGTGATAACCAGACTTTACAATTCATAACCAGACAGGAAAAATTGAATCAGAGGCATGCGAAGTGAGCTAAGTTTATGCAGAATTTTACTTTTGTCATAAAACATATTACTGGGAATGATAACAAAGTTGTTGCTGCATTAAGCAGGAGATGTTTGATTATACAGGAATTTCTGGTGAAGACCTTGGGGTTTGAACACCTTAAGGATATGTATTGTGATGATACAGATTTCAAGGAAGCATATGAAGCATGTAAAAATCTTGTGCTGAGAGACATAAGCCGGTGGACAGAGTACATGATTCAAGAGGGATTGATGTTCAAGGTAAATCAGTTGTGCATACCAAAATGCTCAATGAGGGATAACCTTTTGAAGGAAAAGCATACTGGAGGATTGGATGGACATTTCGGCCATGATAAAACATTTGCACAGTTGAGCAGTTCATACTACTTGCCAAGTATGAGAACATAAGTGATAAATTTTGTGAACAAATGTAGAATCTGCCAACATGCAAAAGGAAAAAGACAGAACATTGGATTGTATCAATCATTTCCAATACTAGATAGGCCTTGGGATGCAATAAGCATGGATTTTGTGTTGGGACTGCCAAGAAAGAAAAAAGGATTTGATTCCATATTTGTGGTGGTGGATAGATTTTCAAAGATGGCACACTTTTTCCCATGCCAGAAGACCAGTGATGCAAAACATGTTGCAAATTTGTTTTTCAAGGAAGTTGTAAGACTTTATGGCCTACCCAGAAGCATTGTCTCAGATAGGGACACAAAATTTGTTGGTCACTTTTAGAGAAAACTGTGGAAGAAGTTGGGGACAGATTTGTCCTTATAATCATATTATCACCCTCAGACAAATGGATAGAGTGAGGTGGTAAACAAAAGTTTGGTAAACTTATTGAGGAGTCTGGTTATTGAGCACCATAATCAGTGGGATCAGATTCTACCACAAGCAGAATTTGCATACAATTACTCACCAAACAAGAGCACTGGAAAGAGCCCATTCCAAATATTGTATGGAATGCAACCCAGGGGAGTATTTGAGTTGAGAGACTTGGAACAGAGTGAGATTAGGAGCATTGGAGTAGAAGATTTTGCTGTAGAAATGCAGAAGCTCCATAACCAGATTAGAGGACAACTGCATAGTTCTAACCAGGAGTACAAGCACATAGCTGATCAACATTGCAGAGAACTTGAAATTGAAGTAGGATATCAGGTTCTGGCACATCTCAAGAAATAAATGTTCCCTAGCGGAACATATATAACAACTTAAAAATGACGAAGATAAGACGATGTAAGATCTTGAGGAAGTTTGATGCAAATGCCTATGAGATTGAGTGAGATCAGGAGCATTGGAGTAGAATATTTTGCTGCAGAAATGCAGAATCTCCATAGCCAAATCAGAGGACAGCTACATAGTTCTAACCAGGAGTACAAGCACAGAGCTGATCAACACCACAGAGAACTTCAATTTGAAGTAGGAGATCAGGTTCTGGCACATCTCAGGAAAGAAATGTTCTCTAGGGGAACATATAACAAGTTAAAAATGAAGAAGATAGGACCATGTAAGATATTGAGGAAGTTTGATGCAAACACCTATGATATTGAGCTACCAGATGATGTGGGCATATCACCCATATTCAATGTTTCAGACCTGTATCCTTATAGGAAAGATGACATAGAGGGATCAAAAGATCAAGAGAAGGTCCAGTGGGAGAAACAAATGCCTACAACAGAAAAACCACAGATGGAGAAGATTGTTGAGAAGAGGATTGGCAAGAATACCAGAAGGAAGACCTATTTTGAATATCTGATCAAGTGGAAGGGACACCCAATCTAATATGCCAGTTGGGAAAATGATGCTTCTATCCAGAAGCATGGAAAGTCAGTGCAGAATCTCATGGACAAGAGTCCATGAGTTTTTGTCAAGGGGAGTATGATGCAGGAGCATCGTTGGCAAGAATGCGGAGCAGGACCACTCAGCGCATGGGAATATTTCCATAATATTAACACTGGCAGTCTCATCGAATATTGTGAGGCATGCCTGAACTCAGTGCTGGAAAAATATTTGAAGCACTCTTGAATGATTGTAAGCGAAGTGGGAGTTTCCACTCCTGATCTAGAATATGACTGATCTAAAATAGTCGTTAGGTTAGGTTTTGGAGTAGCCAAGTAGTCGGGGGGGGGACCATAATAACCCTCTGATATAAATAGAGTTTATGTATGCCCAATTGAGGCTAGCTGGAAGTTAGTAGGAGAGTTCTGAGTTTTCAGTTTTTTGTTTTGAGATAGTTGTAGCCATTTTCACTTTTGAATATAATAGAGGAAAATTGACCCAATGCATGGTGTGGACATTATTTTCAATTCTTTGTTATTGTGTTTTCATGAATGAATGAATGAATTTCATTATGAGTATATGGAATTGTGAATGTTAGGATAAGTTTCAATTGTTTCTCTTTTGTCGAGTGGTGCAAGGTGTGCACACATAACGCAAGGAGTGCATTGGCGAGATCTATTTCGATTCTGAATCTCAGAAGAGATAGAATGAAACTTCCCTTTGCAAGGAGTGCAAAGAGATTGGTGCAAGGCGTGGATAGTTGTTCGCAAGAATTCAAAATTTGCATAAAGATATGGTGCAAGGAGTGCATAGATCCGAGATTCGACTAAGTGTCAAAGGGACTTTTTAAGAAGTCGCAGAACTAGAAAAGGAGAACACTAGGAGGGTGAGAGGAACTTCTCTTCGAGAAATACTTCAGATCTGAGTTATCAAAATCCATGAAACACAAGGAGTGTGTGGGAAGTTGAAGTTTTCACAAGACCAAGCTCAAGAGTAATAACACTTTTCATAAGTGTTAATGAGATCCAAGAGTAGGACTCGTCCGAGGAGCAAAAGTTTGAAACCTTTGAACACTTAGAAAGTCACATAAGTCAGAGAAATCAGAAGCTCAGGAGGAGGAGCTATGTTGACCGTTTGATCACAGCATAAGGACCAACAACTGTCTGATTGAAGGCAAGGTACATGATCTTTAAGGCTTCGTATACATAGGGGAGAGAACCTACCAAGATTTGAGACTTGAAACTTCCGAAGTTCGGAGTTTCGAAGTGAAATCTCCATCTTCCAATCATCTGAAGCAGGATGAGCCATCAGATCGTCCAAGGTGAACGTCCAATGTTGGATCTCCAAGGAGAATCTGAGCCATGTAATATCGTGAGCTCAGGAGGAATCAAGTTTGAACTCTGAGGTTCCCAAAGCGTGGAGAGTCGAAGAGTCGAGAGTCATCGATCTATCGGAGGACACTTGTCAGCAGATCGCGAGCTTCGAGAAATTTGTCGTGGTATTTTTTAGTTTGAGAATTGAGGTCTCCGAACCCCGAAGGCCTGAAGACCCGAAGACCCGAAGTGAATTTGAGCCATTGGATTTTGAGGAGACATGGAAAAGATATGAGAACTCCGGGTAAAGTCCCGAAGCGATCTCCAACTATAAGATTTAGGGGAGACATGGCATGAATCCGTGTACTCTGGATATAGACCCGAAGTAATCCTCAACCATTGATCCAGAAAGGACCATGCATCATTTGATCACAACTTTTGGATAAAAGAGTTGGGGAAAGGGTGAAGTTTGAGATTCAAAATCCCCGAAGTCCAAAACACGGAGGAGATCTCCACCATTGATCTACGGGAGGGTCTTAGGACTGTTGATCTGGGTTGAAAGGTCAAACACTCAAGGTAGAAGCTAGATCGTTGATTGTGAGGATAGGTGTCTTCAGATCACTTGCTCCAGAATATTGAAGTATGAAAGAAGATGAGGTTTGATATTTAAAAACCCCGAAGTCTGGAGAAATGCAGAGATCACAAACATTGATTCAAGGGGACAAGTGTCAATAGATCTTCTGCTCTGGAAGATTTCCCTGCAAAGGAAAACAAGGTTTGAAACTTGAGAATGTTGGACAACTGAGAGGGGGGGGTGAATCAGTTGTTACCATTCTTAAACAATTATGCTTATTTTAAACTCTTTACAGAGCGCTCAATGACAATCACAATAATGCAGGGAAGTAAGCAATAGAAAATTCAACATCATTCACACATATGAGATACACAGAGATAGATATTTCTTGAGGAAACCCATAAAGGGTAAAAACCTCTTCTTATTTATATGATAAGTAATCTTTAGATTCTGTACATTATCATACTTATGAGCACCAACTCATAATGAGGCTACAACCTCTGTTTTGCAACCTGCTACTTGCTGAGAGCACCAACTCTCTTGTTTCTCTAGCACCCACTAGAAGGAAGCACCGACTCCTTGGTTTCTCTAGCACCAACTAGAAGGAATCACCAACTCCCTGGTTTCTCTAGAACCCACTAGAAGGAATCAAAAACTCCCTAAGTGTTCCAGCACCAACTTCCAGTCACACAGGCACCAACCTGTATAACAAAGAACAACAGTTCTCCCTTGCACCACCCTGCCACCCTGGTTTCACTGGCTGAAACCAGATGGAAGATACAACTCCCTATGTTCAAGCATGCACTTGAACCTCTGAGGACAACAGTCCTCCCTAGCACCTCCCTACCACCCTTAAATATAAATATTTGCTACTAAAACTTATTACAGTGATATAATTTTCATCAATGGCTTACCAGTCTCATCACTGTTCTTCTACACTGCCCTGCTCTATCTGCCTCACTATCTTCATGCACACATGCCTTGTGCTTTCTGTTCTTCTACCTTTTATACTCTATGCACCATGTCCATTCAATGCACCATTCCTCTTCTGTGCATTTCATCCGCTGCACTCTGCCTCATTCTACACACATGAATCACTCTCAACAACAACCACCATCTCTTCTATGTTTTTTGTATTTGTATTGTCTGTGCACCTTCTTCGTCCTCCATGCACAGTGCCTCTCCATGCTCTTCACCGTGCCACAATTATCCTCATCGGGTTGTTCATTGCCACTCCACATTGCCACCACTTCACTCCCTCGAGCATCAACACATTCTCTCTGTTTTGCATGTTCTCCTTGTGTTGAGTCCTCTTCCTGATCATCATGGCAATTCCTCAGTTTTTCTGGTGGTTATGCCCATGCGTTCATCATCACTGGGTGTTATGCTGAGATTCCTTAGCCTCTCCAGCAGTCAAGACTCTTCGTCTTCTCTGTCACAGTTGAGCTCCTTCCCTTTGTTGCAGTTCCAGGCTCCAACGGTCTTACATCTGTCAATAGCCTCTATGAATAGTCTTCATTCCACTGGAAGAAGCCTCGAGAATCTTCATCTTCTCTGGAGATCACCCTGAAGTCTCTTCGAGTCCTCTGACAGAAACCATCAGTCATTTCTAGCAGTTACAATGTGAACCTATTAAGCCTTGTGCCTTTTGTGCCTTTCACCTTTCCTTTCAGATGTGGCCTCAGGCGGTGACCACAACCTACACCAAAAGGTGTTTTCACATTTTAGCATTTCATAATTTCACATGTCACGAATTCTTGTTGCAAGGCATATCGGCTCTCCAAGTCACGATCTCCAAAATAGAGCTTGGTTGCACTAGCTCCTTCCTCCATCTTCATCAGATGTGATCATTGGCTATGACCACAACCTTATTCGAAACTGCGTTTCGCAATTTCGTGTTTCGCGAATTTGTTGCAAGTCACTCTGACTCTTCCAACTCCCAATCACGAAATGGAGCCTTGCAACGTGAAAGCTCCTTCCTTCACATGCCCACAGTTGTGACCAAGAATTTATCCATAAAGTGCTTTGGCGATTTCACATTTCGGCATTCCTACATTTCAACATTCCTGTGGTGAAGTGTTTCGACATTTCCAACTCCTGGTATCCAAAACTTGCATGAAAAGGTGTTTTTCGCATTTCGGCATTCTTGCGGTGAAGTGTTTCGATGCTTCCAACTCCTGGTATCCGAAACCTGCACCAAAAGGTTTTTTTCGCATTTCAGCATTCCGACATTTCACTATTCCTGTGGTGAAGTGTTTCGACACTTCCAACTCCCGGTATCCGAAACTTGCACCAAAAGGTGTTTTTTGCATTTCGACATTCCGTCATTTCTGTGATGAAGTGTTTCGACACTTCCAACTCTTGGTATATGAAACTCCGAAATGGAGTCATTGTTGATTGCCTGTTTTGTGATTTCGGGGTTCGCTACTTCAAAAATTAAAGTTCCTTTGATCTTTGATTTCTCGGTCTACGAAACTCCGAAATGCAGTCTTTGTTGATGTGCCTGTTTTGGGATTTCGACGTTTCTCATTTCGCAACTTTGGGAGTCCTATGATGAAGAGTCTCAACTCTTGACTCCTCCAACTCCCGGTATCTGAAACCTTTGATTTCCCAGTCTACGAAACTCCAAAATGGAGTCTTTTTTGATGTGCCTGTTTCGGGATTTCGACGTTTTGCATTTCGCAACTTCGAGACTCCTGTGATCAAGAGTCTCAACTCTTGACTCCTCCAACTCTCGGTATCTAAAAATCTAAAATGGAGTTTACGCTTCTGATCTTTCCATGCCATCATCGCTGGTGATCTTCCTTGCCTTTCTATTTTCCATCAAATGAACAAGCACACTCTTGCACTCTGCACGCACCTCTGCACTATCTCTTATGGTCTTCATGAGCTTGCTCTACTGCGTCTCCCCAAAATACTTCTGGTGCCCACCTGACACATTGTACCTGTACTCAAGCCATCATCGCTACTGTACTTTCCATCAATGACAAGCATACGTTGCCTGTAAAACATGCCAACAATCTCCCCCTTTGGCATTGATGGCAACAAAGGCACCTGGACATGTTCTTTTCTCCCCCTTTGACATCAATGTCAAAGAAAACACGCTCCCCCTAATCTGTTGCAGTATTTTTCATAGGTATCAGATATTCAATCAATACAAACTCCCCCTAACAGGATGGACTCTCTTAGGTGTGAGACGGGATGACACCCAACTTCTGTCAAAGATATTCAAATGGTGTCTTGGCTAGGGGTTTAGTAAAGATGTATGTAATTTGTTCTGTGGTTGGAATGTAATGGACCTGAACAATCTGATTGGTGACCTTCTCTCTTAGAAAATGGTATTTTGTGGGAATATGCTTGGTCTTGGAGTGGAATATAGGATTCTTGGACACACTTATGGCACTAGTGTTATCACAATGAATTGGGATCGGTGCAGCGTATTTTACGTCTAAGTATGCAAGTGTCTTAATCATCCATAATACCTGAGTGCAACAGGTAGCAACAGTAATGTACTCTGCCTCTGTAGTTGATAAAGAAATGGAACCTTTCTTTTTACTCAACCATGCTACTAGAGAATCTCCTAATAAGAACGCACCTCCACTCATTCTTTTCCTTTCATCCATGCAGTTAGCCCAATCAACATCTGAGTAGACTGATAATTGAAAATTCTAATTCTTAGGATACCATAGGCCATAGTTAATTGTTTCTTTCAAATATCTGAATATCCTTTTGACAGCTAGCAAATGACTATGTTTAGGTGCAGACTGATATCTTCCTACCATTCCAATAACATGCATTATGTATGGGCGAGATGTTGTGATGTACAATAGGCTGCCTATCATTGACCTATATGAACTTTTATCAACATTAGGTGAGTCATCATCCTTTCTTAATTTGCATCTAGTAACCATAGGAGTGCCCACAAGTTTAGAATCTTCCATTTGAAACCTTTTCAACATTTCTCTTAGATATTTTTCTTGAGAAATGAACATCCCTTCAGACCTCTGAGTAATTTGCAGACCAAGAAAAAATGATAGTTCACCTATCATAGACATTTC
>ML781293.1:271345-299162 GCA_009831015.1 Picea engelmannii
CATCAAAATCTAGTCCTTCTATTTGAGCATAGCCTTTACAGACCAATCTTGCTTTGTTCCTGACAACTTGTCCTTGCTCATTCAACTTATTCTTAAAGATCCATTTGGAACCAATGATATTTTTACCTTCAGGTCTATGAACCGTCTCCCACGTATTGTTTTTCTCAATCTGATCAAGTTCATCATTCATTTCTTTAACCCAATGGTCATCTTTGCTAGCTTCATTAAAATTCTTGGGTTCCAGCATGGATATGAAAGCTATATGTGATTGTTCAGTGTTTTTGATTATCTTTCTCCTGGTTTGTACACCTTTGTCTTTTTCACCAATTATTTGACTTGCAGGATGATTCTTTTGAGTGATTCTGGAGGAGGAATTTCAAGTTGTCTGAATATATGTGTCTTCATCTGATTCAGAGTCTTCATTTTCTAATTCTTGGATCTGTTCATCTTCAACTTTAGCTGTGTCCTCTGTAGAAGACTCATTATTGTACACCTCTCTTGCTGGGATTCCTTCATCAACGTTTATGTCAATACAGTCAACCATTGTATGCAGCCTCTTATTATAGCATCTGTATCCTTTACTGTTTGTAGCATACCCTAAGAAGATACCTTCATCATCCATGTCATCATATTTGCCAAGGTTCTCATCATTATTCTTTATGTAACATTTACTCCCAAAGACTTTGAAGTGTTTGATTGAAGCAGGTCTCCCATACCATAGTTCATAAGCTATCTTGTCACTTTGTGGTCTGAGGTGGGCTTTGTTAAGAACATGGACTATTTTGTGTATTGCTTCTACCCAGTAGGTTTGACCAATGTTCTTCTCATTCATCATTGACCTGGCCATTTGCTGCACTGTTATGTTTTGCCTCTCAACTACTCCATTTTGTTGTGGAGTTCTTGGGATTATGTATTCTCTCTTGATCCCATGCTTATCACAGAATTCCTTGAAAACACTTGACATAAATTCTCCTCCTCTGTTTGATCTTACTGCCTTTAACCTCTTGCCTATTTGATTCTCAGTTAAAGCCTTAAATATTTTAAACTTCTCAAATGCTTCATCTTTTTCCTTGAGAAAGGCAACCCAAGTAATTCTGGAGTAATCATCAATAATCAGCATGAATTATTTTTCTTTCCCTGTGCCTTCCTGTCTTGATGGTCCACATAAATCCATATGAACTAGTTGGAGTGGTTTCTCTATTGAAGTAGAGCTCTTGGACTTAAATTGTGTCCTGGTTAGCTTTCCTACTTGGCAGGGTTTACACATAGAATCTTGGGGCTTTGATATTCTCGGAAGATCTTTTACTGCCTAAATATTTTTGAGCTTGATTAAGTGGTCAAAGTTTAGATGTCTAAGTCTCCTATGACATAACCATATTTCATGATTTTTTCTTAGATGACACTCTTCTCTATCTTCTTTTAGCACATATACATTATTTTCTATCCTTATGCCTTTGGCCACCACTTGTCCTGAGTTTACAGAATTTATCTTGCAGTCCTTGGACATGAACACCACTTCACATCCTTTGTCACACATTTGAATTACACTGAGAAGATTATGTTTCAGCCCATCTACAAGTAGAACATCTTGGGCTTTTCCTTTTCCATTACTTAAACTCACCATCCCTTTACCCTTTATTTTACCTGGAGCATCATTTCCAAAGGTTACATTTCCTAATTTTCTTTCACTTAGAGATAGAAACTTACCTTTGTCTCTCGTCATATGTTTGGAGCATCCACTGTCTATATACCAAGGGTTCATTTGTCTTTGAGATGACAACACTAATCCACACTTGTCACTTTCTTTCTTCTTCCAAACCTTGACATTTTTAGCAGGGGAATTCAAATCTTGTTCATAGTTCCTTAAGCGACAGTCAATAGATTTATGTCCATAGTTATGACAAATGTAACATTTTGGTTCATTGAATAAAGGATCATAATGATTGTTATGCTTAACCTGTGTCATTTTCCCATCTATCCAGTGATTTGCAGTCTTTGGTGGTTTGTTACTTGGCTGTCTCATTCTTTGTTGTGGCAGATATCTATACCTTGAATGTCTTGATTTCTCATAATTTAATTTTAAAGAACAGCTTACAGCTTTATGACCAAAGTTAGAACAAAAGAAACAATATCCATAGAAAAAACATTGGTACCTGGAAAATGGTTGTCTTCTTTGAGAAGGTCAATTTCTTCTATGATGGTGATTTCTTTGAACAGAGAGTACATTATTTCTTTGATCCATAGTTTCAGTTCTGGTACCTCTTTCATTACTCCTCCTGGGCAGATGATTATTTTCTTTTGTTTCTGCAGGTTTTTTGTTGTCATAGATGGTAGATTTGACAAACTTGATGGGTTCTTTGTTGCCTGGTTGATCACTACTTGATCCCTCTTCATAACCCAAACCTGTTTTCAGCTTTGGGTTTCTTTTCTAATTCAGAATGGTGGCCAATTCTTCTGATGCTTTGATACTTGACAGATTCTGATGATACAAGGCTTGAAACTTCTCCAACTCTTTCCTAGTTTTCACTACTTCTTTTTCCAGAGCTTCACATCTTGCCTTCTTTTATGATATCTATTGTTTCAGAATGTCTTCGATTTTCTTTGCCTCTTCTAATTCCACTTTTAGTAGGGAAAAGTCTTCATCAGGCTGTTTACTATCTTTCTCGAACTATATCAGCAATTGTTTTTTCTTTCTGTTCTTGATTCTGAGTCTGTCAATTTCTTCCAAAGCACTAATTAATTCACCTTCCATATCCACCACAACTTATTCATCATCCATTTCACCTCTGGTGTGTTCATTATCAAAATATCCCATAGCCATAAGCATAAAATCATTTAGTTTATCTTCAATAGAGAAGTCATTGTCTTCATCATCTGAAGGATCATCATCATTGTTTACACAAAGACTTTTCTTCTTAAAATTGTTCTCTTTAAAGAAATTTATGTGTTTGTCCTTCTCCTCATCATCACATGTCTGATCCTTTCTTTTGTGAGGACATTTATTTGCAAACTGACCTATCTTACCACAGTTGAAAAATTTGAAAGGCAGTTTACCTTTGTATTTTCCTAATCCCTTCTTCAGTCTCTTCACAAATTTTTCTTCAATTTCATCAGGCTCAGAATCCTCATTCTTGTCTACCTTAAATGATGCTTCTTTGGAGGTGGGTTTATCTTTAACTATTCTCATTTCATATGAAGTCAATGTTCATAGAGGTTGATCAAACTCCAAGGTTTTTAGATCATTAATTTCTTCTATAGAAGAGACCTTTGGGTTGAACCTATCTGGTAGAGATCTCAAAATTTTCTGAACTAAAGAAGGTTCCTCACTTTTTTCACCAAGTGATTTCATTGCATTTACCAGTTCTTCAACTCTCAGAAAGTATTTCTCAATAGTTTCATCTTCTCTCATCTTCAGTTGTTCAAACTGTACTCTGTAGGTTTGAAGCTTGGCGTCCTTGGCGTCCTTTACCTTCTCATTACCTTCATAACTGCTAATGAGTTTGTCCCACATTTCTTTGGCAGTTCCTAGTTGCATAACTTTTACGAATTCTTCTTCTGCAAGCCCACTCAAGATATCATTCATAGCCTTAGCGTTGAAGCTAAATTCTAGCTTGTCATCCTTATTAGCTAGTACAACTGGCTTTACACAACCAGTATATACCACATCCCAGACATATGCACCTAAAGCCATTATGTAGGTTCTCATTCTAACTTTCTAGAAGGAAAAGTTGGTTCCATTGAACAGAGGGGCCTTATTAGTTGAATTTCCTTCATGGCTTGACATGTTTAAGCTCTAGGATCTACCCTTAGATAAAAGGGGTCGGCTCTGATACCAAGTGTTGGACAACTGAGAGGGGGGGGTGAATCAATTGTTACCGTGCTTAAACAATTATGCTTATTTTAAACTCTTTACAGAGAACTCAATGAAAATCACAATAATCCAGGGAAGTAAGCAATAGAACATTCACACATATGAGATACACAGAGACAGATATTTCCTGAGGAAACCCATAAAGGGTAAAAACCTCTTCTTCTTTATATGATAAGTAATATTTACATTATGTACAATATCATACTTATGAGCACCAACTCATAATGAGGATACAACCTCTGTTTTTCAATCGGCTACTTACTGAGAGCACCAACTCTCTTGTTTCTCTAGAACCAACTAGAAGGAAGCACCGACTCCCTGGTTTCTCTAGCACCCACTAGAAGGAAGCACCAACTCCCTGGTTTCTCTAGCACCCACTAGAAGGAAGCAACAACTCCCTAAGTGTTCTAGCACCAACTAGATGGAAGCACCAACTTCTAGTCACACAGGCACCAACCTATATAACATAGAACAATAGTTCTCCCTTTCACCACCCTGCCACCCTGGTTTCACTAGCTGCAACCAAATGGAAGCTACAACTCCTTGTGTTCAAGCACCCACTTGAACCTCTGAGGAAAACAGTCCTCCCTAGCACCTCCCTACCACCCTAAAATATAAATCGTTTCTACTGAAACTTATTACAGTGATATAATGTTCATCAATGGCTTACCAGTCTCATCACTGTTCTGCTACACTTCCCTGCTCTGTCTGCCTCACTGTCTTCATGCACACATGCCTTTCACTTTATATTCTTCTTCCTTTTATGCTCTGTGTGCCATGTCCATTCAATGCACCATTCCTCTTTTGTGCATTTCAATTGTTGTACTCTGCCTCACTCTACACACCTAAATCACTCTCAACAGTGGCCACCATCTCTTCTCTGTTCTACGTATTTATATTGTCTATGCACCTTCTTCATTCTCCATGCACAGTGCCTATCCATGCTCTTCACCGTGCCATGGTTCTCATCATCGGGTTGTTCACTGCCACTCCAAATTTCCACCGCTTCACTCCCTCAAGCATCAACACACTCTCTCTGTTCTACATGTTCTCCTTGTGTCGAGTCCTCTTCCTGATCATCATGGCAATTCCTCAGTTTTTTCGGAGGTTATGCCCATGCGTTCATCATCACTGGGTGTTATGACAAGATTCCTTTACCTCTCCAACAGTCGACACTCTTCATCTTCTCTGTCACAGTCGATATCATTCCCTCTGTTGCAGTTCCAGGCTCCAACAGTCTTACATCTGTCAATAGCCTCTATGAACAGTCTTCATTCCACTGGAAGAAGCCTCGAGACTCTTCATCTTCTCTGGTGATCACCCTGAAGTCTCTTCGAGTCCTCTAACAGAAACCATCATTTGTTTCTAGCAGTTACACCGTGAACCTATTGAGCCTTGTGCCTTTGGCACCTTTCACCTTTCCTTTCACATGTGGCCTCAGGCTGTGACCACAGCCTACACCAAAAGGTGTTTTTGCATTTCGGCATTTCGGCATTTCGCATGTCGTGAATTCCTGTTGTGAGGCATCTCGACTCTCCAAGTCACAATCTCCAAAATGGAGCTTGGTTGCACTAGTTCCTTCCTCCATCTTCCGTAGATGTGATCACTGGCTATGACCATAGCCTTATTCGAAATTGCATTTCGCAATTTCACGTTTCGTGAATTTGTTGCTAGTCACTCTGACTCTTCCAACTCCCGATCATGAAAATGGAGCCTTGCAACTTGCAAGATCCTTCCTTCACATGCCCACAGTTGTGACCAAGTGTTTATCCAAAAGTTCTTTGGCAATTTCGCATTTCGGCATTCCTACATTTCGACATTCCTGTGGTGAAGTGTTTCGACACTTCCAACTCCCGGTATCCGAAACTTGCACCAAAATGTGTTTTTCACATTTCGACATTCCTGTGGTGAAGTGTTTTGACACTTCCAATTCCCGGTATCCGAAACCTGCACCAAAAGGTATTTTTCTCATTTCTGCATTCTGGCATTTTGGTATTCCTGTGGTGAAGTGTTTCGACACTTCCAACTCCCGGTATCCAAAACTTGCACCAAAAGGTGTTTTTTGCATTTTGGCATTCTGACATTTCTGTGATGAAGTGTTTCGACACTTCCAACTCCTGGTATCTGAAACTCCAAAATGGAGTCATTGTTGATGTGCCTGTTTCGGGATTTCGGGGTTCACTACTTCAAAAATCAAAGTTCCTTTGATCTTTGATTTCTCGGTCTGCGAAACTCCAAAATGGAGTCTTTGTTGATGTGCCTGTTTCGAGATTTCGGCGTTTCACATTTCGCAACTTCGGGACTCCTATGATGAAGAGTCTTGACTCTTGACTCCTCCAACTCCCGGTATTCGAAACCTTTGATTTCTTGGTCTGCAAAACTTCGAAATGGAGTCTTTGTTGATGTGCCTGTTTCAGGATTTCGTCATTTCGCATTTCGCAACTTCGGGACTCCTGTGATGAAGAGTCTCGACTCTTGATTCCTCCAACTCTTGGTATCCAAAACTCCAAAATGGAGTTTACACTTCTGATCTTTCCATGCCATCATCACTGTCGATCTTCCTTACCTTCTTGTTTGCCATCAAATGAACAAACACACTTTTGCACTCTACGTGCACCTCTGCACTATCTCATCTGGTCTTCACGAGCTTGTTGTACTACGTCTCCCCAAAATATTTCTAGTGCCCGCTTGGCAAATTGTACCTGTACTCAAGCCATCATCGCTACTGTAATTGCCATCAATGACAAGCATACATTGCCTGTAAAACATGCCAATAGAGAATTCTGGAGCCCGTAATTCCAAATTGACCACAGTCGTCGATCTGGGAGGAGGAAGTCTGAACTGTTGATTCCATGGAATAGATATTGGTCGTCCTTTTGAAAGCACCATTAAGATCATGAGATCGATGGTCATCTCGCATTATGGGGACATGAGTTGTGTGAACTTTAATAA
This sequence comes from Picea engelmannii, assembly GCA_009831015.1. NCBI lineage: Eukaryota > Viridiplantae > Streptophyta > Pinopsida > Pinales > Pinaceae > Picea > Picea engelmannii. The sequence goes on from ML781293.1 coordinate 278,169, forward strand.
GTCGAGGGTGGGCCGCAATCCATACCATGGTTTCTCTAGGAAGACACATGGAGGCTCGAGTATAATTACAGGCCCAAAAGTAGTTTGACTTCAAACCAATTGTGGCCACGCTCACAATCTCATGGTCATCGCCAAGGTCACATCGGAGGAGGGGCCGAGCATAAAGGCGCTAATGCTTGATACTCTGAGGTTTTTGTAGAGCACGAAAAGAAAGGTCAAGGGGGCTGAGAGGCCTGCGTAGGGAGCCAAGAGGACCTATGTTTAACATAGAATGAGACCAGTGGGGTTTCAGATAGTCAACCAACTCTAGAATCAAAGATCCTGACCGAGAGGTCACGCAACCCTTAAGAGAGAAGGAGGTCTACACCAAATTTCCTTGCCATTGTATGGTATGTGTTGGAAATGGTATGGTATGGTATGTAATGGCATTGACAATGGAAATGGAAATGGTATGGCATGGTATGATATGGTATGGTATGCATTTCCTTTCCATTGCCTTATATGGTATGGTATGGTATGGTATGCATTGCCTTGCCATTTCCTTGTATGGTATGCATTGGTAATGTTATGGTATGGTATGGTATGCATTGCCTTTCCATTTCCTTGTATGGTATGCATTGGAAATGGTATGGTATGGTATGGTATGCATTGGCAATGGAAATGGTATGCATTTCCTTGCCATTGTATGGTATGAATTTGCAATGGTATGGTATGGTATGGTATGCATTGGTATTGTATGGTATGGTATGCATTGCCTTGGTATTGTATGGTATGGTATGCACTACCTTGCCATTGCATACCATACCATACCATGGTATGATATGGTATGGTATGGTATGATATGGTATGGCATACCATACCATTTCCTTGTATGGTATGGTATACCATTCGGGTTATGGTATACCATTGCCTTTCCAATGTATGGTATGGTATGGTATGTATTTCCTTGCCATTGCCTTGTATGGTATGCATTGGAAATGGTATGGTATGGTATGCATTGACAACGACAATGGTATGCATTGGAAATGGAAATGGTATGGTATGGTATGCCTTTCCTTTCCTTTCCATTTCCTTGCATGGTATGGTATGGTATGCAAGGCAAGGAAAGGTATGGTATGTCTTGCCTTGCCTTGGTATGGTATGATATGGTATGATATGGTATGTATTTCCTTGACATGCCTTTCCATGGTATGGTATGGCATGTCTTGCCTTGCCTTTTCCATGCCATGCCTTTCCTTTTACATGCCTTTCATTTCTATACCATGCCATTCCTTTCCATGCCATGCCTTTCCATACCGTGCCATGTTTTTCCATGCCATGCCATGTATTTCCATGTTATGCCATGTATTTCCATGCCTTGTAATAAATCAAAAAGTTTAATATGTAAAAATTACAATCAAAGAATTCATTAATCATGTAATTATACAACTTGTTATCCCATATATCTTATATAAAAAAAAAATCATGAGAATTCCAATGTTTTGCTCAATGAGGCATGGTGCAATTTCCAAAGAGGAGGTCGATTTTCAACAACACTGTGTCGAGAATTTGTGGGTAGTGTATTTGTGTGGGCCTAGGACAAATAGACTTGTGGGATCCTACAGAAATCCATTATGCTGCTCAGTTTGGATTTTATGCCCCTGAACCAAATTGGCCACATGTCCCTGAATGGCTTGAGGAGGCAAGTTGCAAATCACGATAAAAATAAAATTGAGACTCAGATGGGTGAATTGTTAGTTGCATTGGATTCAAAGAACCTGGTTTCATCTAGGGGGTCCCCTGTGTTTTCATTATGTCCACCGAAAAACCATTTGTTTGAGTATCTTTTACACTAGGGTTTTTGTCAATGAGGCATAATGCAATTTCTGAAGAGGAGGTCGATTTTCATGAACACCATGTCAGAAATTTGTGGGTAGTGTAGTCACACAAGCCTTGGAAAAATAGACTTGTGGGAGCTTACGAAACTTTTTTATACCGCTCGGTTTGGATTTTATTCCCCTCGACCAAATTGGACACATGTCCCTAAATGGCTTGAAGAGGCGAGTTGCAACTTGTGATAAAAATAAAATCGGGACTAAGATGGGTGAATTTTCAGTTACATTGGATCCAGAGAACTGGGTTTAAACTAGGGTGGGGGGCTTTTCTATCATTCCATCCATTGAAAAATTGTTTGTTGGAGTATCTACGACACTAGGGTTTTGGTCAATGAGGCATAGTGCAATTACTGAAGAGGAGGACAATTTTCAAGAGCACTGTGTCAGGAATTTGTGGGTAGTGTAGTCAAGTGGTCCTTGTCCAAATAGACTTGTGGGAGATTACAAAACTCTTTTATGCCACTCAATTTATATTTTATGCCCTCAGACAAAATTAGCCACATGTCCTTCAATGGCTTGAAGAGGAGAGCTACAACTCATGATAAAACTCAAATAAGGACTCAAATGGGTGAACCATTAGTTGCATTGGATCCATAGAACCGGGTTTCAGATAGGGGTCCCCCTGCTCTATCATTTCATCCACCGAAAAACCATATGTTCGAGTATCTTTGACACTATGGTTTTGGTCAATGAGGCATAGTGAAATTTCAAAAGAGGAGGTCGAGTTTTAAGAACACTATGTCGGGCATTTGTGGGTAGTGTAGTTGTGTGGGCCTTGGAAAAATAGACTTGTGGGAGCTTATGAAACTCTACTATGCCGCTTGGTTTGGATTTTATGCCCCCAGACCAAATTGGCGACATGTCCCTGAATGGCTTGAGGAGGCGAGTTTCAACTCACGATAAAAATCAAATCAGGACTTGGATTGGAGAATTGTTAGTTGCATTGGATCCAGAGAACCAGGTTTCATCTAAGGGGGGCCCTCCAATGTCATTCCGTCCACCGAAAAATCATTTGTTGGAGTTGTTATCACTCCAAGAAATAACTCCCTAATTGTAAACGAGAGTAAGATTGGTAACTTAAATATATCAATAATGTAGAGGAGAAAAGGATCAAATCGGATGACATCACAAACTCACATCCATTTAGAAACATATAAATCACTTGAAAGACCAAGGTTTTCAACTATGTTGCTCATAGGTTTAAATAAATATGTGGAAACATGGAGAAGACTCATTATGCTAACAGAAATACTTATACAACAACATATGTGAATGGTCAGTAATGATAGGTAAGCACTTATCATACTAACAAAAACATACATGAGTTTGCATATAGTATATGGCTAGACATAACAAGTAAATACTTGCAGCTTTAGTTTATGAATGCACTGATGGAATTAAGATAAACATCAGAAGCAATGTATTAATCTTAATATACCAACAAAGAGATGGGATGACAACCTTCTTTCATTTAATATATATAAACCTGGAAATGAAAAGGAGATGAAAACTGAACAAGCAAAGTGAATGAAACTTGATGTCAAGATATCTTCATTGATCTTTCCAAAGGATAAAATAAATTTACATGGTCTTCAAGAATAGAACCACAATCCTTAGACTGTTTCCCCTCCCCACTCTGATCATCTATAAAATTGGATCTTACATCCCTTTAATAAAGAAAAATCAAATAATATGATATATAGGATCTAATCCTAAAATGAGGGTAAAACCCTTATCAAGTCATCTTCTGCAAACTTTGACGGCTCCAATAGGTCTTCATAAGATGATGTATCAAGTTGAAATGCCACTTGGTCAAAAAGATAGTTTTAGCCAAATATAGGCAGCATACTTGGGTTTTTCCTCCTCCCTGATGCCTAAAACATTGGAACGAAAAGGTGATTTGGATGCCTTTAATTATTATCTTGGAATAGAAACCCCCTTTGTGCCATTTGGAACAAAAAAATAAAGATCTGTGCAAAAAGAAGCTCGATCTGTCAGTCCTTGTGATTTCATCAGCTTACATGCCTTAAACAGAGTAGGATAAGCTGTCGAAAGTCTAGGGATTCGACAACTAACAATACCTTTGTGAACCCTGATAAGCTACCGAAAATTCTGGAAATATTCCTCTCAACGATTCACCTATATCTCTCAAATAGAAACATATTTTGGAAAACTGAGAGAGGTTTTTGAAGATTTGTTTGTTGAGAGAAAAACATCTCTCAGTTCTTGGAGATTCATTTTCATTTTCCTGGGAGCTTCATTTCAAAAACATGTGTCAAACAGGGAAATTTCGAGATCCAAAATTTATGGCTTAGAGATGAATTCGATTCTCCCAATATATGACACTTGTAGGAAAATCGAGAGAGGTTATTGTTCTTTGATGTGTTATTAACAAAATCCTCATCCCGTTTCTCAAAATGATTCTCCAGTCCCTCAAAATCATCATTTGAAAATGATGACTCATCATAGTAAAAGCAGACTCTTCTGCACTTCCGGCAGCTCATTTGCCCTTGAAAATCTGATTTAGATGCCGAAAGCCCTGATTTTCGGCAGCTCACAACACTGTAAAATTATCATTTAGCTACCGAAAACTAAAATTTACTTTTGGTCTATTTTATGAGGTGAAATCCTCATTTTATTGAATTGATATGATTATAAGCCTTTCTCAAAGACTTCATGACTTTCAAACCTAAAAATATATCTTCTACCTAAATCTCCTCTTATCATGTGATTTGGAAATAATTTTCAAGTCATATTTGATCTCTAACAGCTGGCTCCAACTGGGATGGATACCTCCTTGTGAGGTTTCCAAGAACCACAGATCTAATGCCTTTCCTGGAAAATAAAAACTAAACTTAATGTCTAGTGTTCCATTGGGCATGGAGTCAATATTTCATTGGGCATGGAGTCAGCCATTCACCTCTTTCTGAAAATATTTCATGACCTGTATACATGATCTTTGTAAATCTTAAAGACTATCTTTATTCACACAAAATAACGGATACATATGCTGCAAAATGGAGAAAAGAAATGCTCGGGAAACGAGCTTATTTCCTACCCTACTCTACTCTACACAGTTCTGCAATTGGTTAATTGAACATTGATTTCCATAGCAGCCATCCAAGAAATTTTAACACTGAAATAATCTCATCATTCAAATTGATTAATAGCTAACGTTTGAAGTGTAACAAGAATGATAAGAAGTTATTCACAAAACCAAACTCACTTGGGAAAACTGATAATTTTAAAAAATCTGAAGCTTTCAAATTTTCTGAAATATAGCATTCTATGAAGACTGCCACCGGGTCTTTGAAACTAACGTCAGAAACCTACTAATATTCAGGAAACAACTGTATATCTATGTAAACCTCTTGCTCGGCCATGACTGTTTTTTTGCTAGAAAACCAAGGACTTTCTAATTCTTTTATAATCGGATCTTGATCATCGGTAGTAACAATCATTTCTTCAGAATGATGCTCATTAGATAATTAAAAAATAGAGTTTAAATCATATCTATAGTGGTTAGCTAGAAAAATTCAGTTACCTATGAAATCATCAGTTACCATAGATTCATTCTAGTTTACAAACTGATCTTGAACTTCCAACTCATACCTGTCTCTAGAGTACTCAACAAATATTGAATAATTCTGACCTAAATCTGAAATGAGCTCACATGCATGTTGTTGTTCTAAATATGCCTCATGGTCATTACCATACTACTCTAAATCTGAAGTATACTGACATTCTGTTTGCTCATGTGCATGCATATTTTCAAAACAATTTCAATCACAAGTCCTCCTGGAAGCACGTATGTTCTCCTCCACTCCTGAAGCATCTTCAAACAGGCACCTTAGGGATGAAGACTTCCTTTCTAACAGAAGGAGGGAAATATCTAAATGCAGACCCATAACATAATTTATCATGGAAGAAGTCTCTATAGGCTGGATTTGCAAAGGCATATCATGATAAATGTTGTAGAATCTACGATTGAAGGCAGACAAAGCTTCGTCCTCCTCTCTCTTCAAAGCATAGAAATCAACAAGATACAAATCAAGATATTTGTTCTCACCCCAATACTTCAAAAAATCATTTGACAGCTCGATCCAAGAACCAATGGAATCATCTCTTAGACCCTTAAACCAAATAGAAACATCTCTGAACAAAGACATAGAAAACATCCTCATGATCACATCATCGTGAACAATCTCGAATCGATCAACAAAATTTTCAAAGGATTCCAAGTGCCTTTCAGTTGAAACTTGATTCTCTCCAGAAAACCAGGGAAGATATTCAAGGCAGTCAAGAGGATAAGGGTTAAGGTGACATGGCAACCTTAAAGGCTTGAACATCTTCATCCTAATTTTAGATAAGAAAGTAGTGGGATGATCATGAGGTGTAAAAAGATGATTGGAAGGCTCAATGGTCACTAAAATCTGAGAAGGTTTTGAATCAGTTTTGACCTCCTCAAGGTTATATGGCTGATCAGTTTTAGGAGAGATTTGAATGAAAAGCTCATCTTTATGAACAGGCTGAGGTAAAGAAATAGGATCAACATCAACAACATAAGGAGGCTGCAAGATTTCCTCTTCTAAATATGGATATATAAAAGAAGGATGATGATGGTGTGAATATACAAAACAGAAGATGATTCTCTTGACATGTGAAGGGAAAAGCATGAAGGACTTGATAAAGAATAACAAAATCTCATGTAGAAGACTAATGAACTACTACATGGGTTTATAATTCATCCACTTCATCTTCCTGTCAACCGGATCCTCCCCAGTGGAGTATTTAATGTGGAGTCACCAGACAAATGATTATAGTCGAATCTTATGTCTGTCTCTTGTTTTCCATCAAGAAACAAATTTATGTCATTCTCCTAGGGACACTCGCTTCACTTTCGTTCCCCGACAATGACGCCATTTTGTTATCACTCCAAGAAATCACTCCTTAACTATAGATGGGAGTAAGCTTGGTAACTTAAATATATCAATAATGTAGAGGAGAAAATGATCAAATCCGATGACATCACAAACTCACATCCACTTAGAAACATATAAATCACTTGAAAGACCAAGGCTTTCAACTACACTGCTCAGAGGTTTAAATCAATATGTGGAAACACAGAGAAGACTCATTATGCTTAATATACCAACGAAGAGATGGGATGACAACCTTCTATCATTGAATATATATAAACCTGGAAATGAAAAGGAGATGAAAACTGAACAAGAAAAGTGAATGAAACTCGATGTCAAGATATCTTCATTGATCTTTCCAAAGGATGAAATAAAGTTACATGGTATTCAAGAATAGAACCATAGTCCTCAGACTGTTTTTCCTCCCCTCTGATCATCTACAAAATCACAGGCTTTATTGCCTTTAAAAATTAGTTCAGGATCCTATAAAATTGGATCTTACATCCCTTTAATAGAGCAGAATCAAATAATATGATATATAGGATCTAATCCTAAAATGAGGGTAAAACCCTTATCAAGTCATCTTATGCAAACTTTGACAGCTCCAACAGGTCTTCATAAGATGATGTATTAAGTCGAAATGCCACTTGATCAAAAATACATTTTTAGCCAAAAATAGGCAACATACTTGGTTTTTTCCTCCTCCTTGATGCCTAAAACACTGGAACAAAAAGGTGATTTGGATGCCTTTAATTATTATCTTGGAATAGAAACCCCCTTTGTGCCATTTGGAATGAAAAAATGGAGATCTGTGCAAAAAGAAGCTCGATCTACCAGTCCCTGTGCTTTCATCATCTTACGTGCCTAAAACAGAGTAGGATAAGCTTTCAAAAGTACAGGGATTCAACAGATAACAGTACCTTTGTGAACCCTAATAAGCTGCAAAAAATTCTGGAAATATTCCTTTCAAAGATTCACCTATATCTCTCAAATAAAAACATATTTTGGAAAACTGAGAGAGGTTTTTGAAGATTGTTTTTTTGTGAGAAAAACATCTCTCAGTTCTTGGAGATTCATTTTCATTTGTCTGGGATATTCATTTCAAAAACATGTGTCAAATATGGAAATTTTGAGATCCGAAAATTAGGTCCTAGAGATGAATTTGATTATCCCAATCTATGACACCTGTAGGAAAATTGAGAGAGGTTATTGTTCTTTGACATGTTAGTAAAAAAAGTCTTTGCCCTTTTCTCAAAATGATTCTCCAGTCGCTCAGAAACATCATTTGAAAATGATGACTTAGCACAGTAAAAGCAGACTCTTCTGCACTTTCGACAGCTCATTTGCCCTTGAAAATCTAATTTAGCTGCTGAAAGCCCTGACTTTCAGCAGCTCACAACACTGTAAAATTACCATTTAGCTGTTGAAAGCTAAAATTTAATTTTGGTCTATTTTATGAGGTGAAATCCTCATTTTATTGAATTGATATGATTATAATCCTTTCTCAAAGACTTCACGACTTTCAAACCTAAAAATAAATCTTCTACCTAAAGCTCCTCTTATCATGTGATTTGGAAATAATTTTCAAGTCATCTTTGATCGCTAACAGGAGTATCTCCAACACTAGTGTTTTTCTCAGTGCTTATTACATATGTTTTACAATTTAACACCTTTTTAGGATAGATATGGCAAGGAAAGTGAATGAAAGGAAATGCAAGTGAAGGAAAGGAAAGTGAAATAAAGGCATGGAAAGGAAAGGAAAGGCAAGGCATGGCATGGAATGACAAGGAAAGGAAAGGCAAGGCAAGGCAAGGTAAGGAAAGTCATGGAATGACAAGGCAAGGCAAGGCAAGTGAAGGCAAGGCAAGGCAAGTGAAGGCAAGGCAAGGCAAGAAAAGGCATGGCAAGGCATGGAAAGGAATGCAATAGCATGGAATGGCAAGGCATGGAAAGGAAAGGCATTGAAATGCATGGCATTACATGGCATGAAAAGGCAAGGCATGGGAAGGCATGACATGGAAAGTGAAGGAAAGGAAAGGAAAGTGAAGGTAAGGTAAGTGAAAGCAAGGCATGGAAATGCATGGAAAGGAAAGGAAAGGCATGGTAAGGAAAGGCAAGGCATGGAAAGTGAAGGAAAGGCAAGTGAAAGAAAGGAAAGGCACAGAAGGAAAAGTGAAGGCAAGGAAAGTGGAAAAAAAGGCATCGAAAGGAAATTCAAGGCATGGTAAGGCAAGGAAAGACATGACAAGGCATTACAAGGAAATGAATGACAAGGAAAGGAAAGTCATGAATGGCAAGGCAAGTGAAGGACATGCAAGTGAAGGAAAGGCAAGTGAAGGAAAGGAAAGTGAAGTCAAGTGAAGGCAAGGAAAGTGAATGAATGACAAGTAAAGGCAAGGCATGAATGACAAAGAAAGCCTAGGAAAGGAAAGTGAAGGAAAGGCAAGGCATGAAGGAAAGTGAAGTCAAGGAAATGAATGGCAAGGCAAGGCAAGGCATGAATGTCAATGAAAGTGAAGGAAACTCAAGTGAAGGCAATGAAAGTGAAGGAAAGTGAAGGCAAGGCAAGGGAATGAATGGCAAGGAAAGTCATGGCATGACAAGGCAAGGCATTACCTAACAAGGCAAGGCAAGGCATGAATGACAAGGAAAATGAAGGAAAGGCAAGTTAAGGCAAGGCAAGGCAAGTGAAGGAAAGTGAAGGAAAGTCAAGGCATGGTATGTAAAGACAATACATGGAAAGTGAAGGAAAGGAAAGACATGGAAAGTGAAGGCAAGGCAAATGAAGGAAAGGCAAGGAAAGTGAAGGAAAGCAAAGTGAAGGCATGACATGGAAAGTGAAGGAAAGGAAGTGATGGTATGGAAAGGCAAGGAAATTCAAGGAAAGGAATGCCATGGAAAGTGAAGGAAAATCAAGGAAAAGCAAGCCAAGGCAAGTGAAGGAAATACAAGGAAATGCAAGGCAAGGCAAGGCATGTGATGGGATGACAAGGAAAAGAAATTCAAGTGAAGGGATGGAAATGAAAGGAAAGCAAATGAAAGTGAAGGAAAGGCAAGTCAAGGTAAGGAAAGTGAAAGCAAGGAAAGGAAAGGCAATGCATGGCAAAGAAAGGCATGGCATGGGTATATTTTAAGGAAGAGTATATTTTAACATCATTACAAATATTTTAACAATATTCAAAATGAAGCCAAAAATATTCATTTTACATACCTAGATGGTCATTCAAGTAGACCATCAGGATCAATTCTAATACTGACGGTTTCCATTAACTTCTCGTGCTCAGAGTAAGGAAATAAGCATCATACATTTGATGAGTTCTTTATTGGCATTGTTTGTAGTTGGGGGTTTGTACTAATAACCAAGTTTGTAAAGTGGTATATGACTTTATCTAGTTTATAATCTTGAAATACATAACCACCTTTCTTTCGTGTTCTTTCATAATGTGTTATATATTCTCCTTTAATAACCATCGAATCAATCGAAAATTCAATGCCTTCAGATTCTGTTACTGATCGCACGAGGGTATGATTTACCTCTAAGCATCATGCTAACCAATAATCAGTTCCCCATTCATTACCTCCTAGGGAAACCACTACATATATGTTCCCTGGAAAAAATGGAGTGCCAAAATGTGATTCCACTTAATGACCAAAGCACAAAACATTAATTCTAGTTATTCAAAAATTAATAGAAGGATTCAATGAACCTGACAGTATGAGATCTGAGACATGATCATAATATATTGAAATACTTGACTGGTCCTCCTCCAACTTGGGTAATTACATATTTATATGTTGACCAATTGGGAGTTATACATGATCCCATTTATCAACCTAGTCTATCGATTCACAATCATCCCATTCATTACTACTACATGGACCACAAAAGAAAGAGAGTTTTCTCGTCCATATTTCAACTATTGCATTGTTTGATGTTCTAACTGAATGGAATCCACAAGTGCCCTGGAATGTTTTTCATTCATACCACTGTGATCGACTACATCAACCACCTCCCAAAAATATATATGTACATGTCCTTTCTCGTGTGATTGGTCTTCACGTGTTCCTGTTCCCTCTCCCATTACTGAAGAACACCATTCAACAATGGATTTTGCATCTCGAATCAGGGAAGAAGTAGTGAACTTCATTTCTTGCCCGTGTAATGTTGTTTTTATGCATGCACCTACTCCATCATTCTCCCCTTTCCCATTCCCGAACTCAAAATAGTTCCAAATGTGTGGTACCTTTAGTTTTTTGCGCAACATACACAACCATTGAAATACACGAGCATTTTTGAACTGGCCTACACAACCATTTGAACAAATCCAATATCAATACCTCTGTATGTTCTTCTCCTTAAGCTGATTGTACAACAATTGAAAACAATGTTGTACATAGGCTTAGTCATGCTTGTTGGAGCCGCCTTTGTTTTTTTGGCCCATCTCAAATTTCATGTCTTAATGCTCGAAGTCGAAAGATGGTTTTTGTATTTTCTGGCTGTGGTTTCAAAATCTCTGAAGTCTTATCACGCAAGCAGCGATAATTATTGTACTCTCGAGGCGAGTTCTAATTTTCATAAAAAAAATTCCCTTTGTGTTCTACCTCGGGATTTCGTAGGTTGGATGCTATAAATCGCGTAGTTCACAAGTCCCGAGCAATGAAACGGCGAAACCGTTTTAAAATTTCACCCAGGGCAGTAACGGAAGTAAAGTTTTCCTAAATCATGATTAAACGTCATCGGGTTTTTGTGCCTCAGCGTTCATTAAATCCAAAAGTTTGTTTTTGTAACCCCAATAGCCGAAACCACGAGGTCCTTATTTTAGTAACCCGTGTCAAGGTTAAAGGTAAAGCTAAGCCATGGTAAAGTTCTATTGGCAATTCGCCACTCGGCATTTTCTTTTTAAAAAGTTACACTGTCTAAGTTCCGACTTGCGAAATCACGATAAGGATATGAAAATAATTAATTAATCACTTAATTCAAGTTTATCTTCTCTTTTAATTAAAAAGTATTATCGCGATCTCGCGGTTTCGCAGCTCGGCACGCAAACTTCCTGGAAACTTACCTTCGAAGCTCCGAGTCATGATATGGCGAATATAAATAATTACGTAATTAATTAAGATCCTAATCACAATTGCATTTTTACTAACCAAAATCAATCATCACAATCTCGGGTGTTAGAGGTTCAAAGGGTTAAAGCAAAATCCCCGATACAACGAGTATTGAAAGATTAATTAACTTCGGTAAAACCAGATTAATTAAGCCTTCAGTATCTCTCGTGTTTTGATGCTTGCACATTTTACGAAGCAATCTAAATCCTTCCTTACGCCAACTGACATTTCGAACCACCAAAATTTATGGCATTAATTAGGAAATAGGGTGAATCGATGAATAAAGATCGGGTTTTTATGGCTAAATTTATTTCTAAACATGATTTGGCATATCTCTTCAAAAAAGTATCGAGTTTTCGAATATATATAGAACTGTTATTCATTATAACAAATGCATTTCTATATTACACAGAGCACACTTTCTCAGCGAGCTAACTTCTGTATGTATACGTATTTTTATCGCAGAAGAGCCAAAGCAGGATCTCCAGTCATGGCCCCGCGAAAAGCATCCAAAGCCAGTGTTGAAGTTTCGGGACAAGGTTTGGATAACGTCACTGATACTTCACCTCGAAGTGTCGACTCGGTCCTGAAATGGTCATTCGTTTTTGATGTTCTGTAGGCCGAATTAGTGGATTATTTTGATGATTCCAGCGACAATGAAAAAGACGACATAACCACCAAGTATAAGATCATCATTCAATCTGGAATGAATAAAGTAACAGCTAGGCCATGACTATTTCCATATTATGATATGGTCCGATGGCCATTAGACCATGTGGACATACCAACCAGAACCATCATGAATGAGCAGAAGGTCACCATTGGGACTTTCAGGCCTGAACATCTGCAAGCCATGTATAGGTTGCCCACAGCATCCGACTTTACATATGGTGCTGAATTCTTGGACGAGTTCAAACAGAAGGAATGTGTGCAGTATGATAAAACCATTTCTAGCTTAATAAAAGATTGGGTTTCGCACTCTGCGAAGTTCAGGGTAGAGAGTCATGTTATATATTCAATAGCTTCCTTAGAACTGCAGTACAAGTATGTAGCTATGATGACATGCAGATTATACGGAAGAGAGGACACCTCACATTTCTTTCTTCCATGGGTGCCTCTAATATTTCGAGTCGCCGAAGGTTGTTCCTTCGACTGGGTGAAAATGTTGTCCAATAGCTTGACCAGTTGGGTCACAGAGTATCGGGCGCAGAAAGAAAGCGAAAAAATTGCTTCATTTTTTATGTTTTCATACATTATGGATGTCGTTTGCTTTCTAACACCTTTTCCATCAATGAGCTGGAGTTGGACTCCAGCAGAAGATGAGCTTATCCACGTTTATCATGCGAAATTGTGGGAAAACAAAGCGACAGATTTCGTATATGAAATCTTCAACTGGGTGATGGTACTGCTGCATGCCACTATTTTCGGTCACCCACCACCCAGGATCTCGGACAGTATAGTAACGAATTTGAGCAGCGTAGCTGACTGGTATATAGAAGATGAATTCTCATATCTCAGAGTTTTCAGGGCTTCTGTTCCCCCGCATGCATTACCATTATTCATTCCCGACAAGTTGGCTTGTCGTAAGGTCGCTAGACAAACAGTAATCGGTGGCATCAGTAAGGAGCTTAAGGGATACTTGAAGAAGGTATGGCCACCTTTTCCTATTCATTTAAATTCGTATTCTTTGTTAGATTTCGAGCATGCTAAAGCTGAGGCAACAGCCCTGCAAGACCTAAATTTGGTTCTTATTGAATACAAGAAGCATGATCTGCAATGGGTCATGAGTAATCATTTGGCCAGTTGCAGGCTCAAGATATTTGAGCACGAAAATTTGCCCTCGGATGACATTTTTCGAGGCGCAAGATCTTATGCCGATATTTTAGCTCAGATCCAAACATTGGCACCTGAAGAGAGGGCAGATGTTCTGAGATTCCAATAACATAGACGTAGTTGTCTTCCCGCAGTATTACGGGGTGAGAGGCTGAGTACAGCTGAGGTGAAACAAAAAGATGTCGAAGGCTCCAAGGATGTGGCTCCTGGTCAAGAAAAACACCAGGACGGGGAAGAGAAAAATAAGAGTCCGAAAGCAGACATAAAGACTCCCGACCCGCTGAAGAAGCATAGTCTAGTTACTACTCCAGGACCATCAGCAAAACAAATCGGGGATCCTATCACATCAGTTACTCCCTTGCAGTTAACTCAGGGAAATATTGACGCAGGGTGGATCTTCTATGAAGAGTTGAGGTCTATAAGGGTGGAAGAGCTCCCTCCAAATGAGTTCTTCTTCGATAAGAAGAGAAAGGCAGTGGTAAAGAGAGAATTCTATCGGGAAGGGGAATCGACAGTCAAGAAATACAAAGTTATGACTGATGGGAAGGACAAGAAAACTGAATAGTTCACAACAGAAATAGCTGGGACATTAGGTGCATATGCCACAGTGAACCAATTTTCAGTTGGGGTTTTGAAAAAACAACTTAAATGAAAAAATCGCCTCATCAAGACCATAGAAGCCAGACTAGCCACAACAGTGGAGACTGCCAAAGACCAAGCAAATGTAGGAATAGAGCAAGCCAGGTTGGCCGATAAAAATAAGATAGAGTTGCTCAAGGCTAAGCTCGAAAAAGCACAGCTGGTGGTTTGGGATGGTCAAATGCAAGCGAGCCAGCAAAAATATTTGATCGAACAGCTACAGGCTAGGGTGGAAATCACCGAAAGCAAAGTGATAAATATCGGGATGTTCCAGTCCCAAGTGATGGAGATTCGGAGCAGAGTCTCTGTGGCCCAACGAAATTTACTTGCCAAGGTAGAGGTGATTCGGGATAACTGCTTGCTGGTCAATCAAGTTTTGGAGAATTTAACTACTAGAGAAAGGGAAGCTAGAGCAGCATGGGTCACCTTCCAAGAGGCATGGGTCACCTTCCAAGAGGCTATGATAGCCACAAACAACAGGGATTCAGGAAGTACTCCCAGGTTCACCATTTCGGAGCAGACCAGAGGAAACATTCTATTGAAAGAATGGGAGCACAACATCTTGGAAGGCAAGCAACAAGCCAAGAGAGTAATTAAATCCTTAGAAGAGGCTTTTATCTCTATAGATGGTAATCTGCTAGGCATTGATTGCGGAGGTAATGCCTAGGCATTGATTCAGATGAATATGGCAAAAATCTCACTTGATTTAAATGAAAAAGAGGAAAGAGATTCAACCGAGATCTCCCAAGTAACTATGGCAGACATAGTCCAAATAGACAAATGTATGATTAAACCAGGAACGCAATTATACGCTATCGACATCATAGACAGATAGATGGAGGACAGGCTGCCACAATTAGCCCGAGATTGTTACTCTTTTGAAGACAATTGTCAAGCAGAACCATCAAGGCTGATATCTCGACTGGTTGAAAGATGTGTCACATGTACCGAGCATGCACGAGGACAAGCTTCTGGCACCAAGTAAAGACAGAGAAGAATAAATGGAGTGATTTCTCTCCTCCCTATCATAATGGAAAATTTTGCAACGATTAAGATTCCATCTTTTTGTAAAACTGTATAAATATACCATAGAAAGAAAGAATTGAGGCTGGACCTTTCTGTGTCGATTGTAACAGAGTTTTTACATTTTGAGAGTTAATACAAAGCAAATCTGAAGATTCTCAATTCTGTCACAACTGTGTTATGAGTTTGTTTTCTTGTATCTCATATTTCGTTTCTTTTCATGTTCATATCTGATGAATGCTTCATTGTAATTTAGTACAACCTCTACTATAGCAAATGAATTTTGGTTTTCTATAATTGTTTACTGTTTTTCCTCTGTACCAGCTATCAGCAGGTGTAATATTAGTCAACAATTTCAGAATTCTATATATATTTTATGCTTCATCGGGTTATTTACTTACATTTTTATTCTTTTGTTTATACTTGATATTCTCCCTTGATAGGAGCCTTACTCAATAGACAACTAAATGTTTTCTCCCACCTCATACATTTTTTTATTAAAATATAACCTAGTTATGGGAAAGAGCCTTTGATTTGCACCTAGTTTTTATTCCTAAAACTGTAAACTCTCTTTTATACGACCGAATTGAGATAGCACTTAAATTCTCCCTTTGAAGTTTTCTTATTTAATTGTTCCTCCATGACTGTCCCTATACCAACTCAACCCAATATCGAACCCGGATTATCAAATCAAACACACATTGCCTTAAACCTTTTCGATACTATCCTTAAAACAGCTACTACCTGGGTTGAACTCGAACGTTCATGGGCAGCGATTGAACAGGATATAACCATCCAGGAACAGTTGGAAGTTAGACAACGCCAACATAGAAATCTTCCCTAGTTTCTCTTGCTGAAGGTTGATGTTTCTCTCCTCTCTACCCTTTTCCCACTTTCGGATGCCTAGACATTGTACTTATAAGCCTTAAGTACAGACTCTGGAACAACATCTTTCTGGTGCCGTTGCCGGGGACCGAAGTTATGAAATCTTTTTCCCTGGGAAAACGACATTTGTTTTTTGTTGAAAGTGTTACCCTTTGATAGTGAACAAAGAGTACACACCTTTTTAAGGCTTTTCAATCTTTCACTTGGCGACTCCACAAATAATAAATTGGCATCCGGTCGAAGGAATACCAGACAAAACCCGGATGGTAAGCAAATTATGCCCATTACCGATCCCGAGATGATTCTAAAGGTGAGAGGCTCTCTTAAGCCAACCGCTGCAATCTACAAACTTAAACCCCCACAACTGAAGACTAAGAGTTCTTATGAACCCTCAACTTCACGTAGTCCTCTCTTTGATACTAAAGATTTAACGTCAAAATTCTCCAAAGTTACGAGTGAGATTCATTCGACAGTCCCCTTAGTACACAAAGGAAAGGGCCCTCTTGAAAGTTCGTCGGTAGTTGACATACCATCTTTCCTTTAGTTAAATTTCCCGACCTCACCTAATTCTGAAGGGTGTGTTACACATTCGGTTTCCACACCTGTCGGTTCTCCTGATTTCGTCTCTTGCAAATTTGAGGAACTAAGTCCTCGTGTTCCTTGTCTTTCATCGCCGGATTTTCCTCCTCACGAAGAAAAAAAAGATTCACTTTTAATTTTCCAAAACCCCCTTTACGACTTTCCACAAATAACGATGGCTGCCGCCGGAGGAGGAGGTGGAGGGTTTATAGGAGGAGGTGGAGGGTTTATCGGAGGAGGAGGGGGAGAAGTTCCTCTGGGAGAAGCTGGAGGCCAAGAGCCTGCCCCCCCTCCCAGAGTGTTTGCAAACGTTGCAGCCAGATATGCTCCCTTGGTATTGCCCGTTCCTCTACATGACCTTCCCGAAAATTACATAAAAAAATTGCCAAAATTCACTAGGGAAGGGGATCTGACCACGACCGAACACATTAATTTCTTTGATCAATTCACAGGTATCCTAGGTATCGAACATGAAGACGTATATTCGAGGCTTCTTGTTCAAACCTTTGAAGGCCAGATCCGAACTTGGTTTCAGAGTCTACCTGCAGCATCTATCTTGTCTTATGACGCCTTAGAAGATGCTTTCCTCAGAAAGTGGGGCGAAAGAAAGGACCACTTATATTATTTAACCGAATTTGGGTCTTTAAGAAAAAATAATTCTGAAACAGTCATGGAATTTATTCAAATATTTAACAAACTGTATAACAAAGTCCTAGCCGAGGTTAAATTGTCCCAACCTGTGGCCAAGGTAACTTTCACGGGGGCTTTCGAACTGGATTTTACACTCCTTTTGTGAGAAATAAGGGGAGCCACCCTAAACCGAATGCAGGACGATGTTGTAGAAATTGAGTCTAATATGATGGCTTCTGGTAAGCTTAAAGCTAAAGTAGAAACGGGAAACCGAGAAACTAAATGCTTTAGAGAACAAGAAGGTCTGTCAGGGTATAATAGATCCACAGATGATAGGGTAGACAATATGGCCATAGTAATTAAAGAAATGTCTAATAAAATATCCAGAATGGAGCTCGAACAGGCCAAAGCTGATTCTTTCCCCAAAAAGGATTTCAAGAGGAACCCCAACCCCCCGAACTAGCAAATACAAATAAAAAACGAAGATCAAAAAATACAAGCTCCCTTAAAGAGAGAAAATTTTATGGGAGTGAATGATCTCCAAGATTTTGGAGATTCGGATAATGATGTCATGAACTTCGGTGATGATTGCACACAACTGTATCTAACTAGAGAAGATTATGAGAAATCTCTAAGCACTCAACAACCGTCAGTTAAGGGTGAAGAAAGTGATCATACTGACCTTTGTGGCTCTCAATAGGAAAATGAAATGATAATGGCTGAGATCCAACCTAAGTACAACTTAAGATCTAAGAGTAAGCCCATATCAACTACTCAACCCAAGAAAATCCTCCAAAGAGGTCAAACTTATGAGCCTACTCTGGAAGAGACCTTATTACCCAACAGCAAAACGAAAGTAGTAAGCACACAAGAGTCCGAAATGGGAAAAGTTGAGACCCAAGCACAAGGAACCGAAACGGCTAATAAAATTATGCCTTCAACCAAGACCATGAGTAATAAAGCGGTCCAGACGAATAAATCAGAAAGGAAGGATTCGAAAGTCTCAACCAAAGAAACAGACAAGGTGAGCGGAACTTTCAGTTTTGAAAATGAGATAAATAAAAATAAGATACCAATCCCTCTGGTAGAATTAGCAAAAAAACCCATTTATTGGAAGAAGATTACCAAAGTGATGGGTGTCTCAGAGCTAGAAAGCCAGTCTGACGTTTTAAACCTAGAAGATGACAAACCTAACATCACTTTTGGTCCACATTTTGAAGGGGCCAAATATACTATTGCTCCCTTTTATATCACTTCGAATGTATATGATCAATTGCCACATAATTGCATGTTAGACTCTGGAGCCTCCCATAACGTTATGCCTAAGATTATTATGGATAAATTGGGTCTCCAGATCACCAGACCTTATGGAGATATTTACTCTTTTGACTCGAGAAGGGTTAAGTGTTTGTGAATGATAAAGGACTTAGTAGTTACCCTGGCACAGGTCCCGGTTAAGAGTATCTTGATGGATGTGGTTATTGCTAATATTCCCCCTAAGTATGGCTTACTGTTGTCTAGGTCATGGGGAGCCAAGTTAGGGGGTTCTCTTCAATTGGATATGAAGTTCGCCACAATTCCTGTGTTTGGTGGGCAATTTACTCGGCTGTACAGAGAAACGAGATTAGCATATATAGTGAGCAACCCTCAAAACCCGAACAATTTCCCTATTTACATTGCGGATCAAGATTTAGGAAATTGTATCTTGTCTTTTGATGATGGTTTAGATGGTTGTCTGGAGGAAAATGATATAGAGCAGGAAGAGTCAAGTTACATGATAGAGGATTTGTGTAGCACCGGTGTCTGGAAAATGTATTTTGACGGTGCCTCATCTTGTGAAGGGGCTGGTGTAGGAGTGCTTTTAGTGGCTCCCAAAGGAAAGTTCATTGTTCCTTTTTTCTAGAGACTGCAGTGGGATATAGATTATACTAACAATGTTTGTGAATACGAAGCGTTGGTCTTAGGATTAGAGGCTGCCAAGAAGTTAAAAATAAATAACTTGGAGGTATACGGAGATGCAGAGTTAATATTCAAACAGATAAATCGAGAGTACCAAGCCAAGCAGCCCAGATTAAGATCATACAGGAATTGTGCCTGGGATCTCATGGAAAACTTTTTCTCGTCTGTAAATGTCCACTTCATCCCGCGCGCAGAGAATTTACATGTTAATGCATTGGCTAAAGCAGCTTCAACCTTCTCTCCTCCCATGACTTTCAAATTGAAGTATCACATAGAAATCAGACACAGACCATCTATACCAGACAATATCCAGCACTAGCAGGTCTTTGAGGATGATGAACAAATTAAGAAATTTCTTGAAGCAGTGGGTGAATTCTCTGAAACTCATGCAGACCAAGAAAATCAAAATGACCATATATGGATCATGCAAGAAGGGGAGGATCCTAAAGCTTTCCAAGAAAAAATCATGGATCATCGTATGCTGGTCCTTAAAAACAACCAGATTTTGAAAGGATTGATTCCTTTAGAAAGAATTTTTGATCAAAATGACATACCTGTAAAATCCACCTTACAACCCCAACCAAAAGAAGTGGAGGACTGCGATATAGGAACTGAATAAGAATCCAGGATGGTAAAAATATCCAAGTTCCTCCCTCCCGAAATAAAAATTAAATATAAAGACCTACTCAGACAGTATAAGGATGTTTTCACCTGGTCTTATGATGAGTTAAAGACATACGACACTTCCGTAATTGATCACAAGATACCTCTAAAGCCTGGGGTCAAACCATTTAGGCAAAATATTAGACAGATCAACCCCATTTTGTTACCTGTGATTGAAAAAGAAGTTAAGAAACTTTTAGACGCGAAAATAATAGTACCTCTGAGATATTCAGACTGGGTATCAAACCTGGTCCCGGTCAGGATAAAGAGTGGGGAAATCAGACTGTGTGTGGATTTCAGGAATCTAAATAAGTCGTCTCTCAAGGACAACTATCCACTGCCCAAAATGGACCATGTGTTAGAAAAGGTAGTTGGAGCCAACCGAATGTCTATGATTGACAGGTTCTCTGGTTATAATCAAATCCCCTTCAATGTACAAGATAGAGAAAAAAATTGCTTTCACCACACCATGGGGTACGTTCATGTATGATAAAATGCCTTTTTGTTTGATAAATGCAGGGGCCACGTTCTAGCGTGCTATGGACATCGCTTTCATCGGTGAAAGGGATAAGTTCGTAGTCATTTATCTCGACGATTTGACGGTTTTCTCTAAAACCGACGAAGAACACTTGATACATCTTAAACAAAATTTCGAAAAATGCCACAGGTTTGGTCTATCTTTAAATCCAAAGAACTCATATTTCTCCATGTGGGAAGGTAAGATTTTGGGTCATATCATATCTAGGGATGGAATCAGGATTGATCCTAAGAGGATTGAAGCGATAGATACTATAAATATTCCCAGAAATGTAAAAGAGATTCAATCTTTCTTAGGAAGAATAAATTTTTTACGAAGATTTATCCTGAATTTCGCTGAGATT